>QEPC01008233.1:4475401-4566730 GCA_003113815.1 Sphenodon punctatus | reverse complement strand
GGGTGCGGGGTGGGGGGGAAAACAGGCTCAGCCTAGGGGGGTGGATGCAGGGGGGGGGAGGGATCAGTCAGTGCTTACCTGCAGGCTGCTTTTCTCAGCTTCTGACTGCTCCTTTGGGAGCAGCAATGGCAGCGGGAGTGGGAACTAGCACGCTGGTGCAGACTGAGACTCTCAGGGGACTGAGCCAGGGAGGAAGTGCGCATGCGCGCTTCCTCCCTTCCTCAGTCTCCCGAGTCAAGGTATCTCGTCAGGGAGGTCAGTGCGACCGCCCTGGCGAGATCTTCCATTGCGCCCATTGAGCGCAATGGAAGGCCGTAGCCCCTCCCTCCACAGCACGTCCCATGTGTCCTGTGGACGGAGAAGTTCAGCCGCCCAAATCGCGTTTTCCATAGGAAAACGCTGTTTGGGTGGCTGAGTAGCTCAGCCTTTTTGTCCCTTCGGGGACCCACTCCCTCTCCCAGCGGAGTGGGTGGGTCCCCGAAGGTAGAACAAGTTCAGTGACAGCTACAGAAGCCTCTGCAGCAGCTCAGAGGCTGCTGTAGCTGTCATAAGTGGCACATTTATTTATTTTTAAACAGTTTAATGCCGCGGCGGTGGCCCCTGCAGTGCTTTGGGGGCACTGCCCCAAACGTCCTGCAGGGGGAGCCACCACTGATGTACATGGTAAGTCTGGTGAGTCCGCTGCTCTGACCTGAGCCACTCCTGCACTGCGGCACCTCTCCCTCCCTCCACTTGCTGCACCTGAGCCCTGGAAGCTGTGGCTGCACCGCCTGCCTCGTGCCACCACCGCTGGTGCTTGCTCCATCTTGCACTGCCTGCCGGGTGGGTCCCACCATGCACCCCACACACTGCAGGCACTTCTGCTTCCGCTCAGCTCAGTCTCTGCCTAGCCACACCACAATGCGACAGGATTTGTGCCCCTCTGCCCAGCTCAGGCCCTGTGCCCCCAGCTTCGGCCCTGGGACAAATGTTCCTCCTGGTCCTATGATAGCTACACCCCTGAGTGGATGCCCCTTATTTCAGAACCCACAGCTTCATATATCCCCTATTTTTGAAATATTGATCTGACAAGCCCTAGTTGTGTCTTCAAACACAATCCTACATTTGTAGCACCATGGGCAAATAGTTCTATGAGCACAAGACCTGTTGTCGTGCCCTCCCTTTCTCTAACTTGCATGCCCACAACAGTATTAAGCACAAATGTGACCTTAATATTAAAAGTTCTGAAACAGGAGACAACAGCCTCGTGTTTTAGCCATCACTCTGCCACTGCCTTACCAGGTGACCCTGAAAAAGTCATTTAGCCTTTCTAAGCAAGGGTTATTCTGTGGATGGAATACTAATTGGAATTTGGAAGACCTGTTTTCCATTCTCTTCTCTTTCACAAACCTCCTGTGTGACTTTAAAGAAGTCCCTTAAACCCTTATCTTGAAAACACACACAAATTAATGGGAATATGCATACACAAACATTTTTAGCATCAGGATCTCATCTCTATGGGTTTTTACTAAGACAGACTTGGAGGCAGCCAGCCGAGAGCTGCTCTGGAGATGCACCCTTGCGTCCGACCATGTCTGTCCAGCCCCACCTGGGTCAGGTTCAGATGGACCCCGCAGACCCGGGCCACAGTCTGCCTGAGTGACATGCCACCTACACCCACACATAGAGTTGTGGGTGATCCCCCACTGCTCTAGGCTGGTGCCCGCAGGTCTGTGGTGTTGCCTGGGGCAATGACCGGCTGGAAGCAGAGCAGCAGCATGGGTCTGTGCATCCGATGGACAGCTGCTCTGCTTTGAGCCGGTGCCCTGGATTTGGCCAGTCCACTCTGGGATTTTCTGGAGTGCCACCGGCAGGCCTGCCCCACAGCTGGCACAGCCTGCTCCACCTGCACATCTGGTGGGATCATCTTTAGATAGACGGACCATCCACGGGTGAGAGGATAGTCCGACCATCTGAAAACACCCTATGTTTCAGCTCTCCATTTGTAAAACAGTAATAGTACTTACTACTTTCCTGCCTCACAACATAATTGTGAATCTGAGGCCTCAATCTTCAAGCAACTTTATTCCAGAGTGGTCATCTCCTTTTACATGCTGCTTACCCCCAAATACTACTACTCCAAATTAAGGCTGTTTTTAAACAGACCGTGGCTGCGGGGCGGATGGGTGTGCACACCAGGGCAGGGGCAGCATGTGGGTGTGCACATACACGGATGCACACACATTTCCACCCACCTCCATGCATGGAGTAATCATCGTTTTGGCCAATTCCTCCATGCGTGGGTGATGGGTGGAGATGGGTTGGGTGGCAGGAGCGCGCACGCATTGCCCACCCGCCCGCCGCAGTGGTTACACGGGCGGCATCCACCCATGCTCACACAGCAGACCTGTCGGCATGCGTGGGTCTGTCTCGTGTAAAAAGGGCTTAAGTGGATAGAGGGTTAAAAAACTGCGAGGTTCTCATATACTATCGTGCTGGGACCATGTAATTATTTTAGAGTGATTGTTTCTTCCCTGTCAGTAAAATGGGGATATTAACCTTTATTCACAACATGCTTTGCAATCCACAGCTTAAAATAATACACATGTGCAATTTTCATTAATTGTTTTATTACATGTGTTAATGGGAAAGGTATATAAATGTAAATCATGTCATTACTTACTGAGTTCCTCTATTTATTGATGTTGCCGATAGTACAGTCACACAAAAAACAGCTCATATTGAAGAAAGCAAGTCCTGTAACTTGTCTTTAAAATAATTTAGAAACAACACACATAACCGGTTATTCAACATGTAAAATTATGTGTAACCTTTGTCCCTAATTACAAGTTACCCAAGCATACTGAAACATTGATAGGAGTATGATAATTTTAGAGCTAGGAGACAGGCTGTCTTGGTGCTTCAGTTGACTTTTCTAATTAAGATCATCATGCAGAGCAGTCTGATTGATGCATGACCCAGATAAATATAATGGTCTGTGGTTTCCATCATCCTGAATTTTTTAATGAACTGGTTTCCTTTGCTACGAACGTAGTTTTGGTTCCTGACGCCAAATGTTTTGTAGCCGAATAAACAAAATATGTAATCTAATTTAATCTAATCTATCTGTCTATCTGGGCAAGGCTATGTTAGATAGATAGATCTGTTGTTTACCTCAACATAGTGGTCTCAAGATGTAGCAAATGGGATGGCATTGCAATGGGATAGCAAAGCTGTGGGGGAGAAGTTCATGTCCCAATTATAGGCATCACTGAGAGCAAGGGGGTAGAGGGTGTTTTTATATGTTATGGTAGCGAGCCACTGCCACAGACTTACTCGGTCCAGAGTTGGGCTGCCACTGCATCCGGGACCAATCCAGGGCCCCGAATTGAGGTGACGGGGCTGGGCTTCTGGGAAGGGCAGCGAGACACCCATCCCCGCCCCCACCCTGCTTCCAGTGGCCTGCCCACCCCCAATGGTCAGCCATGGCAGCCAATGAGAGCTGCTATGGTGCCTGGACCAGGCGGGTACTCCTGACCGGGTCAGGGAAAGCGGGTTTTCAAACGCGATGGCCCAGTTGGGTGACTGGAGTCTGGCTGTGTTGGCAGCTAGCGTGGGCTGTGACTCAGAGACTTGCCAGAGTCACAGTCTGTGCTAGCTGCCAATATGGCTGGGATCTTTCCTGTGCCAACATATGGCTCCTGAGAACTAGCGTGACAGTGGCCTGCGGGTTAAAACGAGGTAAAGTGGTGTGAAGCGAACCACTGCCATTTCTGAAAACACCCAGAACCTTTCTAAGAAGAAGCCCATGGGACTCCAAGCCAGCCTTGGCTGCCTCCCACAAAAGTGATGGCACCACTCTGGCTCCCAGTGAGTCCCTGCCCCCTGGAGTGGCAGCAACCCCACCAGGAAGGAAGTTTTAAGAGTGGGTGGAGGCAGGGGCAGTGATCCATCCCTGCCCACTCTGAAAACTTCCTTCTTGGTGGGGTCTTTTACAAGTGATCCGAGGGCTGCTAGAAATTTTTCTGAGTGGGCAGGGGGGCAGAGTGTTGGTCCAGCTCCCTTCCCTAATCATTCAGAAAATTTATTCCTAGCAGTGCTTGAACTGCTGCCTTACTAGAGTCCAGGGCCTGGGCTCAATTGAGCCGAGGCGCCATGATAGCTATGCCCATGTGGAAGCTGCACCCTTGTCTTTAGAATGTGAGATGTTTCCGCAACTTTCAGCAGAACTTCTGCCAAGTGTCTAAAAGTAGCTTGCATTTATAATTTCTTGTCAGATACCTAGTGTGAAAAATTATAGCCGAAAGCTGACCCCCACAAGTCAGGAGAAGTCCTGTGGTGCTCATGCCCCTCCTCACACTATTTTTTCAGGCTGCACTCAGACATCTGTGCATATGTAACTCTGCTTATATTTTCAAGTATAAGCTTGAAAACTCTGCTTATATTTTCTGCTTATTCTCTGCAACCATGAAGGCTAGAAACAAATCCTTGTCAGTAAAACCTGTGATCTAATGTAATCACATGACTCCACAGCCCGCAGGACTCAGCATGGGTGTGTAGCCACTATAGTATTTCTGCTAACCCCTGGTGATAGTAAATGTGGAGCTAGAAAGGGACTGAGTGAGAAGTGGAGTGACAATGCTGAACAACAGTGGAATAGCAAGGCTGTGGTGGGCCCGGGTTCATGAACCAATCATGGGCCCCCTATGGGCAAAGGGCCCCCCAGAGCCGGGGGTGGGTGGGGCGGGACCTCCAGGGCAGGGAGGCAAGGACAAGGAAGGTGACTTTATTGGCTACCTATGGTCTTCAGGGGGAAATCTGAGTGCATTTCCAAAGCAAATTGTGTCCCTATGCTTGGGAAGTCATGGCCTTGTATGTTTTTCATATTTGGATTAACAATAATGCTAGGTGAAAACAGACATGCACCATAACCCCGCTTTAACACAACTTTAACATTTCTTATGCATGTTGCAGGGCTGCACAGGGTGCCAATACAGCCCTGTAACATGCATACAAAATGTTAAAGCAGTGTAAAAGTGAAGTTACATGCATGTCTGTTTTCACTGGTAGATTCATGAATGTAATAATCCTGCTGGCTGTCAGATTTTGTTTGGTCACTGGCTTTTTCGGTACGAAAACAGTGAGTCACCAAATTTATATTGGGTAGAAATTTCAGTCCAAAACAATGCATCGATTCAGTGCAAGATTACAAAGTTGCCTATAGCTTATGTACAGGGTCGATCAGGAATACGGTTCTTTTTTTCTAGAAGGGATAGGTTGCCACCTTGTGGAACTAGGATTCCCTCAACCACGACTGTAACTCAATCTCTTTAGAGCACAGTCTTGGTGGTAGACTACTGTACACACTTTATCTTGGGACGAATTCTAGACCTTGCTCCATCTGATAGCCACATGCCGTTTCTTCACTGGTTAATGCTAGTCAGCAAGGGAATGTATGGTGGAGAAAGACAAAATAAATTAGAATGGGTAAACTTTGGTGAGATTTGGAATGGAGCTTGCATTTCAAAGCCATTAAGCACTATAAAACCTGACGCAGTGGGCATGATGCAGCTACCTAGAGCAAAGAACTATGCAGACTGAGTGGGGTACAGAGGAGGAAACCGTTGGCGGCTATACAATACCACCATAGGTAGCTGCTGATTCCGATATTTGGATAGGCTAAAGCATCACCACGCTGCCTCTCCCCACTATTGTGGCCCCTCTAAAGAGGAATGCTTGGGTGGTGAAATCTGCTAATTTGGGGAGGCTTAGCCTCCCCTAGTCTTCATTACCATCTGCCTATAAGTAACACCATTCAATGTCTTTACCTCCCTTCAGTTATCCGGGGACCCAGAGTTAGAGTTCTGCAGTGGGACTGTTCTGTAAGCAGGTCCCGTAGGTCTAACCTGCAGGAGCGGGAGATATTTGACAGGCACTAGGCACCGGAGAGTTAGTGTAGTATGGTGAATAAGGTAGTGGCCTTAGACCTGGGAGGCCAAGCTTCAAATCTTGTCTTGGGGTGTTTTCACACAAGACAGTTTCCACCCACACCCCACCCACTATACATGTTATAGGGCAACACTGCAGTACTTCGACATGTATAGTGGGTGGGGGTGGGGAGAGTGTCTTGTGTGGAAACAGCCTTAGTCATGAGGTCACTGGGTGGGCAAGTCCCTATCTGTAAAATGGAAATAGTATGTACCTCCCAGAGCTGTTGTGAGGAGAATCTAGATAAGAATTGCAAAGCACTTTGAACACTGAAAGTGCTATAGAAATGATAAATAATAATATTTCGTGTCCTATCAGTAGAACAAGCAGGCATGAGGCTGTTCCTGTGCTCAAGCTAGGGGAGTGAAAAAGCTGCACTTATCCACCTGTGCTTCAGGAAGCATTGTGGGTAGAGCTGGCTTGTTCCCCTCTGAAGAGCAGGAGCAAGTCAGGTCTCCCCCAACTTTCTGTAAACTAGCACAGCACCGTGGGACTTGTGGAGGGTTGGGGGAAGGGAGCAGGCAGGGACAGGACTTCTTTTCAAATGCAGGAGTGAGCATGCAGTCCATTATTTTATTTTATTTTATTTATTTATATAACATTAGCAGTGTATCTAGTACTGTACAATCGTTATAGACGGGTCCTTGCCCCAAATGGCTCACAATCTAAAAATATTTACCCAGAGTCATAATATTAGGAATAATGTGTCCATGCATTTGGATTTGGCTCAGAACTTCGTAACTCAGGTCTTTCTCTGCTGAGAACCCAATAAGATTCAAAGAAGAGGAGATGCTCAAAACACCGACACTCAAACAATATTAATTAAACCTCAGTTTTAAAACAAGATGTATCCTTGGAAAGATGTAAGCTCTAAAAAGAAAACTCAACCTGGCTTCCACGGTGCTCGCTCAATGATAGTAAACAACTCCAGAAATGAGAGAATCTTTCCTTACAGCCGAAAGAAAGAAAGAAAAATAAGTAATACACACCCTTTCTTGGCTTCTGTTATCCACCCACTCAGCAGTTGTTAATACAGTTTCCCAGTTTTCTCATAAAGTGCTTTGGCAGGACTCCAGAGTCTCCAAAAGGGAAGGAGGTCATGTACTTTCTGTTTTAAGAACAGAATCCAGAAGGGTGAGGAAGCATAATTCAGTTTCTAAGAAGCCATGGAGGGCTGAAACAGGTCTAGAGGAGAACAATACAACAATTTATTATTAATATATAGGGAAACAATGCATACAAATCAATTTCTTTCATCATATTAACTATGCCATGACACAGCAACAAAATTTCAAGAGTTTTTGATTTTCCATGCCTCCTCTCTTTCCATTTTTTTTCAGACCTCCGTCTGCTGGGGGTTGAGGGGATCACAATTTCACTGCATTATTGCAACCCAATAAGGCAGTGGTTCCCAGAATTTTTGCCAGTGTGACCTCATTTTTAGGCCACTTTTACATGGATGCCACCCACCCACGAACACCTGGAAATACCCATCAGATGGGTGGGAGAGCGTCCGTGTAAAAGTCTACGACTGGGTGAGTGCACGTGCACGACCCACCCGCCAACACCCACGGAGGAGCCGCGAGGAAGCTGGAGCCCTCCGTGGGTGGAGATGGGTGTTCAACACCCAAGTGTCCGTGTAAAAGCCAAAACACCGACACAGAACGGACCAGCGGAACCCCACTGCACCGGCGTCACGGGGCACGCACGTGCCGCCACACAGACGCGCCCACAGGGCAGGGGGACTCCAGACATCTGGGCCAGAGCCCGTAAAGGAAGGAGGAACCATGGCAAATGCACACGGGCTCCCACGATGGCGAACAGGAAGGCCTATGAGAAGGCCAAGGAAGCCAATGCTGCCCCACGTGAGGGAAGGGGCCGGGTGAGCACCGGGACCCTGGGGCAACCGGGGGGAGAAACCCTGGCACGGCGGTGTGGGGGGGGGATGTACTCCAGGCAGAAGGCCACAAGGGGGGGTACCAGACCACCGGCAGGGGGGGCCGCGGGGGGAACGGGTGGGGAAAAGCACCGGAAGTAACACGGCACACATTTATTTATTTTTATTTATTTATTAATTTAAAAATTATATCCCGCAACTCCTGCCCACAGGGCAGCCCGGGGCAGTGAACAACATTCATTAAAACATTAAAACAATATAAAATTTTTAAACAATTTATAATTACAATTTCAAAATACCCCAATATGTGGGGAAAGCCCCCATCCCCACCCCCACCCCACCCCTACCCCTTGCCAAAAGCCTGACGGAACACCCCTGCCCATGTCGCCCATCGCACAAGCGCTGCCCTCCTGAGGTTTGCTGCCCTCCACCACCGTGCCCCCAGGAGGGCGAAACACTGACTCTGCAGGCGGAGTATTTGCCAGAGCAGCAGGCGCAGCAGCAGGAGGTCCGTGCCCAGGAGGTGCAGCAGCATGGCCTTGGGCAGTGGGTCCTCAACCCCCGGCAGCATGGTGCTGCTGTTTCCCAATCCCTGCCACAAACCGCTGGCACGTGCTGTGAGCACGGAGCGCTCCACTGTCTGGCCTGTGCCCACGGCCCACTCTCCCCTGGTGTCGTGGGAGCTCGAGATCACCGTTTTCTGTGTGCTACATGGTCCCGTGCTATAGCCCCTCCACCCCACTCCCGACCGGCCCCAGCGTGACCCTTATGTACTGTGTAGGCTGGTGGGGGCCGGGCAGCGGTTGGCGCAGCACAGGGGTTGTGCTGGGGCGGCAAGCGGGTGCCAGGTCAAGCTGAGCATCCCTGCGATGTGGGAAAAGGAGAGGTAGAGCTGAGTGTCATCAGCATACTGATTTCACTGCATACCCTGAAACCCCCTCACGATCTCCCCTAATGGCTGCATATAGATGTTAAACAAGAGTGGGGACAGAATGGCACCCTGCGGGACTCCACACGTGAGGTCCCGGGGGGAAGACATACACTCCCCCAAGACCACCCGGTGAGTTCTCCCGGCCAGGAATGAACGAAACCAGTCCAAGACCGTTCCGCCAATTCCAGCACGGTCCCGCAGGCGAGTCACCAACACCTCATGATCGACTGTGTCGAATGCAGCCGAAAGGTCTAGCAGGACCAGTAAGGTCTGACGACCCTGGTCCAACGCCAGACGGAGATCGTCAACCAAGGCCACCAATGCCGTCTCCGTACCATACCCAGGCCGAAACCCAGACTGGGAGGGATCAAGGAAACCGGTGCGGTCCAGATGTTCCTGGAGCTGCCGTGCCACAGCCCGTTCAATAACCTTCCCTAAAAAGGGAAGGTTAGAGACCGGCCGATAACTGGCAGGAGCATCAGCGTCAAGAGATGGTTTCTTGAGCAGGGGTCTAACCACAGCCTCTTTTAGGCAGTCAGGCACCCTGCCCTCCCGAAGGGAGGCACTAACCACCCCAGCCAGCAACGGCCGTAACGTCTCCTGGCTAGCTTTCACCAGCCAGGACGGGCATGGATCTTGCTCACAAGTAGTGGCACGAACAGATCCCAACAAGGACTCCACATCGGCAGGCAACACCATCTGAAACCGATCCCACAGAACAGGACAGGACGGGACATCCATAGCCCCAAGATGATCCTCTGCAGTAACTGTGGTACCGAAATCATGGCGGATGCGAGCGATCTTATCTACAAAGTACTCAATAAACTGGTCACAGTGGTCACTGGATTGCTCCAGGTCCAGGTGGAGGCAGGCAGGACTGACCAAGCCTTTCACCACCCGGAAAAGCTCAGCTGGACGTGGCTTTGCAGATGCAATAAGAGCAGCAAAGAACGGATGGCTTCCCTGGCCTTTGCTGACATTTGGTTGAGACTTGATGAACAAAGAGACCGTCAGACCCAGCCTCTGAGCTAATTATACTTAGTTCCTTCAGCCACTCCTCATTCAACTTGCATTCTGACCCCTTTATCATCTTGGTTGGTTTATCATCTGAATCCTCTTCAATTTCTCAACATCCTTCTTGAAGTGTGGTGCCCAAAACTGAACATAATACTCCAGCGGGGTCGCACCATTGCCAAGTAAAGTTGTGCCATTATTTCCCGTGTCTTGGACTCAATGCGTCTACCTTTCCCAAAGGAGTCAATCCCTCTTGTACCACTAATGCTAATTCCTGGCCATTTCCTGAGGCAGGGGTGGGGCATGGATCATCAGATCAAAATTTATTTATTTTATTTATTTAAAATTTATATCTCGCCCCTCCTGCCCAGCGGGATTTCAAATGTAAGTGACACTTTGGGTGTAAGGCACCAGGTCATCAGCAGGCTTTTCAGGATCGGGACCATCCTTGAGTAGCAGCAGGATCAGGCAGGATCTAATGGTTAAACCAGTGGAGCCACCAGGGTGCAAAGACAAAGTCAGGCCAGAGACTCAAAGCTAAGAATCAGTCTGATCAAGCAACCAAATAAAAAAAGGCAGTCCAGCATACAGAGTCTAAACTGCATCTACAAGGGCAAGAGTCCTAAATCAGGAAGACAGTGAAAAAGGGGATCATTCAAGGGCTGGAAGACTGAGGAGCAAGCAGAGATAGACACAAGACCTAAATAGTTATTCTACCCAGCTTCCTGTTCCAGCTGCGGGCAGTCCTTTATGTCATCAAGTAGCTAATCAGAGAAGCTGAGGATGTGGAATGGGCTGCTCCAGGAAAGCTTCAATCCTATATTCAAGCCACAGTCAATAGATTGTAGTGGTGCTATGGGTACCAACTCCCTCTGTGCTTCCACCCCAGAGGTGGCAGGGTGGAGACAACTCTGATGTAGTAACCCTGCCCCATACAGAGCATTATGATGTCACAATGCTCCACATAGGGTAGACCATGTTGGAAATAGGGTGGGGCAAAGGGATTGTTGCATCTCTTTCTATGTAACTTCATTGTGACACCATGATGCCTCATAGGGAAAAAGCCACATCGAAAAAAGGGGTGGGAAAGTCTGTACAGCTGCCACACCTCTCTTCTGATGTGGAAGCCCCCTGCCGCCCCTGGAAGCCCTGATTTCTCTGAGTTACCAGGGTGTTCATTCCTGGATGCTCAGGGAAATCTAAAATCCAGGGTGTTCCTGGCTGACACAGAGAAAACTGAAATAAGGGATGTCCATTATGTTTTGTTGAGCTGCAGGTGCTGACATAGGGGAAATCCATAACATTTTATGTTGCTGTGAGGTTCTGAAATAATGGATGCTCCCCTAAAATAAGGGACATCTGGCTTCTCTCAACTAAACCATGAGTAACCACACTGGGGCTAGATACACACTGATCCTTAACTAAACTATTTGGTCTAATAAATAGTCCATAGGAGATGGTAATGTTACTTAATCGTGACAATATTAGCCAAGGTTACACTCATCAGGATGAATTGGTTGGCGACATTAAACAGGAGATAAATTCCAAATTCCAATCTTTGTCAGAAAGCCTGCCAAACAAACATCAAAAAAGGAAAAGCTAAGGAATTAGTAGGTATCAGTTTTATTCAACACAGTTCTGGTGATTATTTTAAGACTTAGACTGTTTTTAAAGGATATCTTGACTTTGAAGACAGCCACTTAATTAGGAATTTAAAACTGTTCCTCTGGTATCTTACTTAAAAGGAATATATTGTGTTCTAGTTTTTGTTGTTTTACTGTTCTTTAATGTTAAAAATATTTTCCATACTCATTAAAGTGAGGGACTAAGGACATGACCCCAAGTCCTCTGCAGCCAAGAAAAAAATTCCCTTTGATTTCTGTGATTATTCTTTTAGGCCTCTTTAAACATTTACTTGTGCTAGGCATTTTTATTAAATGTATTTATGAGCATTTTGACGGTGCTTATTATAATATGTGAGCACATCAGATATTTTAATTTGTGAATTTACCTTCACAGCATTTCTGCGAGGCAGAACCTCCATTTTACAGAAGAGGAGACTGAGGCCGTTTTTAGACGAGCGCGCGCCACCTCGATCGCCACCCCGGTCAAATCACGGCCAGAAAAGAATGCACGTCCCCCTCCTGTGCAGGTGATCCACGGCAGCGTCTCATGTAATCCCGTCTCGTGGGATTTTAGAAACCATGCGCAAGCGCACCGTGCGCTCGTCTAAAAACGGCCTGAGACATAGACATAATAAGTAACTTGACTCAGGTCACACAGTAAGACTGTAGCAGAGATTAAAAGTAGATCTTCGTCCTGTGCTCTTTAACCACAACCCTCTCATTTCAATTCCTCTGAAATTCAGTCAACAACTGTGCAAACATCTTCATGCATTTCTGCATCCCTCTCTGGAGTCAATTTACTACTACAGATGGATCCACACTTCAAGACTTGGAAGCAGATCTAAATTTTGAAACACCACAAAGTGTGGCTTTTCCATACCCTTGCTACAGGTGTGAAGAGAAATGCATGGGAACACCCATAGCAGGAGTTCACAACACCTTAGGGACTGCCTTCTCGGGCTGTTTTTAAATGAGACACGCCCACACAGGTCCATCCACCCACCCACCCACCCACCTGTCTGAAGATGGCGTGGGTGGGTGCACACTCCCATGACACATGCACTGACTGCTCATGCCCATGCACAGAGCATCAGGGAAAAATCTGGGATGCTGCATGCAGGCCAAACCGTGCATGGGTAGAGATGCACACCCATCCCGCACCCCCCCACTCACCGGATGCGCGTGGGCACTCCACGCAGTGCACACAGACCCGCCCTCCCCAGCCGTGCCCATTTATAAACAGCCATAGTCTCTCAGCTCAGCCAAGAGCGGCCTTCTGACCATCTCCATTCATCATGTAGGGAGGGAAAGGATACGGGCAGAAGCATTCTCTGTGGCTGATACCCACGGGAATTCCCTTCTCCCTAAGGTCCACCAGAGCTCAAGCCTGTGTGTGTACTAGAAACAATGTAAATTTTCTTGATTCCTTTTTATAAATGTATGTATCTTTTTTTAATCTGTAACTGTAACTCACTGTAGCCGAGTCCAGGTCCCCAGGGGTACATCTTTGTAGGGTGCAGGCCCAAGGAACCCAGAGCACGGAGGATCTTCACCAAACAGCAGTGTCTTTACTCTCAGTTTTACAATTCTTCACCACATTTAGCCGGTTTACACAGTCCATACCTTGGGCATAGGGCTTCCCAATCCAAGTCCTTCTGGTCGGGCACAGTCCCTCCTCAGACCAGGTAAGAGTCTCGCTTTATCTGGGCCTCCTACACAGACCCCACTGGCCAGGCACAACCCTCCCAGGCCACCAGGAAACTTGCTTTCATGTTTATAATTCTGGTATGTAAAAAAGATGGACATCATTTTATTTATTTATTTATTTAGTGATTTTTATTCCACTCCCTCCAGCCCTACGGCAGCTCGGGGCGGCTCACAAGACATTTTAAAACAATATATAAAGACAATTCATAAAAGGGATTACTAAAACAATAAAAGCAACAACAAGGAGGTAAAACCACTGGTAAAATAATAAAATAATAATAATAATATTAATAATAATGAAGCCATTTACATTTCCCACCTCACTTGTCACAGTTACCACATTGTCAAATGCAAGATGGTTGGAGATGTTCACTCCCCATTAATGCTGACAGGAGCTGTGCTAACTCCACTTCCCCAATCATGCTGCATACTTGGAACTCAGATGAGCTGCCTGCTCCTGATGAGAAAGGATGTTTGAACCAGATATGGTATGCAAATCTAGGGCACATGGTGTACTGCAGGAATTGAATTGTAGCCTTCAGGAAAAGGCCAGTATCTGCATATGCAAAATCATGATAATTTCTCAAGGAGGTAAGGGACTGATGCTTAGTGGTGGGACCCCGGGCCCATTACCGGCTACCGGATTTACCGGTTACCGGTTCTACGAAAACCGGATTCCCGGATTAAATCCCGTATGCCGAAATCCGGTACCGGGTCCGGATTACCGGGTCGAATCCGATAATGCCGGTACGCCCGATACCGGCATTATCGGATACCGGATTCTACCGGTTTCCCATCCCTACTGATGCTGCTCTTACCAAAGCTAGTGAGCCTTACAGTTGATAACTGGGCCCTCTAATAAAAGCAAGTTTCATCCTGCGCCCATCTGAAGAGTCAATTGCAAAGTGCTTTGCAATTGACTCTTCAGATGGGTGTAGGATGAAACTTCTTTTTATTAGAGGGCCCAGTTATCAACTGTAAGGCTCACTAGCTAGAGCAGTATCGGCTCTAGTCCTTTCAACAGGACTACTTTATGGAAACTAGATTTAGGATTCCTGTCATTATTGTACAATAAGACCCTGGTTCTACACACCACTAGAGTCAATGGAAGCTTTGCAGCTGAAACATGTTTGAAAATAATTTGAAATATTGGAAAGCCATTTACTCTATAATTAGGACTGCAGCCTACATCTCTTATCTTCCCAAATTATCATAATCTGTATTTCATTTGTTATTCTCAGCAATGCCAGAATGTCACTGTATGCTTAGTCCAGAGGTTCTAGGGTTGCCATATATGCACATTTTTAGAATACTTATGAGAAGTACAGGTTCCAGGGCTGCGTTGGGAGCCAATGCAGCCCTGCAACCTGCATTTCTCATAAGCGTCCTCTAAAAACTTGCAAATATGGCAACCCTTAGAGGTTCCCAAGCTGTGGATTGGGAACAGTTATTATTATTAATTCTTTGGCGCTTTTAGTGTTAAAAGTGCTTTGCACTTCTCATTTAGTTCATCCTCACAACAACCCCATGAGATAGGTCATTATTATTCCCATTTACAGATGAGGAATTGAGGCTGAGAGACAGTGGGCACAACCACAAGAATCAGCAGGACTGAACCCCCATGTGCCTCAGGGCGGGCAATTGCAGTCCCCACACTTTGGGCAGACCTTGTGCTGGGGGCACAAGGTCTGCCCCCAGCAGGGAAACTAGGTGAGCAGGCTGCTGTTGGATGTACTCCCACACCCCAAGGCGGGCTGAAATGCCGGCCATATGCACTGGTGCCCTGCCCCACCCACCCCTCCTCCCTGCCCACTATCCCACCCCCAGTTGTGACATGACGGCACAGCACTGGTGACAGCGCCCACCACTCAAAGCCCTGTGGGCCAGGCAGACAGGGATTGGGCCCACTAGCAGCAGCTCGGTACCACGATTTGTGCAGCCTTACCCCACTTTGCGTAATGCTACAACATGCTGCATCCCCTCCCTTCCCCCCCCCCCTCATCCCCGGCCTTTTTCTGAAGATACAGGGTGTAGCAGCCAGCTGCCTGCCCTGTCCTGGGGAGGGGTAAACATCTGGCGACCACCGGGCATACTTACAAGCCACTACATCACGTGGCAACAGTGCCCAAATTGGGATAAAGCTGCCCACATCTTACCATATCATGTGGCTGTACTCAGTGACTTGCCAAAGCCACCCACTGAGTTCATGGTTAAGATAGCATTTGAACCCTGGTAGTCTATGTCCAAGACCTTATCAACTAGGCTACACTGTCTCAAGTACTTAATATACTTGTTTGACTTTGTTACTGTCTGGGGTTATGGGATTATATTTAAGATTCAAAATGGGGTCACAAAGATAAGAAGTTTGGGAACCAATAATTTAGCCAAAATGTACCACATAATGCAAAGAAAGGATGACTGATTTGTTAACTCCACTGATGGTCTTTGCCAATTGCTAGAGAGAAAACTGTAAGATGAGTTGAAAATATTTTCCAAACACATATGACAAGGGCCAACCAACTTGAAACAAAGGAATAACCAGTATAAGGCCCCATAACTAGAGTAGTTCATGCCACTTAAAAAGACTTAGAATAGTACAGAAAGATAATCGTCTTTATACAGAAACAGCTTTAGGCAACTGTGGCAGGACTAGGCCACAAGATGGTGCCTGCTATGAGATAAAACTTAAGATGGCTGCCCACAGGAAGAGGCAGTAGATGGGCATGGCTAACAGTATAAAAGAGAGGCCAGCCTGAAGGAGAAGGTAGTCTGCTCCTGACTGCTGAGAACACATCTCCTGAGAGACTCTTAGGCCGATTTTAGACGAGCAGCTGTGATCAGGCGCGGGACCGGCAAAACAGCCGCGGCGCTGTTTTAGACGAACCGGAAGCGGAAGTTGTGCGCGTGATCCGGGGCCGCGCATTCTTTGCCGACCGCGATCGAACCAGCCTGATCTCTCTGGGGTGACATACGCGGCCGGAAAAGAATGCGCGGCCTCGGATCACGCGCACAACTTTCGCTTTCGGTTTGTCTAAAACAGCGCCGCGGCTGTTTTGCCGGTCCCGCGCCTGATCACAGCTGCTCGTCTAAAATTGGCCCTAGAAGGGGATCCTGAAGGAAGGAGATCTGGATGCCTGGAGAGAGGAGGTCTGGACCTGAAGGTCTGAAGAGAGCCTGTGTATGTGAGTAGGAAAGAGATAGCCTGGGACTGTGGTTTGGCTAGGCTCCTCTGTGTGGACTATGGATGGCCAGAGGTTTGGTGCCTGGCCTGGACTTTGTAAATAAACTTAGGTTGGATTGTATCCTGTGAGTGCCAATCTCTTGGGGCCTTGTTCCATAGCTCCTCCATTCAGTCTCTGCCACCTCCAAAACGAGTGTTCTCACAAGTGTTTATTTGCAAGGGGGTAATGATAAAGAAATGTATCCGCACCCGCCCTCTACATCTTCCTCAAATGATCTATTCCCAGACTCTAAACCATTCAGTGTCTTCCTAGCCTGGGAATATATTACCGTATTCTGCCTGTATATTTTACTGTACTTTGTGTGATCATTTGCTAAATATATTACGACATGCTGGTTACTGCATGTCATCCAGTGGCTTTAATACTGTTGTGTGATTGTTATGAATTTCACAAATAAAATTGTTGGTTCTCACTGTCTAGTCACATAAATATGTTAAAGTGGCTGCCTCAATTGTGCCCACAAAATTGGGTCCTTGATGCACACACAAATCCTGCATCTTGGCATGCTGACTGGAGACTGATTGAATAAATGGTTTCTGCTTATGTGATCACATCTCTTGCAGGGCAAATATGTTTTTATGCATCAGATGCACTGCACCTGAATTTGCAATGGCAGAGTATACCATTATCGCAGGCACAGTCTGAACAGCTATTTAAAAAAATCATGAGTGAAAACAAACAAGACAGTAGCCCACAGTAACCCATGAGACACCTACCCATCAGTTAAGTGGCTGCCAGATGTTTGCCCGCTTTTGCTTCGGGGAGGAGGGCAGGGCACCTGGCTGCTACGGTATATGTTGGCTGGAGAAAGCCGGTAAAACACAAAAAACAAGGATGCTTATGAAAAAATAATAACAATTTACTATAACAAATCAATAAAATACAATTATAAGTGTAAAACAAACAAATGCAATCTCATATTATCCAAAGAAACCCTACGTGTTTTGGGTCCAAATGACCCTTCTTCAGCGGTATATACCGATCTAATTTGCATGGGAGAAAAATGAGAAAAGAAAAACCTCTTCACTGTTGAAATGCAGTGATCTCTCTCTTAAAAACACACCCACAAGGTCCACCTTTGCTGCCAAACTTTTCTTCAGTAGTGCATTTTATAAAATGGCACTAGCCTTATCCTCAGCGGCTCACTGGCCACCAATACAATCAAACAGGAGAGTCACTTTGGATAATATTATGGAGGCTGCATCCATATATTTCCAGACCCGACCTAGCCACCCTCATCCACGCCTTCCTTACCTCGAGGCTGGACTACTGCAACGCGCTCTACGTGGGGCTTCCCTTGGTGCTGGTTCAGAGGCTGCAGCTGGTGCAGAACGTGGCGGTTAGTCTCCTTACGGGGACGAGTCGACGGGAACACATCCCTCCTGTGCTCCGCATGCTGCACTGGCTGTCTATAGCGTACCGAGCCAGAGTCAAGGTGTTGGTTTTGGTCTCTAAAGCCCTACACAGTCTTGGCCCTTTATACCTCAGGGACCGCCTCACGTTCCGCGTCCCAGAGCTACCCCTTCGGTCCACTGGGGGCACCTTCCAGGAGGTCCCCCGTGTAAAGCGAAGGGCCACAATGGAGAGGGCATTCTCGGTGGCCAGGCCGCGTTTATGGAACTCCCTCCCAGAGGAAGCCCATCTGGCCCCAAGTCTGTTGGCCTTCCACTGGGCATGTAAGACCTGGCTGTTCTCCCAGGCCTTCGGTGGAGGGGAGGGGGGTTGGGAAAATAGGTGTTGGGGGGTGGTTGTTCTTAGAGGGATTTTTAGCTATTTTAATCTTTGTGTTTTAGTGTTATTTTACTTATTGTTATTTTTATGTTGTAAGCCGCCCCGAGATGCCATGGGCATGAGGAGGCGGCTAAGAAATGCAATTAAATTTAATTAATTAATTAATTAAATATGAGATTGCATTTGTTTATTTTACACTTATAATTGTATTTTATTGATTTGTTATAGTAAATTGCTATTAGTTTTTCATAAGCAGCCTTGTTTTTTGTGTGTTTTGCCGTTAGTGGCTGCTTGTTTTCCCTTGTTGTATTAGTTGGAGAAAGCCGGTGACACAGCGTGGACTACTGTTGCCCCATCTGGGCTAATGTGAGGCCATGGAACTGCCTCCCATCTGGTCGGCCTGTGCAGCCCCACCACGAGTTGAGGTCTGAGGATCAAGCCTGGAGGAGTGTGCTCACCCTGGCCCCCAAACAGCTGATGGAAGGGGCTGGAGGAGTGCACTCGCCTGGCCACCAATCGGATTCTTGGGGGCGCTGCTTGTGTGGACTGCCTTCCCTGCCAGCCCAAAGTGTGGCAGCTGCGGTGACCTTCCCCAGGGCGCCCAGGGGCTGTCTTACCCCCATCTCATTTGTTTTCACCCTATGTTCACTAAACAAAATCAATTGTACCTAACTGTGAGAAAAACACACACCAGTAAATGAGATTGTTGACATGCATGTTAGTGATTTTTGTTCTTTTAGTTTGTAGCAAGGCTTCTTCTACTTATTTATTTTATTACACGTTCTTACTACCCCACCCTTCCTGCCATAGGCAGCTGGGGGCAGCTTACACTATACAATTTGAAACATAAAAACAACAATAAAATTCAACATCCACTAAAAACACAACTGTACCAAGGATAAAAATCACCCCACCCCACCCCCTCACCAAACGCCTGCCGGAACAGCCAAGTCTTACAATTCTTCCACAAGGATGGAAGAATTGGGGACAAGAGGACAGCCGCTGGGAGAGAGTTCCATAGCCGCGGCGAGGCCACCGAGAATGCCTCCCTATCATCGCCACCTGACATACACGGGAGACTTTGAGGAGGGGGCTCCCAGCCAACCGCAGGGGCTGATCCAGAACCCAGGGAATGAGGCGATCCTGCAGGTAGGTGGGACCCAGACCATATAGGGCTTTATAGGTAAGAACTAACACCTTGAATCAGGTCTGGAAGACTATAGGCAACTAGTACAGCACATGGAGTACTGGTGTTATGTGCTCATGGCGGCCCGTCCCATCAGGAGATGGGCCGCTGTATTCTGCACCAGCAGCTGTCTCTGAACCTTCCCCATGGGTAGCCCCACGTAAAGTGCATTGCAGTAGTCCAGTCTTGAGGTGATGAAGGCATGGATGATGGAGGCGAGGTCAGATGTAACTGACCTGAATTTGAACCCAAATTTGAAACCCCTGCTGCCGTGTCAGCTTGTGACAATACTGGGCTAAGATGGACCACTGGTCTGACTCAGTTAGGCAGTTTAGTGTAGTGTAGTGAACTAACAGAACATGCTCCTTGCCACAGCTGCCACCTGGGCATCCAGCAACAAGATTTATGTTGTGTGGGAGGAAATACCCATGAAATGGTCTAAAATAATAGTGGAAATAGAAACTTCTTAATCCTTACGAAGCTAAGGAGTGTGCATGAATATTTAGTGGTGTTTTTGTCAGTGGTTCAGAGCTCACCTCCACCTACACAAGAAGACAGACAGAGCCCAGGAATGCTGCAGCAAATGAGGAAACAACAGGGTCCATCACCAAATTATTTCCACACATGGAAATACACAATGTAATATGAAACAGAGGCACCTGAGACTTGGTAGGGTAGGACACAAATCTGAGAGCGAGCTAAGAGAGCAGAATGCTTGTTATTCATCCTAGAAATTATTTTAGAGTACTGATTCCTGTTGTTTGATCTATTTTTGTACTTGACACAACAGAGAAAGAGAGAAAACTTAATACAGCTACAGCAATCAGCATTATACTGCTCTTTCCATGGTAAAATTCCAACTGATTTCAATGGGTATTAGCAGCAGGGCTGGCCTTAGAGATACAGGGCCTGGAAGGTGGCGGGGTAGGGCAGGGCAGGGCAGGGCCCACAGGAGTAGTGTCCTTCCCTTGCAGGAAGTACCACCACTCCTGAGGCTCCCAGGCAGGTGCTTCCTATTAGGGGTGGGACCCCGGGGCAATTACCGGATACCGGATTTACCGGTTTTCCGGTTCTCAAAGAACTGGATTCTCGGATTAAATCCGGTATACCGGTACCGGTTTTATTCCATTGATTTCAATGGGGCACTGTGTCCCCATTGAAATCAATGGAATAAAATTNCGTCTCCTGGCTAGCTTTCACCAGCCAGGACGGGCATGGATCTTGCTCACAAGTAGTGGCACGAACAGATCCCAACAAGGACTCCACATCGGCAGGCAACACCATCTGAAACCGATCCCACAGAACAGGACAGGACGGGACATCCATAGCCCCAAGATGATCCTCTGCAGTAACTGTGGTACCGAAATCATGGCGGATGCGAGCGATCTTATCTACAAAGTACTCAATAAACTGGTCACAGTGGTCACTGGATTGCTCCAGGTCCAGGTGGAGGCAGGCAGGACTGACCAAGCCTTTCACCACCCGGAAAAGCTCAGCTGGACGTGGCTTTGCAGATGCAATAAGAGCAGCAAAGAACGGATGGCTTCCCTGGCCTTTGCTGACATTTGGTTGAGACTTGATGAACAAAGAGACCGTCAGACCCAGCCTCTGAGCTAATTATACTTAGTTCCTTCAGCCACTCCTCATTCAACTTGCATTCTGACCCCTTTATCATCTTGGTTGGTTTATCATCTGAATCCTCTTCAATTTCTCAACATCCTTCTTGAAGTGTGGTGCCCAAAACTGAACATAATACTCCAGCGGGGTCGCACCATTGCCAAGTAAAGTTGTGCCATTATTTCCCGTGTCTTGGACTCAATGCGTCTACCTTTCCCAAAGGAGTCAATCCCTCTTGTACCACTAATGCTAATTCCTGGCCATTTCCTGAGGCAGGGGTGGGGCATGGATCATCAGATCAAAATTTATTTATTTTATTTATTTAAAATTTATATCTCGCCCCTCCTGCCCAGCGGGATTTCAAATGTAAGTGACACTTTGGGTGTAAGGCACCAGGTCATCAGCAGGCTTTTCAGGATCGGGACCATCCTTGAGTAGCAGCAGGATCAGGCAGGATCTAATGGTTAAACCAGTGGAGCCACCAGGGTGCAAAGACAAAGTCAGGCCAGAGACTCAAAGCTAAGAATCAGTCTGATCAAGCAACCAAATAAAAAAAGGCAGTCCAGCATACAGAGTCTAAACTGCATCTACAAGGGCAAGAGTCCTAAATCAGGAAGACAGTGAAAAAGGGGATCATTCAAGGGCTGGAAGACTGAGGAGCAAGCAGAGATAGACACAAGACCTAAATAGTTATTCTACCCAGCTTCCTGTTCCAGCTGCGGGCAGTCCTTTATGTCATCAAGTAGCTAATCAGAGAAGCTGAGGATGTGGAATGGGCTGCTCCAGGAAAGCTTCAATCCTATATTCAAGCCACAGTCAATAGATTGTAGTGGTGCTATGGGTACCAACTCCCTCTGTGCTTCCACCCCAGAGGTGGCAGGGTGGAGACAACTCTGATGTAGTAACCCTGCCCCATACAGAGCATTATGATGTCACAATGCTCCACATAGGGTAGACCATGTTGGAAATAGGGTGGGGCAAAGGGATTGTTGCATCTCTTTCTATGTAACTTCATTGTGACACCATGATGCCTCATAGGGAAAAAGCCACATCGAAAAAAGGGGTGGGAAAGTCTGTACAGCTGCCACACCTCTCTTCTGATGTGGAAGCCCCCTGCCGCCCCTGGAAGCCCTGATTTCTCTGAGTTACCAGGGTGTTCATTCCTGGATGCTCAGGGAAATCTAAAATCCAGGGTGTTCCTGGCTGACACAGAGAAAACTGAAATAAGGGATGTCCATTATGTTTTGTTGAGCTGCAGGTGCTGACATAGGGGAAATCCATAACATTTTATGTTGCTGTGAGGTTCTGAAATAATGGATGCTCCCCTAAAATAAGGGACATCTGGCTTCTCTCAACTAAACCATGAGTAACCACACTGGGGCTAGATACACACTGATCCTTAACTAAACTATTTGGTCTAATAAATAGTCCATAGGAGATGGTAATGTTACTTAATCGTGACAATATTAGCCAAGGTTACACTCATCAGGATGAATTGGTTGGCGACATTAAACAGGAGATAAATTCCAAATTCCAATCTTTGTCAGAAAGCCTGCCAAACAAACATCAAAAAAGGAAAAGCTAAGGAATTAGTAGGTATCAGTTTTATTCAACACAGTTCTGGTGATTATTTTAAGACTTAGACTGTTTTTAAAGGATATCTTGACTTTGAAGACAGCCACTTAATTAGGAATTTAAAACTGTTCCTCTGGTATCTTACTTAAAAGGAATATATTGTGTTCTAGTTTTTGTTGTTTTACTGTTCTTTAATGTTAAAAATATTTTCCATACTCATTAAAGTGAGGGACTAAGGACATGACCCCAAGTCCTCTGCAGCCAAGAAAAAAATTCCCTTTGATTTCTGTGATTATTCTTTTAGGCCTCTTTAAACATTTACTTGTGCTAGGCATTTTTATTAAATGTATTTATGAGCATTTTGACGGTGCTTATTATAATATGTGAGCACATCAGATATTTTAATTTGTGAATTTACCTTCACAGCATTTCTGCGAGGCAGAACCTCCATTTTACAGAAGAGGAGACTGAGGCCGTTTTTAGACGAGCGCGCGCCACCTCGATCGCCACCCCGGTCAAATCACGGCCAGAAAAGAATGCACGTCCCCCTCCTGTGCAGGTGATCCACGGCAGCGTCTCATGTAATCCCGTCTCGTGGGATTTTAGAAACCATGCGCAAGCGCACCGTGCGCTCGTCTAAAAACGGCCTGAGACATAGACATAATAAGTAACTTGACTCAGGTCACACAGTAAGACTGTAGCAGAGATTAAAAGTAGATCTTCGTCCTGTGCTCTTTAACCACAACCCTCTCATTTCAATTCCTCTGAAATTCAGTCAACAACTGTGCAAACATCTTCATGCATTTCTGCATCCCTCTCTGGAGTCAATTTACTACTACAGATGGATCCACACTTCAAGACTTGGAAGCAGATCTAAATTTTGAAACACCACAAAGTGTGGCTTTTCCATACCCTTGCTACAGGTGTGAAGAGAAATGCATGGGAACACCCATAGCAGGAGTTCACAACACCTTAGGGACTGCCTTCTCGGGCTGTTTTTAAATGAGACACGCCCACACAGGTCCATCCACCCACCCACCCACCCACCTGTCTGAAGATGGCGTGGGTGGGTGCACACTCCCATGACACATGCACTGACTGCTCATGCCCATGCACAGAGCATCAGGGAAAAATCTGGGATGCTGCATGCAGGCCAAACCGTGCATGGGTAGAGATGCACACCCATCCCGCACCCCCCCACTCACCGGATGCGCGTGGGCACTCCACGCAGTGCACACAGACCCGCCCTCCCCAGCCGTGCCCATTTATAAACAGCCATAGTCTCTCAGCTCAGCCAAGAGCGGCCTTCTGACCATCTCCATTCATCATGTAGGGAGGGAAAGGATACGGGCAGAAGCATTCTCTGTGGCTGATACCCACGGGAATTCCCTTCTCCCTAAGGTCCACCAGAGCTCAAGCCTGTGTGTGTACTAGAAACAATGTAAATTTTCTTGATTCCTTTTTATAAATGTATGTATCTTTTTTTAATCTGTAACTGTAACTCACTGTAGCCGAGTCCAGGTCCCCAGGGGTACATCTTTGTAGGGTGCAGGCCCAAGGAACCCAGAGCACGGAGGATCTTCACCAAACAGCAGTGTCTTTACTCTCAGTTTTACAATTCTTCACCACATTTAGCCGGTTTACACAGTCCATACCTTGGGCATAGGGCTTCCCAATCCAAGTCCTTCTGGTCGGGCACAGTCCCTCCTCAGACCAGGTAAGAGTCTCGCTTTATCTGGGCCTCCTACACAGACCCCACTGGCCAGGCACAACCCTCCCAGGCCACCAGGAAACTTGCTTTCATGTTTATAATTCTGGTATGTAAAAAAGATGGACATCATTTTATTTATTTATTTATTTAGTGATTTTTATTCCACTCCCTCCAGCCCTACGGCAGCTCGGGGCGGCTCACAAGACATTTTAAAACAATATATAAAGACAATTCATAAAAGGGATTACTAAAACAATAAAAGCAACAACAAGGAGGTAAAACCACTGGTAAAATAATAAAATAATAATAATAATATTAATAATAATGAAGCCATTTACATTTCCCACCTCACTTGTCACAGTTACCACATTGTCAAATGCAAGATGGTTGGAGATGTTCACTCCCCATTAATGCTGACAGGAGCTGTGCTAACTCCACTTCCCCAATCATGCTGCATACTTGGAACTCAGATGAGCTGCCTGCTCCTGATGAGAAAGGATGTTTGAACCAGATATGGTATGCAAATCTAGGGCACATGGTGTACTGCAGGAATTGAATTGTAGCCTTCAGGAAAAGGCCAGTATCTGCATATGCAAAATCATGATAATTTCTCAAGGAGGTAAGGGACTGATGCTTAGTGGTGGGACCCCGGGCCCATTACCGGCTACCGGATTTACCGGTTACCGGTTCTACGAAAACCGGATTCCCGGATTAAATCCCGTATGCCGAAATCCGGTACCGGGTCCGGATTACCGGGTCGAATCCGATAATGCCGGTACGCCCGATACCGGCATTATCGGATACCGGATTTACCAGCATGCCCATCCCTACTTCCTATAGAACCCTCCCCCTGGTGGCTCCAGGCACCTGTTCCCAAGGATCAAGAAGAGCCATCTGTGGGAGCAAGAATGGCAACACCCCCCCAGTGGCAGACCCACTGGCATTGTTAGAGTGACGCTGCCCCTAAGATTCCCGCAGTCCCACCAGGGCCCTGCCCCCCTGGCAATAGCCTGAGGGGTGGCAGGTGCAGGGCCCCAGCAGGAGCCTTAAGGGAAATGGCAGGACTTTGCTCGGGATGGAGCTACTCCTGAGGGCAGCACTTGGCCCCGCCCCATCATGCAGTGTCTGCAAGCACTTTAAAGACACTCATTGATACAGCTGCCCTGCTCTAAGGCCATTTTTAGATGAGCACGGCGGCGCCCGCGCTTGTTTTGCAAAAGACCCGGCAGTCCGCTTTACATGTGACGCCGCCGCCAAATACGCGCATGTGCGGGTGATGCGCATCCATTTCTGGCCGCGAACTGACCAGGTCGGCGATCGAGGCCGGTCATACGTGGCTAGAAATGGATGTGCAACGCCCGCGCATGCGCGTATTCGGCGATGGCGTCACGTGTAAAGCGGACTGCCGGGTGTTTTGGAAAACAAGCGTGGGCGCCGCCATCCTCATCTAAGAACAGTCTAAGACTGGCCCTGTTTTTGTTTGGCAGGGCCTGATTAAAAGGCATGGCCATATGAAGCCATCCTCCTACTCTGTGGGTGGGAATGGGAATGCTTGTGTGTACTGCTGAGAGGAATATTCCCTTGTTTACTTTAGTTTGTGTGTAGTCCAAACTTCTGCTGCCCCAGCAAACCTCAGTACTTCCACCTTTGTCTGTCCCTAACAAAGTGTGTCTGTCTCAGTGACTGCTTCCTACTCCTACCCCTACTGCTGGAAGTTCCCTGCAAACTCCCAAGAAAAGAGATCAAGGGAAGGAAGGATACTTTTAAACCCTAGCTCCCTGTCTCTGTGAGAGTGGAGGCAGACAAAAGATTAAAAAACCAACCACTCAGAGACGTGAAGCAGTGCAGCAGCTCCCCGGTCCAGCCCAGGGTGGTAAGCCACAGCTGACACAGCCCGGGTCAGGGGGAGGCACCAAATAAATGTGTCTGTGGTCCGAGAGCTGTCCCATCACCTGCATGCCCCAGGTAGGGCAGGGAGCTAAACAAACATGCCGGTGGCTAGCGCTGCCTTGCTCCCAGCACCCTGCACCCTGCCATGATTGACAGCCATGGTGACACCTGCCCTGGGGTGGGTACGTTGGGGTCAAAAAGACATGCTAGCCCATGTTGCTGGCCGTTAACTCAGGCTGTGACCTCAGAGATTTTTCAAGGACACAACCCAGGCTAGCTGCCTACCTGGCCTGGGGTAGTCCTGGGCTACCATCTGGCGGCACGTAAACTGACGTGTTCAATAGTCCCAGGCCACAGCGGGCTATAGTGGGCCACCATCATGTCTGTTTTTACCCAGAGATAGTTACTCCAGAGTAAGTTGTCTGCAGTAAACCCCCCATATCTTGTGCAGTCTTCCATCCATTTATGTCAATTACTCTTTGTCTTTAATGGATGAAAGATTGCATTCCTTTTGTGTTCGTGGAAAGAAACACATCCACAAAGTTCACTTTGCACAGAAAGGGACATAGATTATATGTTTCCAAAAATTAGTTTATTACTCTATTCTCTGACATTTTAATTCTGTATTTTCTTCTAGTCATCCAGGAGCCCCTTGAGCTTACATGAAAATATCCAAACCATTGATCAATATAATGTAAACATAAGTGAAGTTCTTAGGGGGCTGACATTATATCTTGGCTTGCTGCTGAATCCCAAGATTACTTTCACAGCAATGGCCCATTAAACATATCATTGATTTATTCATATTGCCGTTCAGGGATTGACGGGAGATAAATGATCACTCAAAATAATAGATTTTGCTTCAGTGTGCAGCTGGGAGCACCAGCTTCTTCAAATGTCTGTTCTTACCCATGGACTTTCTGTCTCTATGTCCAGTGTTTTTCTTTTAGATTTTTGTAGTTTAAAAAAATGTTCTAGAGCAGAGATATTCACACCCTGGCTCCAGAGACAAATGTGGTTCTTTAACCTATGACCTACTACACACAGCCTGCAGGTCATAGGTGACACTAATCCCCAGAAAATGGGAAACCCACAGAAAATGGGACACATGACAACCCTACATATGAGCATAGAGTAAGGGTGATTTCAGACATGACGGGGAGCCTATTGACCCCGTCACAGAATCACCATTTGCTTCCGTGCCGGTATCAAAACGTCATGTCCAACAGACGTGCCGGCTGATTCTGGTGGGGAATGGGGTGTGTGTGTGTGTGCCCCAGCCCCCACCCTCCTGAAGATGGGCAGGCGCAGTGGTCAATCCGGCTGCTGCGCCCAATTCCGTCCCGGCTGCTGCGCCCAATTCAGTTACCGTCCGCTGATTCCAGGCCGTGGTTCAGTTAACCACGCTTCCAGGGATGGTGCCCGGACCATCCTTGAAAGCCTGGTTATTTTGCTCACCGCCAGTGGTTCACCGTGGTGAACATCTGGCGGCGTGCAAACAGACGTTACGCGACCATCCACCACCACGGGGCATTCACCATGGTTGAGTGTGGTAACATAACGTCTGAAAATACCCTAAGAGGTGGGACACAGATAATAGTGCTTTGCTGTCAAATTGAGATTGCTGTGGTATGTGGGATGATATTCAGGGTCCAGGCCACAGAGTTGATGGTTTTACTGACAAGTATCCAAGACAGGGTACTCTGAGGAAATATGGTTAGATACTTTTAAGGGCAGATTTTCTAAGAGCTCAGTAAATGCACAACTGGGGCAAATTTTGAAAAAAGTGTAACTTCTGCTTACCTAGCATCTGGCCTGGGGCCATAAGGGGTGGGGCATAGGAGAACATAGCCCCTTGTAAAAAAAAAATTGCCGCCTCTGTAGAAATCTTTGAATGATTCAATATTTTTGTTATATTGATCATATTATATATATATTTCTTATTTAAGAAAAATAAAGTGTTTTTTTAAAGGCTTCTGACAGAGAATGTGTTTTGAACCAAGTATTAATGAAAGCCAAACTTTTTAGAAAACCTGGCCCCTGAATTCATTTGATAAGCACTTGAAAAACAGGTTCGGGATGATTTTTAAAAATCAGCGTGCCTTATGTTTTGTATATATATTTTTTTGAGTGGAGGGGTTTATAGGGAAGAAAAATCCATCTGTAGTCTACTGTTAAACTGGTGTCAACTTGGAAGAACTTGTGTGACCCCTCCAATGAGATCCTATCCAAAGGGGAAGTTTTTCCTCCCCTTTGTTTTTAAACATGAAGGTCTGGCGAACTTTCTTCTTATGTCATTTTGCTTGTGGCCCTGTCACAGGTGACATTACCCCTAGATATTTTGAACCCTTCACATGATGAAAGGGCTGTCTCAGTGTTCAGGCTTTCTCTCTCCATAACGCAATTCTCAAAGTTTCCTGTCAGATGTATATGGTGTTTTAATTGATTCATTACATTGCAGGCATTGATTCTTAACCATTTCCCACATCTCCTTACATTTCAGTTGGGCTGTTGGAGCAAGTGTTAGCCTCCAATCCAGCCTTCACCCCCAATCAGCAGTTATATGAAGTCATTTTAGAGGTTATTTATTCATTCTTTTTGGGCAGTTTCATTTACTATTCAGTAGTTCCACAAAGCTGTGGTTGGTTGATTGATTACAGCCCCTTCTGAGCTTTAGAATTAGGAACACAGACACATTTAGGCTCAGCAGAAGTAAATTGTAACTCGTGCCTATTGACTACATATGAAAGATTAAAAGTAAATGATCGAATATACAGAATTGTTTTTCTTTTAGTGAAGCAATGTAATTTCCGTGAATCTTGTAGGATAATAAGACTTACCCAAGCTTCTTGGTACATAGAGAGGATTTTATCTTTTTGAGATTTTAGCCAATATTTGGGTCAAGAAGGGTTTTTCCCAGTGAGATTTATCACAGCAGATAGAACGGCACTATGCAGAGCTGAAGTTATCAAAAGAGCCACCTAATTTTTAACAATTCTCATTTCTTTCTCACTCCCATGTGGCTTTGTACTTAAAATTGCTGGAAAGAAGAGCTTCCATTTGCATTATAAATAATAGCAGTCTAGGTTTCTGTGATAAATAAGCTTTAAGAGAAATGATTTATATAATTCCAATCTTACACCAGGTATCATGATTCACAGTGTGATCTTTCCTAAATAGCACCTACACTTCCAGCTAACAAAGTAGTTCCACTGATATTCTTTTTGGACCAATTTCTGTTGGTGACAGCATGCAAGCTTTTGAGCCAGGGTTCCACCTTGGTTATGTAAGAAGTCAGAACTACAGACTAAGCAAAATGTAGGACAGAATGCAGACGTCTATATATAGACTTCTTACATGGCTGAAGAAGAGCAATGTGTGGCCTGAGAGCTTGTATACTCTCACCAACAGTAGGTAGTCTCAGAATCACGTGAACTACTTTGGGAAAAAACAGACACGTGGTCAGCACAGCTGCTCCCCTCGCCCCCAGAGTGGGAAACGGCAGCCGACATGACCTGGGTCGGGGCACCAAACAAATGTGCCCGCAGCTGGAGAGCCATTCCGCTGCCCACATGGGGAGCTAAACAAATATGTGAGCAACCGGGCCCCCCTGCGCCCAGCCTCCCACCCCCCTGCCATGATGGGAAGCCATGGCAGGGCTGAACACGTGTGCTAGCCCATGTTGGACCATGAAGCCTGGGCTAGCCACCTACCCGCCCTGGGGCAGTCCCAGGCTAACATCTGTAGGCACATAAACACACGTGTCAGTTTGTGCTAGCTTCCAGTAGCGTTTTGGGCACCATTCAGGGTGCTAGTTTTCACCTATAAATCCCTAAACAGATTGGGTCCCACGTATCTAAACAACTGCCTACTTTTTATGTTCCATCGCGATCCTTAAGGTCAGCCAAGAATGTCCTCTTGCAAGTTCTGTCATTGCACCAAGTCTGGACAGGAAGGGTGCACAGAGAGGTGTTCTCGGTGGCTGCTGAACTGATACCTCATGGGGGGGGGGGAGGGCAGTCATATGTCGGAACAGGGGGCCCGCGGCTGTTGGCCGAATCCTGAGGTACTCCTCAAGGGCCCTGACCGGACATAAGTCTGGGCCCCCCCGTCCTATAGAGGGTAACTGTCTGGCCTCTACCCTTCTGGTCTGTTTTTGGCCATCGCAACCTAAGTCGTAGGGCCTGTTGGTCCACTCGTACGTCCTCAATAACTAGTGCCCGGTTACTGCTGACATGGGCCGACCCGGCCACTACCTCACTAACCCTGAATGCCCTGAAAAAAGCTATTTTAAATGCTGGGGAAAAAACAATAGCCTCAAATTGATCCGAGCAAATGCTGGGGAGGACGTTGCAAATTCCCAACAGCAGTGGGGGGGTTATGGGTGCCCTGGTATCCTGCTTTCTAGGCCATTCCTGCGACCAACTCTCCAGTAGCCTATGTACGAAAAAACCCCAATCTGGTGGGGGATGGCCAGCCAACCAGCTCATGAACCTGAGGGCAGTTAGCTTACTGGCGATAGGGACAGGACGAACAGGAGCATCTGCGCTTCTGGAATGGGGAAATCTGTCAGCCAGCCCTTCTGGACACCGAATTCCTGAAACTCCCTAGAAGACTGGCTGTAAGCCACCCGTGTCTGCACTGCCAAGGATCCCTGAATATAGTTCTATGATCCAAGGCTACACATGGCTGGAGGGAGGGGTTCCAGTGTCAGCCTGGCTCCGGGTGCCAGGGAGCAGAAGCACTCCATCTGGAATCGAGAGAGGGCGTCAGCTATGCCGTTGCTCACACTCTGTGGGACCTGGAGAACATGGAATTGACAATATGCACTACTGCCATATTGTCACACCAAAATAGGATGGAATTGTCCGCAAATTCTCCTGGCCAGAGGTGTACCTGGATTGGAAATTGGATTGGAAACTGGATTGGAACTACCACAATTGGAAAAAATTCCAGGAGGGTCAGGTCCCTGGTAATCCCAGACTCCATCCACTCCCAGGGCCATGGTGCAGCACACCACTTGTTCCTAAAATACACACCACACCCCATTCTCCCCACCGCGTCAGAGTGCACCTGTAGCTTAGCTTCTAATAGGAGTTCCTCCCGCCAGAAACTAACCTCATTGAAACCATCCAGGAACTGCGCCCATACCAAGAGGTCTTCCTTCATTTCCCTTGTAACGTGAACGTGATAGTGCAATTGGGGGCTACCTTTCAGCTTGTCATAAAACCGAGAGAGGAGAGCTCGGCCGAGGGCGATCACCCTGCATGCAAAGTTGAGGCTTCCCAGAAGGGATTGTAACTCCTTAACCGTAACCTTCACTGAGTTGTGGCATGCCTCGACCTTGCCTCTTAGTGCTACCAACTTATCGGTTGGGAGATGCACCTAATCGTGTCCATCTCAATACCCAAATAAGTGAGGGTGGTCGCTAGACCTTCTGTCTTTTCTGGTGCTAGTGGAATACCAAGCTCGTCTGCCTCCCTTTGAAAATTATTCATCAACCCAACCCAATCAGTAGTCCCTACCCTGCCAATGAAAAGAAAATCGTCCAGATATTTTGTGATTTCCCCGCTTTCCACCTGCTGCCGGACCATCCATTTGACCATGGAGTTGAACCTCTCAAATGCAGAGCATGAAATGGAACAGCCCATAGGCATTGCCCGGTCAATGTAAAAACTCCCTTGAAAGTGGAAGCTGAGAATACTGTCAGGGTGGACCGGCAGGAGGCGAAAGGCTGATTTAATGTCACATTTGGCGAAGAGGGCCCCTCATCTGGCTTTCTTTACCATCTGGGCTGCACTGTCAAAAGGCACATACTGAACCGAAGTGAGTTCCCTGGGGATAGCGTCGTTTACAGACCTGCCTCGAGGGTGTGATAAGTGGTGAATTAAACAAAATTTGCTGGGAACTTTTGGGAGGACCACTCCCAGGGGGGAGACAATTAGGCCCACTATGGGCGGGGTCAAGAAAGGGCTGACCACCCTCCCTTCCTTGATCTCTTTGTCCAATTTAGCCTTAACCACGTTTTCCAGTCCCACTATGGATTTAAGGCTGGAAGCCACCTTATCTTGCTGCACATCCCCTACCGGTATCCTAAAACCATTAACTGTGTACATCACTTCATCCCTGTCTGGGTGGCCGTTCCATCTGGTCAACCTTAACTGGGGTTGGGGCCCTTCCCAGCAGCCCCGCCCAGGGAACCACCTTGGTTTCCCTTCCCCGGGGGCCCCTGGCCATTCATATTCCTTCCCCATGGCTGTTGCCCTTTGGTGCATGCCATGGTGGTGTGGTTTCCCCCACAGATGGCGCACATATGCTTGAATCTGCAACCGGAACGCCCACACTTACCGGAGCATGCAAACTCCCAGTACTGTGACACTGTAGGGCTTTGGGCCTTCCGGCCTTCACTCCAAAAGGGGCCATTAGAAGGTGCGACCCGTCCCTGAGTTAAGACATGCCCACTGTCGGTCCTTAGGGCATTGGCCACATCGTTCATGCAGTCTAGCCACAAGTCCGGGGCGTGTGTGTCCCATCGAAGGCTGGGAGTGCAGGAAGCCCTATGATGGAAAGCCTCATACCTGAGCCAGGACCCTGAGGGTCCCGTGTCATAAGCACGGTGGACGATGTCTGCACATTTCATCAGCGCATAAGCCCGATTCGGGTATGCCTGAACCATAACCCCTTGGTATATGGAATATGCCAATGTCCAATTAGCCCAGTTACAGTCGGCTTTCAGGTGCCGAAAACGCTCCTTTTCCTTCTAATTCCCCTTGTCATTTGGGTCAGATATGGGGTCAGTAAATAACAGGGTGAAAATGTCAATATATTCACCCTTCCATATCTTTTCCCTTGTGGGCTGGAGAAGATGGGCCCCTATGGGGGCCGAAACCTTGGCGTATCCACCCCCAATCAGGAGGACCGGTCTCTGCCCACCATGTCAGGCCCCAAGGGTGTTCTGAGGTTGAGCCCACACTTGGGTGGCCTGGGCCCCATAGGGACCAGGACCACTTATTGCCACCAGACAGGGGCTATACTGGCCCGGACCGGGTACCCATGCCCCATTACACAATAGGTGGGGGGGGTCTTGGACCCCACTGCCACGTACTAGGGGGTCCCAGATAACAGTGATGGTGCATCCGCTGCCATGTTGGAGGCTGGGATCCAAGGGTTAGTATAACCCGGTAGTTGTCCACCCATCATCCCTTGCGGGGCCACCCCTCCCCCTTCCCCAGACACCAATCCCAGGGCCATATACTGCAGTGGCCTGCTAAAATTCAGGGAGAATTGCGCTGTTGTTCCCACCAGATGGAGGAACCTTCCATCGCGGGTAACCTCGTCCAAGTCGTGGGGCACAAGTTGTGCCCTGTTCCTTGTCCTAACTGGTCGGGGAGGGGAGGGGGAGTCAGAGCTGCTGGCTCTGGATGATCCCCTCCCCCCTTTTCTGTCCTAAACCTGGCCAGGGGAACCACCATCCACCCACCCCTCCTAGGCGGAGGGTGGCTCTGGTCCTGCAGGGGCGACGCCTGATTCTGCATTGGGGGAGGGGCCAGTGCATAACCACCACCCCCATTCCTGGCCATCCAGGTGGGCCAGACTTGGGGCATTTCCAAAGAGGCGATTGGGGACACACCGGCCTGGACCCACCCGGGCAGGCATCTGCCAACATGTGTCCCAAGGATGTCGCCCCCCCTCAGAACCAGTGGGAGGGTCCATGGAACTTCTGTGTGTGTCACACCCATCCCCCCTTGTGTTGTGCTTTCAACTAAAGATGGGGGCGGGGGGCGGCTGGCCCATGATTCAGTCATATGCTGCATCAGGACCTCGCACCCCGCCAGCCGATCCCTTCAGCGTGCCCCGGGGGCTCAGGTGCACAGGCCTGCTCCCTGGGGGGCTCTGCTGCCCAGGCTTGTCGCTGTAGCTGAGGGCCCTTCTTCGGCTTTGTTCTGGCCTTGCCCATGTTGCAGGGGGAGAGAACCCGAAGGAGTAGCTTGCTCCTGTGATTGCCCGACTGAATGTGGCCGGGCGAGGAGCGCAGAGAGGCCGCTCCCCCAAGGGGGGAGGGGCCACGGAGTCTGCGCTTTGCCATTGGGCAAAAACCCCGCTGCCAGGGCAATGCTGGCAGGGCTACGGCTTTCCCGCCGTGGCCCGGCTGCATCCCCAACAATTCTCCTGACTGCAGCTCGGCTGCAGCAGGGAGCACGGCCACTCCTCGTTGCCCCATCCCCTTAGGGAGTTCGACAAATGGCTCTAATGGCCGCCATGCTGGTGGCCAAGAGCACTTCTTGATCCTGCCTGATCCTGTCCTGAATCCTCCCTGCCCTGCCCTACCCTACTCTGACTCTGCCATGACTCCTACCTGCCCCAGATTGATACTCCCCTGAATCCTGGACTCCTGTTCTAGAGCCCTGCTCAGCCCCAATCCTGACTCCTCAGTCTTGATTTTGAATCCCCACTCTTGGCCCTATGCACACAGATGTTAGGCATCTCTGGGGGAAGACAGAGACAAGGAGGGGCTGACCCTGTGCATCCCTGTGCACCCCCTCTGCGCAGGGGGTGCGTGGCTCACAGTAATCCAGCGGAGCGGGGGAGGGCCCTTGGGGCAGCCACCGGTTCCCTGGAGTGCCGCACCACTACATGTTCCTGTTGCCATGGCAGCACAGCCAGGAACCCAGAAGTTGTTGACGGCGCCGGGGTATGAGGACATGCCGATGGGGTGCCGCTGGCCCCACCGCAGCAATCAGAGTGCTTGCGCAGGCATTTAGCAAGCGTATAAGGTCAGGCCTGCCTTATCAGCACCGCTGGTAATCAGGGCTTGGTGCCTGAGAGACTGGCCCTTGTGCTAGTTTTGTCTCGCTGAGTTAGAATCTTAGTACCCGTCTCCTTCTGATAGCACTTATTGGATGACTGTGGTGGTGTGGCGTGTGTGTGTGTGGTGTGTTTGTCGGAGTCTGTGTGCCTTCCTCATCTCCCCTTTCCTGGTTCTTCAGCCCTGTGTGTTAGCCCACATCCCATCCTTTGCCCCTTACCCTGGGTCCCTTCCTTCCCCCTTTTCCAACACCTAAATCAACCCCTATCCCATTCGTGTGTGAGCGCGCGCACGTCAAGGAGGCGCTGCACTGTTACTGCTTCCCTGTGATGATCTACGGCTGGGTCTATGCCCATTGGCCACTATAAGATCCTGAGGGAACTGATCAAGTGCAGTCCACGCCTGGTGGATCTGGAGTGGGTGAGTTCCCTCCCTTGCTTTGTACCCTACCTCCTTTACAGTACCCTTACAACAGATGAGCAGCTTGTTACCGCTTCAGCTCTCTAGGACTAGCCTCCTGCCCAACATCAGTGTCTTGTTACAAATCACAGAAATGTTAGAACAGCGATTCCCAAACTTTTCGCTCTGGATCATCACCCCATCGACAGACAATGTGATCCCACGTGGAGTCTCAACCCGTGGTTTGTGAACCTCTGAGTTATAGTTCTTTAGGGGAGGAAAGTCTCAAACTTTCTTTTGTAATGGAAAGTATTAGGTAGTCTCCCAGTATAATTGTTGCTCCCAGTATAATTACCACCTTTTCACAAAACTGAATGCAGGATTTCTCGATGCTATGAAGATAGAAGGACTGAGGCTAACTGGCCCTCCAAAGATGGAAGAATTTGCTTGTGTTCTCAACATAGCTCAGTTTGAGTAACTTCTTTGCTCTTTTACAGTACGGATACATGATTTTTTAACAAAATCTTTTAACAAAATCCCTAATAATCCCAGTCAAAATATTTACCAGAAAACACTGATCTTGAACAAAAAGTAATAGCTATCAGTATGGCTACTTTTTATTGTCTTTTATCTGTGAAGCATGCAGGATTAGATATCATAATGTTAGGTGCTTGTTTAAGAAACATGATTCTCACACCTTCCTGCCTCCCTAAATAAAAAGTATGAAGGAAGGGTGATGAATCTACTCTAATTTTTATAAAGTTCACTGAAAATCAATTGAGAAAAGGCCTATAATAAGAGAGGTCAAGTGTGACACTTTTCTTTCAAGGAGCTATCCTGTACTCAAAGATGCTGACCAATAATCTACAAAGTCTGACTGTTCGTTTCTTTTCTCCAGTGAGAATTCAAATTCTCACTTACATTTTATCTCTTTGTTCCTTAAACCAAGAACAGCTGCGCTGGTTAATTCTCCATCTCTCTACTACATTATCAGCATTTGCTTCTGCTCAATCAGCCAGGAATTTTCTTAGCCCACAATTTCTCATTTAGTCAGTAACATGACACCGTGATTAGCTCGTGTTTTGTTGGGCTTCTCATCAGATTATTGCTGCCAGTTTACATAGGTGGAGGGACTGTACTGCTGCTGCCCAGCTGACATGAGGCAACAGATATGGGTCACATTTTAGATTGGAGTGGGGAGCCTTTTTGAGTCTAGGGCCTGCATTCACATTTTGAAAATGCCCAGCAGTGTGTTTTCTCTCTCTCTCTCTCCTCTCTCTCTCTCTCTCTCACACACACACACAGAGCAACCCCCTGGGTCCGAGGGCAGCACAGTCCTTCTGCCCTGGAAGCCAGGGAAACAGGAAGAGGGGCAGTCTCTGGGGAATGTGGGGTGGGGGGGGTGTGCGGTACTAGGGCAGAGATACCCTTCTTCCTGTGGCAGCTGTGGAGCAGGGTATGGCACATTGAAAGGCCAGGCAGTGGAGGGTTTGACTGGGCCAGTGTGGAATTGGATGTGGCTTACACAGGGTCTTACCAGGGTCTGGGTGGAGAAGATTCAGAGTGGGTAGGATGTGCTGGAAGGCAAGGGGGGCAGGGTTTGTGCAGGGTTTGTGCAACCCATTAAAACTGAAGTAGCATAATACATGCCAGTAGGCTCTTCTTGTAAACTATGACTTGCATCTAATTGAGATCCCATGAACCTGAGACAGTAACGGGGAGGAGAAAGCTGGTGGTATGCCAACACCACACCGGACCTCAGCTGCAAGGAGCCATAGGAATTAGAACTTGAAGGAGAAAAGCTTCAGCCCTCTGATTACCCTGCCTCACTGCTTCTATGGCTCAGAAAGGAAGGCCTTCTTCTAACAGTAGGCAATTCCCTGGGGACATTTCCATACTAGGATAATGCAAGTAGGGGCAGCCTTAGGCATGTGCATATGGTGCGGCCTTCACTTGAACGGGCCACTCCGGATTCTTAAATTATTTAAATTATGCAAATTAGGACCCCGCACCAAGACTTGGCACATGGCCCCGCATGGTCTCACAAATCTGGGACCAGCCCTGTGCACAGAGCCTTATAAGGCTCCACAATTCCTAAGGATGGTTGAAGGAGCAGCAGAGGCTATAGAGCAAAAGGTGGCCAAAGTTCCCCACTGCAAGAGCCGCACACTAAAAACTTATTATGGCCAAGAACCATGAAAGAGAGAGAGAGAGACCTCTCCCGCTGGCAGAGCAGGCTGATGCTCAGCGGTCCTGGTGGCTGAGATTCTGAGGAGCAGCTATGATGCAGCTGCTGAGACTCGGGTGCAATCAAGTAAGACACAGGGGCCATTAAAGCAACACGGGACTCCAGATCAGCCCTGACCAAGAGCCACATGCGATCTGCCCAGGAGATGCCTGTGGCGCCTGAGCCAGTTTGGATAAATGACATAACCAAACCTATCCAATGTGTATACGTTGAAATGTTTGCTCACATTTCTCACAGAAAGAGAGAGCTTCTGAGAATGTCTTAATTACTACAGATGCAACAAAATGATATGTTTTCTTTCAGCTTCCTAACTAAATATGGGAACTACAACCACACAATCAAAGAGTTGGGCAATCTTACTGAAACGTATCTTGTTTCCTAGCAACAATGCAGGGTTCTGCTAGAGAGGCAACCCTGCTGTATGGGGGTGGGGTGGGTGGGTTAAAACCTACCTCTGAGGGAATTGTTTTGATTCTTGGTAGAATCCGAGGTTACTGTGAGTTCTGTACCCACACACCTATGGGCAAAAGGAGCTTGTTTAAAATGGTTTGAATTCTAGACATCCCTCGGGCTTCTCCCACTTTCCCTCAAAGCACTTGTGCTGGTGGAAGTAGGGTTGTCACCTCCCCTGGGAAGGAAACCCAAAAAGCGCAGGACCACATCAGAGGGGCAGGGAAAAGGCACGGTCACATCCCCTTTTTGATATAACTCCGCCTTTTACAGAGCATCTTGTAACATTACGCCACTCTGAAGGAGAGGGCACCACATCAGAATGGGGCAGAGACAGGCTGCCAAACACGTTTCTAATGTAACCCTGGCCCTGGTGAGACATTATGACATCACAGTGCTTCACAGAGGATGGGACCTTGGGTGGTTTCAAATGAGATAGTGCCACGCATGGCCATCCAGGAGCCACTCAGCCAGTTGCACGTCTGAAGGGGGAGTGAGCACGCAAGGAGCCGCTCATCTGATTGCGTGGCAACAGGTGCTCACACATCCCCTGCTCATATGAACTGGGGTGATGAACTGGGGTGGCCACCCACACCAGAAGACATGTCCTCTACTTATATAGAGCCACAGTCATGATTCTGTTAGTTAAGGTGAGACGAGATCTCATTAAATCCCCACCTATCTTTAACATTGCACTTTTATTGCATTTATAATTTAGTCAAATGAGGTATTAAGTAGATGGCAGGATATTGACCAACAGGAAGAAAGGGTTAGGATTAACCATACTGGTCATTTTCGCTTCTATCTGACGGTGGCTCCGGCCACTGATACCATGGCTCCATACTTTTCTTCCCTTACATCTCAAGGGGCTAAAAGTTTTTTTCTGGCGGCCTGTCTTAACGCCCTGCCCTCTAAAATTCTTGAGGGGCGCTTTAACGGGGTGCCATATGCTCAGAGACTCTGCCCCATGAACAACTTGAAGCCGAGACGACATCCCATATTCTCTTTACATGTCGGCTTTACGATAATCTTAGGCGTGAACTCCTTGATGAATTTATTCTGGCCTTTCCCGGCAGATCACATGAGGCCCTGTTGACTATGGTGTTAGCTGATAAAGAAGAGGGGATTACCGATCAAGTTAGTTGTTTTTTATTACGGACGTTTGCCCTGTGTCAATTATTTCTTGCATTTAAGTTACCAATGGACCCATAGACTTTCACTTAAATTTAATGTTTTCTTTCCCTTGTAAGGAAGGTGAGAATTTGTATTGTAAAAGACTTTTTATGTGTTTTTGTGTGTATATGTCTTGTTTGTATTGTTCTGGCTATGACCTTTGGTCACGCCTAATAAAGCTTACTTTACTTATGTGGTCAAATTTCTACCCCGCCCCTCCTAAAACAGCTTGGGGCGGCTCTTTACTTCTGGGCACTTTACTTCTGAGGCACTTTACTTCTGGGTTGCGACCAGAGCTTTTGCAGGGAATTTCTCTTTTATCCAGTGGTATAGTTTAACTTTAATGTGTTCAAAAATGTAGAGAAAATGTATAGTAATCAGTGGTGCTTGTGATAAGATGGTATTTTCAATCAAAAGTTATCATAAGTAAAACCTTTCATTAAAGTGCATAACAGGAATCCTTACATTGTGCATGTGTGTTTCAGCTGGCAACATTTTTTACACATCCTATCCCCAACCCACCAGGACGTTTACATTCTCCCCTGCCTCCTGCCCCCTTTATCCTGGGCCACGGTAGTCTGGGAGATGGAAGCCTGAAAAGCTCTCACCACCGTCTAGAGAAAAACAGTCATTCAAACGTTGACTGAATGATGTATGCTGCGCTGGGGTAGGTTAGCCGATGGCATTGTCCTCCCCAGACCACACGCGGACAGAGAATAGATCCATGCAGGGTCCCAATCCACCAGGCAGCAGCACCTTGCCAAGGGCTTCCAGATGATACTCTGCTAAGCAGAGATACATTGGCCGGGGTACCTTTTCACAACGCACTTTTATTTTGACAATATTTGTTTCTTCCTTACCCACATACACAATACATTAGACACATTGTTTTATGTTCCATTGGGCATAATGATTATACTCCTGAGCATTACATTGCGCCAGCAGGAGGAATTGAAAAAAAAATGTTATATGTTCTCCATTTCAAATTTCTCTACTAACACTTACAACTTTCTTTCACAAATTAAAACATTTCTTTATTTCTAATGTCATATAAGCTCCCTTCGCCGCCAAAATGGCGGCGACGGGTCATTGTTGCGCCCCCCCTTCCCCGCAGGGAAGGAGACGCGGGAATTGTGGCCGTTGGCGAAGGGCTAGTTAGAAAGCCCTTCGCCTGAGCTGAGGTTGCTGGGCAACCGTTCTGTAAGTGAGGCCGCGCGTGCGCGCCTCATTGAACATTGAGGACTCCGCCCCCGGTAGAAGGGGTGGTCCTCTGTGAAGCCACGTGGCGGCAGTCGGATCGGGCCTGCGGAGAGTCAGCAGCGACGCAGTTTCGCTGCTGAATTCTCGGGCCTAGGGAGTGCCTCCCCGTGCGACTGAGACCCGGCTCTGAGTGCCGGCAACCATGGGGCGGGCAAAGAAGAAGGGCAGCGGGGGCGCAAATAAAAAAGGCGCGGCCGCCCGGGAGCGGAGAGCCACAGAAGAAAAGGGCCTGGGGGAAGAAGGTGAAAGGGGCAGGGGCAGTGAGCCCCTCTCCCCCCTTCCAGGGCCGATATGTTAGAGCGGCTGAGGGCATGTGAGGCCCTATTGGGGGCCCGCAGACGCCCCACGGAGCTGGCAACTCCATCGGGAGCCAGTGAGGTACCGGGGCCTAGTGGAGGGATCCCTATGGTGGGGGCAGAGGGAACGGAGAGCAGAGGGGAACCCCAGCAGGAGCGGGGCCGAAGGAAAAGGGTCATATCCCCACCAGCTCGGTATCGGGATGAGTCCCCGCCAGTAAGATGGGGCGGGGAGCAGCCATGTGAAGATGAACAAGCGGGGCCTTCGAGGCAGGAAGCACAAGGGGGTGTTGAGGGCACGTGGTTCAGAGGGACACCAACAGAGGGAGGCCCCCTTCCACAAACCATGTACCCCGGGGTTACGAGTGTGTGTGCACCCATCAGGGGGGGGAGGATGGTTGATAACCACGGAGTTCCAGGGCTCGCCCAATTCCATGAGCTAGGAGCCCAATGGCTGCCAACCCCACGAATAGTGGCTCAGACCTCTCAGACAGGGGGCATGGGGCCCCTTGGTGTCTCTGTGTTTACTCAGCAGGGGCACTCACCCCCCACAAGCCGAAGGAGAGTGGAAACAACAGAGGAGGACGATGAGGCTGGGAACCAAGAGATCTGGAGGAGGATCCTGGCCATTGAACAAGAGCTGAGGGGCGATAACAGGAACTTACCAGCAAGCAATCCTCATGGTGCGAGTGGGCAGACAAGGACCCGAGACAGTGGTGTGGCAGGTGAGTCGAGTTCTTCGGGCGTGGAAGGAGGAACCCAGAGTGGGAACATGGGAATGGCAGAAAACAGGACAGGGGGAAGGGATGCAGGTAGCCCCCAAGAGCAGGGACCAGGAATCCCCCACAGGGGACAATTTGAGGAAACAGCTGTGGTGCAAGGTAGTGCAGGGCCAATATCACCCCCAGCAAATGTGGCACCGCAGTTGGTTTTTTGGAATGGGGTATGGGTCTGGATGACCCCGGCAATGGTACCACAGACAACGGTAAGGGGAGTTAATAACGTAGGGAGTCCTACCCCCCAAGCCATGCCGCCCACGGACTCCACGGGAGTAACCCAAGCGAGTGTCGACCCAACAGGTAACGAGCGGGGAAATGAGTTAGAGAAGATAAAGGAAGTAAACCAAACGGAAAGCCGCCCACCCCCACCACCAGGGGGGGCTATACCTAGTGTAGCAGCCCCCTTCGGGGCACATTTATTGCCGGCTGTAAAGGAAAAAATAATAAAAGGGGAGTATGTAGACATTTACGCTCTATTATTTAGTGACCCCATCCTGGACCATTCTGAGCAAGAAGAAGGGAAAGAGAAGGAGAAATTTAAACGCCCGAAAGCCGATCGGAACTGGGCAAACTGGACGGCGGCTTTCGCTATCTACATGGGGGTTATACTTCAGGCCGACCCCAGCCGAGGCCTGGAGCTCCATAAGTACGCGGACATTGTCCGCAGGGCTTATGGAACGGGGCCCGTGGGGGCATGGTTGAGGTATGATGAGGCGTTTAGACATAGGGCGGCCACCACACCGGGGCTACAATGGGATGTGCACGCTCCAGACCTATGGTTGGAGTGTATGGTAGACGTCACTAAGGCGCCCAGGGCAGATAGTGGACACCCATTGGTTCGGGGTGGTGTAGGTTGGGGGCAAGATTCCTTTCGTGGGGAAGGAAAAAGGGGCGGGCAGAGCCCAGGCCCCTGTTGGGAATATAATAAGACTGGCAGGTGTAATAGACAGGTTTGCAAATTCCGGCACGCATGTGCAAATTGCTGGGGTGGCCACCCAGAGATCAACTGTTCCCGGCCGAGGCAAAAAGGGGGAAAAGGGGGGTATGGCCAAGGGCGTGGACCTGGAAAAGGTGCCCCCTCCTCGGGGGTTGGTACACGTAGTGGAAAGGGGCCCGACTCCGGTCAAAACTGACCGGTTGGAATGGTTATTACGTAAGCACCCTAACAGAGCCGAAGTTAAATTTATAGTAGAGGGTTTTAGACAAGGTTTTGTTATTCCTTCTGACATGGTTGGGCAGCACAGGGTAGTTAGGAACCTTAAATCAACAGAAGGTATGGAGAGAGTAGTAAACACAAAGATAGGAAAGGAAGTTATCGAGGGCAGGGTGGCAGGCCCCTTCGATCACCCCCCAATCGATAATTTGGTCATATCCCCGTTAGGAATAGTGCCCAAGAAAACGGAAGGGGAATTTCGTTTAATACACCACCTGTCTTACCCTCGGGGCGGTTCTGTCAATGATGCCATCCCGAAGGAACTTTCAACCATTAAGTATGCGTCATTCGACGAAGCAGTGGACAAAGTGAGACTTATGGGGAAAGGTGCTTTAATGGCAAAATGTGATGTGAAATCCGCATTCCGTTTGTTGCCAGTGCACCCCAGCAGTTTCCACTTGCTGGGATTCCAGTTCCAAGGACGGTATTATTATGACAGAGCCATGCCGATGGGATGTGCAATCTCTTGTTCTGTGTTTGAACGATTCAGTACCCTAATAGAGTGGGTTTTTGCCCAAAGGCTTAATGGAGCAGCTGTTTCAAAATACCTCGATGATTTTTTGATAATTGGCCATCCACGAGTTGGTGAATGTGCTGCAGCCTTGCGGGTATTTCAAGGGGTGGCTGCCGAGATTGGGGTTCCCCTGGCACCTGAAAAAACGGAGGGGCCATCTACAAAGTTAACCTATTTGGGTATTGAACTAGACGCAGAGGCAATGTCATCGAGGTTGCCTGTAGACAAACTGGTTGTATTACGGAATGAGATCAACGAGTGTATGGCATCTCGCAAGATTACAGTGCGGGCATTACAATCCTTGGTGGGGAGACTGAATTTTGCCTGCCGAGTAGTAGCCCCCGGCAGGGCATTCCTGTCCAGGTTATACGCAAAATTGAGAGGCGAATTGCCCCCTCATTTCCGTATACGGGTCACTACGGAAATGCGCCAGGATCTCAAAGTGTGGCTGACATTCCTCCATAACTTTAATGGGGTTAGTTTTTGGAGAGAACGGTTGCTCCTGCGAACCGATCTACAGGTTCACTCAGATGCAGCGGGAGGTGCAGGTTTTGGCATCTATTTTAGGCGCCATTGGTGTGCAGCCCCGTGGCCACAGGGATGGAGTGTGACCGCAATTACCAGGGATCTTACGTTTTTAGAATTATTTCCCATTGTTGTGGCTGTAATCCTTTGGGCAAACTTATTTGCAAATAGAACGGTAGTCTTCTGGTGTGACAACCTTGCAGTGGTCCACATCGTGAACTCACTCTCTTCCCGGTCCCAGAGGGTCATGAATTTGGTCCGGACGTTGGTGTTAGCATGTTTGAAGGATAACATCCTCTTCACTGCGCGGCACGTTCCTGGAATCGATAACGGCATAGCTGATGCCCTGTCTCGATTCCAGATGGATCGTTTCCGCAAGCTGGCACCAGACGCCAGGCACGAGCCGGACCCATTGCCACAGGGAATCTGGAACATTGGGAACTAGAGATGCAGGCCACAGTCCAAGGGGCATTGGCCCCTCGCACACGGACTGCTTACGGTAGGGCCTTTCGAGAATTTCAGGAATTTAGAACGAGCAAAGGGTGGGAGTCAGGTTTTCCAATTGGGGAACCAGAAGTGATCCAATTTGCCTTATCCCTTCACAAATTAGGATTGGCGGTCAGTACAATATCGGGTAAACTAGCGGCCATCACTTTTGTCAGCAGGTTAAAAGGCTACCCATCACCAGACAAAGGGTTCTACTTGAAACATATGCTAGAGGCATGGGCACGAATTCAACCATCAACCCGTAGACAGAGAGCCCCAATAACATCCCCCATGTTAGTTCGGATAGTTGATATTCTCCCTGAAGTATGTTACGACGTGTATGAAACGCAACTGTTTCGTACCGTTTTTGTTATAATGTATTTTGGTGGGTTTAGGGTCAGTGAAGTGGTGTGTTACTCCGCCCGGGACAATACACGGGCTGCATTTGTTATTGATGATCTGGAAACTGGGCTGGACAAATTAAAACTTCATCTTCGGCGATCAAAGACGGACCAAAGGGGGCGGGGCCAAACTGTGGTACTTTACCAATGTGGTCCCGCAGCAATTTGCCCAGTTAGGCAAATGCAGCAATATAGAGCAATCCGCCCAGGTATCCCTGGCGAATTATTTATACACAGAAAGGGCTCAGTTGTCACGACACACCAGGTAACATCTGTACTCCGATCAGCACTACGCAAGTTAGGTTTCCCACCACACGAATTTGGCACCCACTCATTTAGGATTGGTGCAGCTACGACAGCTGCAGCAGCAGGATTACCTGAACCAGCAATTAAAGCCGTTGGCAGATGGCGATCCGGGGCATACAAGAAATATGTTCGCCCTTATCACTAATTGTTTTTGTTTGTTCCTCAGGGGGCAGGGCAAGCAGGGTACCCCGAGCAGAGGTGTGGATCATCGGCCACAGCCTTATTCGATGGGCACGTGTTGCAGCAGCAAATTCCGCATGGGGAATCCACTTGGGTTTGGCCGAGAGAACACATATAACCTGGATGGGCCGGAGCGGGCTACTGTGGAAGCAGCTCCTCCCCATGATGGGTGCATTAGGGCACCTACTCCCACCAAAATTATTGGTTATACACTTAGGGGAAAACGATCTCCCCACAAGAAAAGGAGTTAGTTTAATAATAAACATTAAGGAGGATTTGGCAAAAATAAGGGAATTAATGAATGGGACCCACATAATTTGGACCGAATGGATCCCCAGAGTTAGATGGAGCAAAGCAGTAAAACCAGGAAGGGTGGACAAAACTAGAAAGAATGTGAACAGAGAGGTAAGCAAATGGGTAAGAGGAATTGGGGGATCAATCATCAGGCACACTGGCATTGTTCACACTAGACCTGAATTGTACAGGAGCGATGGGGTACACCTTTCAGATTTAGGGAATGAGATGTATTTAGCTGCATTGGCCAGTCAGTTGGAAAGTTTGTTGTATGTGTAGGCAGTGGGGAACGGGGCGGTTCTAAAGACCGCCCCTTAGTGGCGGGGGTTCAGTATGCCATGATAGGTTTTTAATAGGGAGGTTTAAAAAGTAGTATGAGTCATCTCCTTAAGAGATGGGGAGATGATACACGGTGTAATGCAGGCACGGCATGCACTGTGATCAGGTTCCCTGGGAGTGGCCTCTTAACAGGATCCGCAGGGACATGCGCTGTCTTCGGACCTGGAGAGACGCTTCACTCCTTACTTACGCCCGTAGTTGGGCTGTTCCCCCTCCTTCGGCCTTGCCCTGTCGAAGGAAGGGATGTTAATGGTTTAGGATACTGCTACCGGAGTGCACATCCGGGCAGTACCCCAGCTAATATTTTAGATTAGTCAGCATGGCATACTGTACCCAAATTGCATTGAGCAATCCCCAGCTGCCTTTTTCTTGCTCTGATTTGAATAAAGAATGCGGCCTGTTTAAAACCAATGAAATGTGTCTGTGTCTGATTGGGGGGTGCGTCGACAAACACTAATTGTCATTTCCTTTTCAAAAACAAAGGCTATTCAAATATTAAAAACCTTTGGTTTTAACTTTTCATAACTAGTTAAGGCGTCCTCACCCTCACACAAACTTCAAAAGGCAAGGAAATTGATTAGTAAGGTGTCTCTGTTTAGTCTCTTCTCTTCTTCATCTTCACAGTAAAAAAAACTACTACTCCATTTTCCTATCTTTCAAATTATCACCTTCTTTTATTCTATTAATTGTTTACAAACATCATACAAACTTCCACTTCCACCTTCCAGATAATCACACATTTCAATATAATTCCTCCATTTTCAATTCAGAAACTTTTATTTTCTCTCACGCGTCTAAACAAGTTAACTGAATTATATGAAGGATTGATTGGTGTGTATGTGAAATTGGAAGCAAACTGTCGCACCCTTTTTCTGATGTAACCCAGATCTTGCAGAGCGTCATGGCATATGGAAGGGGTAGGAAATGCTGTGATAGGCAGTGGGGAACTGGGGGCTATGAAAGAATGGAGGGGAAAGGGGTTGCAGGGAAGGAATGGAGGGGTCAAACATATTGGTGTGGGCAGGGGGGAGCTGGATACTGAGAACAAATGGAAGGGGCAGGGTTGCTTAAAGCTGTGATGGAACACTGGGAGATTACAGCTGCTCCACTCCAGTCACCAGAAGCAGCAGGGACATTTTCTCTCCCTGCTGTTTGCAGCTTGCCCAGTTTAAACAGGTAGGTGGGGATTGAAAGTATTCCTGCCAGAGCCATAGGCTCAAGGTTTTGAAAATTATACGGGGGTGGGGGGGAGATAATTTAATTTATTTTTTACTTGGACTCTAACCATTTAGTAACGGGTAGAAGGTAACTCTTTTAGTCTGCAGGAATAGAACTTTGTGTGTTTATATTTATTTAGATGTCTAAAATGTTTTTAAATTTCAGTTTTAAAATTTTACAATTTTTCTCAGGGAGGGCTCACTGAAAATAAGAGGGCCGAGGCCTCGATGGGTGAAAACAGATGTGACGCAGGCACGCTACTGCATGCGATGGTCCAGGACTCATCACACATGTGGTCCTGCGCCACCAGATGTTAGCCTGGGACTGCCCCAGGCCGGGTAGGTAGCTGGCCCAGAATGCTGGGCCCAGAAGATCCCAAGCGCTCATTCCAAGCCAAGGACTGTCCACATGGACCAACGCATCTTTTCAGCCCTGCCATCCCTGCCATAGGGTGGGCGCTGCCATGGCTGGGCATCATAGCTGGTCGCCATGGATGCCCATCATGGCAGAGAGGTGGGATGTTGGGAGTGGGGTGAGGGCTGACTGCCCACCTGTTGTGGCCCCATCCAGGACCACTTTCCTGGTGGCTGACATGTTTGTTCAGTGCTGCCTACTGACCCAGAGAGTGACTGCCGCTGTTTCCTGCCCCGGGCCAGGGAGCCTTCACACCAGCTGCATGTCTGTTTTTACCCTATGTACTTTATGCTTCTGCATTCTTCAAATTCCAGGTACCCGCAGAAAAGGCCAGTTGCTGCTGTCCCCTGTTTAGAGTGCATGGACATAGCTAGAGAGATTGATTCTCTGTCACTTGCAACGGCTGTCCTTTCAGATCAGATGGGGAAGGGGGTCTGTATGCGTAAGCACCCAGGCTCAAATCAGTGTCCTGGGCCAGAACTGAGTAATCACCATACAGCCTTACCCAGCACTGGTCAAGCCATACTCCGTCCTTAGACCAGGAATGGGGAACCTCAGGTCCGGGGGCCAAATGTGGCCCACGGCAAGTTTTTATGTGGCCCCTTTCCACTTCCTGGAAAGGGCCCAGGATCCAGTTCTTACCTCTAATCACTGAACAACTGAGCTCCAGGGAAGGGAGCAGAGATGCGGGAGCATGCAAACAAGGAGAGGGGACAGTTCCATGGCACAGATCCATGATTTGGGCCCTCCTTTCTTTGAGTGCATCCCTTAAGCACCCCCGCCCCAACTTCTGTGTGGCACTTGGAGCTTGTGCAAGCTTTCAAAGTGGCCCCCAGAAGGGGAAAGGTTCCCCACCCCTGCCTTAAACTCACTCCACCCCCCCAGCTTCTTGATTGGCTGCTGTCCTGTATATAAGGCCAATCAGTAGCCAGAGGAAGCTGGGTGGATCATCAATCACCTCCTGGTACCTGTCTTGCCCTCCTCCTCCTTCATGCACCTTTGACCAGCTCTGTACTCCCTGAACTTAGTGTGTTCTTCTGACCTTCCCTCCAAAATCCCAGTCCTTCTGATCCTGCTGGTTGCCTGGATACTGTGGATCGGTGTCTGTTTGGATTATGTCCTAGCATCTGTGGGATATGTCCCCTATGAAACTGCCCAGGGAGTCCACTCCACCTGGTGCCAGTCCTGCCTCATCTATGCCTGCCACCTCAAGTGCCAGTCCCCGCCATGACCCACAGGGCATTTTTAGACATACACGGGGGTCCGACGCAATCGCTGCTTCTGCTGCATGTCTCCTCCTAATTAACCCGCTACTCTCTACGCCGTGTCTGATGTTCTAAAGAGCATCCGGGGGCCAAATGATTGTAAGCCCTAGGGGCAGGGACCGTGTCTATTTTATTACTTTGTAAAGTGCCAGGTACACTGCTGGCACTATATAAATGTTTGTTATTAATTATAATAATAATAATAATAATCCGACGCGCCGCAGAGAGTCTCTCTGCCCCGCCTCTTCTTGCGTGCCTCTCTGCGCCTGTACAAAACCCCGGCAGCAGCATTTACATGGGGGAAGCCCCAGTGAATGACGGCACATCACAAATGCGGAAGTGAGGAGGTAGGAATCCATGGCCGGTTTGATACGGGAGAGAAGCGGCTTCAAACCGCATCAAACATTTAGACGAGAACAAAGTAAGGCGGCTGATTAAAGGATCAGCTGTGTTTTTTTTGTCTCGTCTAAAAACACCCTTAGACTCCAATCCTGCACTATCTCCTAAACCCTAATCCTGCATGAACTCTCCCTGCCATGTTTCCCTGGACCTCATTCCGCACTGATTCCCCATGCCCCAGCCCCTGACAGTATGGTTGCACAGACTCCATGGCTGAGCTAAACTCCTTCCTCACCCCCTACCAGCGCCTTATCCCATGTCTTAGCAGGGAAGAGGGTGTCTGCACTAGCACTGGACCATACCTTCTCTCAATACTTCTTTCATGTTAAGTTCCAAAATTATGATGGGGTGGCTCTTCTCTTTGGGCACCGAGGTGCCACCCTTCACACGCGCCAGTTACTGACAAAAGAAAACAACACCAGTAACAGTAGCTGAATAAATACGACTTACGTAGTTGTGGTTTTTTTTGTTTTGTTCTTATTACATAAAGACTCTAAATTTGCCTTTTTAAAGGCATTTTTCCACTTACTTTGGGCAAGTGCTTTAAACTAGGTAGATAGGTTGTTCACAAAGGAGCCCATTTGAGAGGACTCTGCCATGCTGAAGTTGGTTCTTTTAATATTCCTCCTCATTTTTACAACTTAATCCCTTTTTCCTCCCCATTGCTGGGCACATCTACATTTCTAGTCATTTCTCCAAGGATCCTTAAGAATAAGATGCAAAATTGGAATGAGGCTTTCTTGCATGAAATTGTCCCTCTCCCTGAGGTCCTCAAAACTGAATGAAACAGACCACATTAGCCTTCAATGATATTTTGTCAACTTTTAGCAAAATCATCTAGTCTTTTAGTGCCAATACGCCATGGGTGCTCTGGAGCTCAAGAACCAGTGGTTGGGGGTGTGATGTAATGTCCCTTCAAAAAACTTGATTGCTCTCATCCAAGCACTGCTTCCTAATGAATTCCTCAGAAGAATAAAGTAACCCTTCCACAATGACTGTGTCTTCGCGGCTCCTCTCCTCCTCCTCTCTCAAGATAACAAAATATAACAGGGCTGGGGAGAGCCTCTGGGGAGCTCTTGGATTCCTTTTGTGACCAAATCTGCTTCTGCAATATTTATTTTGTTTATTTTTGTGGATTTCTAGGCCGCCCCCTCCTTCAACTGTAGCTCAGGACAACTTACAACACAATAAAAACACAAAAACAGAGCGATCCCTTCGGTCCGCTGGGGGGTACCTTCTTGGAGGTCCCCCGGGTGAGCCAGGGGGCCACAATGGAGAAGGTGTTCTCAGTGGCCGGGTCGCGACTCTGGAACTCCCTCCCGGAGGAAGCCCGCCTGGCCCCAGGTCTGCTGGCGTTCTGTCAAGCCTGCAAGACCTGGCTGTTCGCCCAGGTCTTCAGAGGGGAGGAGGGGAGGGTTGGAGGGGATTGTTTTTAATTTCCTTGTTGATGGCTTTTAAATTTTTTAAATTGTTATTGTATTGTTGTAAGCCGCCCCAAGATGCCGTAGGCATGAGGGGGCGGCTAAAAAATTCTTTTAAATAAATAAATAAAATTAAATATCAAAACAATAATAAAAACCATATAAACAATATAAAATCATTATAAAAATATAAATATAAAGCATAGTATAACCCCACCACCACCTAACCGCCGTCTCCCTTGCTAAAAACCTGGTGGAACAGTCAGGTCTTGCACTGTCTATGGAAAGAGGGAAGGCTTGGGGCCAGACGGACCTCTGTCAGAAGGGAGTTTCACAGCTGTGGTGCAGCCACCGAGAATACCCTCCTCATTGTCGATACCTGAGTCACTCATGGGACCCCAAAGAAGGTGCCCCCGGCCGACCTCAGGGGCCGGTCCAGGACCCGGGGGATGAGGTGATCCCACAGATAATATGCCAGAGTTCCAAGACTACATTGTCAAGCTTCGAGGGTAGGAGCCCAGAAAGGGGTGAAGCAGAGGGCGAAAAGGGAAAGGCAGAGGAAACCGTGGAAGAGTGCAGCAGAAGGCAAGGGAAACCTCCCAGCCATTCTCCAATGCCCAGGAGACTTAATGGTCAGCACAGAGCCGGGTACACTTGCCTCAGAGAGCTAAAGGGCTCAACATCAAGGTCAGGAAGGAGACAAGGGAAAAGAGCTGAGAGCCAGAAGATACAGAAGCTAACAAGTGGTAACAGGACAAAGCAAGCACAAGGTTGCGGTGGTGGCCACCAGGAGCGCTTTTCACCAACTCCATCTGGTGACTCCGATGAGGCTGCGGCCTTTTCTTTCTGATTCAGATCTTGCCACTGTCATCCATACTTTCAGCACCTCGAGGCTAGATTATTGTAATGTGCTCCATGTGGAGCTGCCCTTGATGATTGTTCAGAAGCTGCAGCTGGTTAAGAATGCGGCAGCTCGTCTCCTTTTGGGGGTGAGGTGCCAGGAGCACATTATACCGGTGCTCCAAAGTCTGTACTGGCTCCCTATAGATTTCAGGGCATAATTCAAGGTGCTGGTTTTGGCCTTTAAAGCCCCAAACCATCTTGGCCCCACATATCTGGGAGACCGCCTGTCCTTCCATGCCCCACTACGGCCCCTGCGATCGGCCAGGAGCACCTCCCTGGGGGTACCATCCATTAGTCTTGTTCGTACGGTGAGGGTTTGTAGGGAGATGTTCTTGGTTGCTGCCCAGTGCTATGGAAGTCCCTTCCTCAGAGGCTCGTTTGAGCCTGAGCCTGGGCATCTTCCGGAGGCAGTGTAAGACCTTTCTTTTTGTGGGCATTTGGTGGGCAGGGTTAAGGAATGGGGCTTTGGTGGGGGTTTGGGGGTAGGGGTTTGGGATGGGGTCGGGGAGAGGGAAGGTTGGGGGTTGATTTTTATGCTGTTTTTATTTATTATATTTATCTGTTTTGTAGGCCGTCCTGAACCATCTGGGAAGGGTGGGGTATAAATATAAATAAATTAAATGAAATGAAATCAAACGAGGAGGGGTTGGGAAGTCAGGCAGATAGGGAGCTAGGGTTTAGCAAGGTGAGGAGAACGGACAACCCACAAACAAGCAGTCAAGATTATGAGAGAGGAAGGGCTAAGACAACTATAAGTGACTGGGAAATACAGTACAGAAATACAACACAAACAAGTAGGAGACTGAGAAAAGGAGCAAGATACTGAGCAGGGGACCATAAAGGAACTGGAAAATAAGACACTGGACATTGGACAAGCAACTGAAAGCAGGCAGGGAGATGCTAAGGGTAAACAAGAAGCCAAGAGAGGAACTATGAGAAGGCCAGGGAACTGTAATGTAAAGGGGAAAAGGCATCAAGCAGGGACTTCCAGGAAACTGGAGGAGAACCAGGTACTAAGCAAGGGACTAGGAAAGGGACATGGGAACTACAAAGGGGAACAAGATACTGAACAAGGAACTATGAATGAATACACAGGAGAAGCAGAAGAAGGAAAACAGAGGGCACAACAAGGAACTACTAAAAAGGGACTGATTAAGGTTAAAACCTACAGGGAAAACAAACGCACTAACAGGAGAGGAAGCACATGCAACAAGGCAACAACTACAAAGGAAACAGGGGTTGTAGCGAAATATAAGGGAGCCAAACATACAGATTATATAGAAAGGGAGGAACAACGAGAGAGGAAAACGCACAGAGGGGAACAAGAAGAAACCAGTCTGGTAACCAGGAGAGACACAACCTGAGTGATGAGAAGAAAAGGATCCAAAGATGTGGGCCCAAGAGCAACAGCAGAATTAGCAACAGATGTTTCACTAGCTCCCAGCATGGCTTATATAAAGCTGGGAGCCAACCAAGATGCTGGACAGGCTGGGTCGCAAACAGAACAAGAAGCGAGACATACACTAAAGTCTCTTACCAAGGCCAGCTGGGCGCTGGGGGAGGCTGGGGGTTCAAGACCTGATCCCCGACGTATGTTAATTGCCAACAAAGGAAAGTGATGTCATAGGCAGCAGTTAAACTCACTTGAATCCTCGTTCTGTGAGAAAACGAAGCTTAAAGCAGCACTTCAAGGGAAGAAGTTGATACATTTGCATTTCTATCTCAGTGGTGGATGCTCCTTTAATGCCCTACAACCTACCTAGCCTGTAGGCAGCTTCATTCATTGCAATCAATCTATCAGCAGGGGTCACTGAAGACATAAGAATGCAGTGTTCTTGTATGAGCCTCCTGATTTGGAGGATTACATCATCCAAAGGTGTTTGTACAGTACTAAATCATTAGTCATGCTGTGAATCACTGTAACATTTACCTGGGAGCATTCTTGTAGGAAGGCCTCCACCCACAGTCAGAAATGGGGATTTATTTGTTCAGTTTGAGAGTTCACTTGAGAAATCTGTGCTATGCCTCATAACAAGAAGCAGGGGCATAGCTAGGTTGGAATGGGCCCAGGGACAAGAAATTGACCTGCCTCCATCACCATCTTCTTCCCTGTCCCGCTCCCTCCCTTCTTTCCTCCCCTCAGGGTGGGATGCAGAAGGGGAAGGAGGCAGGGCACGGGGGTAGGAGAGAGGGCAAAGGGGTGGGATGCAGCAGGGGAGGGAGGCAGGGCACAGGGGTGGGAGGGCACAGGGGTGGGATGCAGCAGGGGAGGGAGGCAGGGCACAGGGGTGGGATGCAGCAGGGGAGGGAGACAGGGTAAAGGGGTGGGAGGGCACCGGTGTACCCCCTGAGCACCCACCTTGACCCCAACCCTGCACCGCACTGATCCTGCCCTGGCAGCGGAGCACTGCCCATACTGCTACTGACTGACTGCAGAGTTGGGAGTGCCACAGCCACGAGCAGAGGAACCTCAGACCTACGCACCTGCTGACCACTCCATCCACTCCGCCGCTCCTCTCTCCTCCAAATCCTCCGGGTCTTCCTGCTGGGCTGTCCCATGCACCACCTCGGCACACCTCCCCTCAGTGGTCACTGCACGCGCTTCCAGCCCAGTTGCCCCTAAGCTGCTGCAGCCGGCTCAGAGCCCTTCAAGTTCTTCCGCGGTTCGCTCAGCAGTCTGACCACTCCAGCCTCAAGTGCTGTGCTCCTGCATTGCTCAGCTGCTGCTGTGCTGGCTGCCTGGCTGTGTGCGTGCCACACAGGAGACCGGGACCCAACTGCACTGGCGTCACATGCTTACACCACTCCAGGCTACTGTGCCACCGCTGCAGACTCGTGTGCCGCTGCAAAACGCCGGCGCATGCACTGTCGGGCACAGATTTCCCCCCGCGTGCTGTGCAGCAAGGGGCGGGGGGCGTGGCACAGGTGTCAGGGGGCGGGGCTTCAGGTCACCCACAAGTCTTTCCTGATCAGAAGAATCCAGCGGCTGGTGCTTGGGGATAACTTTCCATCATACCGAGACCTCTCGTGCAAGGTTCTGTTTTGTCCCCTCTCTTGTTCAACATGTACATGCAGTCGCTCAGCGAGATGATTAGGAGGTTTGATGTGCGGTGTCATCAATATGCTGATGACACCCAACTGTACATCTCTTTTTCAACAGACCCAGGCCCGGCAGTCTCGGTGCTTACTCGGTGCCTGGCAGCTGTGGGGGATTGGATGAGGGCTAATCGACTGAAGCTGAATCCTGACAAGACGAAGGTGATGTTAGTGGGTAAGGCGATGGAATTGGCAGCCCCCATTATTGATGGGATCTGCCCTCCGTTGGCCTCCCAGGTATGGAGTCTGGGGGTGCTCCTCGATGCACAGCTCCACCTGGATTTCCAGGTGGAGGCTGTGGCGAGGAGTGCTTTCCACCAATTATATCTGGTGCGACGGCTTTGGCTGTTTGTTTCGGACTCTTACCTGGCCACCGTCATCCATGTTTTCATCACCTCTAGATTGGACTACTGTAATGTACTCTACGTGGGACTACCCATGGTAGCTGCTCGGAAATTGCAGCTGGTGCAGAATGCGGCAGCCCATCTCCTAGTGGGACTGGGTTGCCGGGAGTACATTATACCAGTGCTCCGTTCTCTGCACTGGCTGCCAGTGGTTTTCCAGGCACAATTCAAGGTGTTGGTCTTGGCCTATAATGCCCTAAACGGCCTGGGTCCTACCTATCTGCGAGATCACCTCACTTCCCAGGTCCTGGACTGGCTCCTGTGGTCATCCAGGGGTGCCCTGCTCGAGGTCCCCTGAGTTTTTCGGGGGGCCATGCAGGGGAGGGCATTCTCGGTGGCCACAGCGTGGCTGTGGAACTCCCAGTGGAGCCCTGCTGGCCCAGGGTCTTCCCTCCTTTCAGAGAAGTTGTAAGATCTGACTGTTCTGCCAGGCGTTTCGGGGGAGCAGTGACGACTGGTGGGTTTTGAGGTTGGTGGGTCACTAAGGCCGGCGGGCCAGTGAACATAGGGGCGTATCCTAGCCTAGGGGTGTAGCCAGGGGAATGGTAGGCAGAGCCAGGGGAATGGTAGGTGGAAAAGCCACACATAAACCAGAAAACCACATATAAACCAGCAACCCCCACTCCCCCCACCATGTCCCCATGTGCCCCCGCTCCCTCGTGTGCCCCCACCATGTCCCCATGGGCCCCCACCATGTCTCTGTGTGCCCCCACTCCCCCGTGTGCCCCTGCTCCCCCATCATGTCCCCGTGTGCCCCACCATGTCCCCATGTGCCCCCACTCCCCCGTGTGCCCCCCACCATGTCCCCATGTGCCCCCACTCCCCCCACCATGTCCCCATGTGCCCCCGCTCTCCCCACCATGTCCCTGTGTGCCCCCACTCCCCCGTGTGACTAGAAGATTGCTACCGTGTAAAAAAGGTTCTTCGAGATGGCTCCAAATATTCTCACATGCTGTATGCTGCACTGCCGCAGCTGACAGCGCTGCTGGTGTCGGAGTCTGGGTGCTGGGCGCTTGCAGGGAACCACCCCCAGCGCCACAGCAAGGGGTCGCCTCTGGGGGGGGAAATGGGTAGTGGGGGGGTAATGTTATTTTTTCCACCTTTTATTATGTTTTTATCTTGAGGTTTTTAATGATTGTAAGTCCTGTGGCAGGAGGGGCAGGGTAACAAATTTTAAAAATAAAATAAACAAATAAATAAAGCCCAGTTCGGGTGGGGCACACAGTAGCCAGCAGAGACAGATTTAAAACAAAAACAAAAGAACCCCAAAACCTCAGTGGCTTTGCTACTATATGGACTAGCCCCCCAACCAGCATGGGTCCCGAGACAAATGTCCCAGCTTTCCCTATGGTAGCTGCCACACCCCTGCCAGGAAGAATAAAAGAAAGCAACCTCTCTCTCTTTTTTTGTCCTTATGAAAAGGAATTATAACTTGAGCTGTCTAGTTTTGAAACTCCGTTGTTAATGTCTAGTTTCCAACAGAAGCAAATTTGGTTTTTAGGCTGAAATTCTGAATCCATTGCAATAAATGGGGAAACTCCCATTGCCTGTGTGAGGCACATTCTACACTCTTAGCCTTCCTTTCTGTAAGAAATATGGGTGTTAACAAATGGAATGACAGTCCACTGGAGCCTGGGGTTTGTTCCATTCAGCCCCCACTCACATGTTTAGCATTTATTTATTTATTTTATTTATTTAAGTAAATTTCCATGCCACCATTTCCACAACACTCAAGGCGGCTCACAATACACAAACAAACAAAAAGTTTAAAATGTTAAAATTCATACAATAAGAACACCCTCTCCTCAACCCCCCATTCTCCCCCCGCAACCACACCTAAGGTTTTGCAGAAAATAGCCAGACTTGGGCTCCAATGAACCTCCCGGGGAAAGGAGTTCCACAACATGGGGGTAGCAACTGAGAATGTTCTCCTGTGCACCCACGGACAAGGGTAACAGATGGAATGCTCAAGAAGGAGCTTCTGGCCAACCATAGGGCTGCAAAGGGGCATGGTAGGATAGGCGGTCTTTCAAATATATGGGACCCAGACCATTTAGGGCTGTAAAGGTCAAAACCAGCATCTTGAATTCTGCCCAGAAAGCTATAGGCAGCCAGTGCAAACTTTGGAGCACAAGTGTAATGTGCTCCTGATGACTCATTCCTGAAAGGAACCAAGCCACCACATTCTACACCAGCAGAAGCTTCCAAACAGTCATCAAGGCCACAGCCTCCTCACCAGATCAGATGGAGTTGGTGAAAAGCGCTGTCCTGGCCACTGCCGCCACCTGATAATCCAGCCACAGTGAGGGATCCAAAAGCAGTCTGAGGCTGCGAACCCGAGTGACCAGAGGGGGCCGGACCCCATCAATGACAGGTGTCCCAATCCCCTCCAAGTCACAAGACTGACCAACCATCATCACTTCAGTCTTGTCAGAATTCAGCTTCAATCAGTTCACCCTCATCCAGTCCCCGACAGCAGCCAGGCATCGGGTAAGCACTGAGACTGCGGGACCTGGGTCAGATGAAAAAGAGAGGTAGAGCTGAGTAGCATCAGCATATTGAGGACACCTCACCTCCAAACTTCCAAATGACCTCACCCAGTGGCCTGAGATACACATTGAACAAGACGGGGGATAGAATAGAACCAGGACAACACAGGGAAGGTCCTGAGGAATCTATGAGCAATTGCCCGTCACCGATGGGGGTTGGGAAATGGCACCTGGCCTGGACAACAATGCTTGTGGTTGCGGTAGCATATGGACCTGAATGAACTGAGACAGACTGTTCTGCATTTGTGCCCACATCTCACGCGTGTCCTTCCTCACATGCTCAAAACATGCTGTCCAGCTGCTCAAACTGCTGCCGGAGGCAGGCCCAGTTCCAATCCCCCCACTGGTGGCCAGGTGAGCCTATATAGCTGCAACCTTGCATTCTGCTGTCTATGGCCCCTGTACATGCTCTGTATGTTGTCGCAGATCTCCTCTGCCCGCTGTGTGGTCTCCCCAAGCAGCTCCCAGGCCAAGTCCTCCCTGCAGCCCTGATTGCAGACCCACAAGTCCTGGTTCCTTTGCACACTTGTGGCAGGAGGTTCCATATGCACCTGTTGCAATGGACCTGCAGCAAGGCAAGAAGCAAAGTCATTAGTTCATACTGCCCCACCTACCTTCCAGGCCTGATCTTTTTCACTAGCTACCTGCCAAATTATTAAACTGGGGGACAGCAAACGGGAGGGAAGTGAGTACCTGGCCTCTGTGGCTGCTGGAGTGAATACTGTTTGGCTCTCTTCCTGCAATCTCTAAAAGGGAGCGAGGAACATACAGAAATCAACCACTGCCATTTGCACCATGTTGTCCTGCCCCCATCACTGTCGATATACCATCTACTTATTTCTTATGTTCTTATCCACCTGCTTCTGGCCCCTGGTGAAGGCACAGCCATACAGGTGAGATGAGATGATGGCTCCATCCACACAGAGGTATAGTCTAAGAGCTTGTAGTAGGGTGATTTTTGCCTTCTGTGGCCAGAGGTGAAGTTGTTGTCCTGGATCTCCTTGTATCCACACCTCAATTCTTTGGCCTGCTGCTGTCACTGGTTCATATTCTAACCTTCCCTTTTTAGGGAAGGTTATTGAATGGGCAGTGGCACTGCAGCTCAAGGTTCATCTTAACAGCATTGGTTTCCTTGACCCATTTCAATCAGGGTTCCGCCCCAGCTATGGCACAGAGACGGAGTTGGTGGCCTTGGTGGACGATCTCCGCCAGGAGATGGATGCAGGAAGCTCAACACACCTGGTCCTGCTAGATCTCTCAGCCGCCTTTGACACAGTGGACTATGGGCTGCTGTTGAGATGATTGCGAGCCCTGGACGGAACTGTCCTTGGATGCTTCCGATCATTCTTCTCGGGGAGAAGCCAGCAGTTTGTCCTGGGGGCTGAATCTTCCAGCCCCCGGCCCTGGATTGTGGAGTTCTGCAAGGTTCTATTCTGTCTCCATTATTGTTTAATGTATATATGCAGCCCTTGGGGGAGATCGTGAGAGGGTTTGGTGTGCGTTGCCACTAATATGCAGATGACACCCAGCTGTACCTCTCCTTTTCATCCGACCCAGGTCCTGCCGTCTCAGTGCTGTCCCAATGTTTGGAGACCATGGCAGATTGGTTACGGCAGACCAGACTGAAGCTTAATTCTGATAAGACGGAGGTGATGGAAGTAGGTAGGGCGAGGGAGGTGTTGGCTCCCCTCATAGAGGTCCGCCCTCCTGTAACCCAGCAGGTTCGTAGTCTGGGAGTCTTATTGGACTCGGATCTCTGCCTAGATCAGCAGGTGGAGACGGTGGCTAAGGCCACCTTCCACCAGCTGTATCTGGTGTGGAGGCTGTGTCCATACATTTCCAGACCCAACCCAGCCACCCTCATCCATGCCTTCATCACCTCAAGGCTGGACTGCTGCAACACGCTCTACATGGGGCTTCCCTTGATGCTGGTTCAGAGGCTGCAGCTGGTGCAGAATGTGGCGGCTCATTTCCTGACAAGGATGAGCCGACGGGAGCATATCACTCCCGTGCTCTGCATGTTGCACTGGCTGCCTATAGCGTACCGAGCCAGATTTAAGATATTGGTTTTGGCCTATAAAGCCCTACACGGTCTTGGCCCATCATACCTCTCACCTTCCGCACCCCAGAGTGACCCCTTCGGTCTGCCGGGGGCATCTTCTTGGAGGTCCCCCATGTAAAGTGGGGGGCCACAATGGAGAGGGCGTTCTCGGTGGCCGGACCATGTTTATGGAACTCCCTGCCGGAGGAAGCCCATCTGGCCCCAAGTTTGCTAGCCTTCTGCTGGGCCTGCAAAACGTGTCTGTTCTCCCAGGCATTCGGAGGAGGGGAAGGTGGGGGTGGGATAAATGTTGTGGGGGGTTGGTTTTTAGGATTTTAGATGTTTTAATTTTGTGCATCAATGTTATTTTAACTGTGTTATTTTTTGTATTGTAAGCCGCCCCAAGATGCCATGGGCATGAGGGGGCGGCGAAGCAATATAAATAAATAAATAAATAAATAAGAAAAGCAAGAGGGGCTGGAAGTGCTCGCTCCTCAGAACATTCTAGGTTTTTTGCCTGAGACTCTATGGTGCTGGAGAACCTGTATGCGAGGAGGATGCACACAACCCAATTCACAGACTGTAAACACATGGGCGCACATTAGCCAGCTTTGCTGCACAGCAGACTCTGTAGTCTCTGGAACCCCACAATGTGTGGGGGCTGCATGTCTGGTAGGTGGTGGCCATTTGGTGGGTGGGGGTGAACACCTAATAAACAGTGTTTAAAGCCCCCAGTGTGGGCTATCATCTTGTTTGTAAGCAACCTAAGACTTATGTGATTGCTGTGGCTGGGTGTGACCTTAATAGCTTATGATCCCACAGGCCAATTAGAATCAATTTTGGCAGAGGGGAAAAAGTCCCAGAGGGAGATGTAGCCCCCTACATCTTGTACTTGTATAACAGGTACACTTAGAAGGGAGATGTAGCCCCCTTTGTAGCCAAAAATGTGTTAATTATTTTTTTTAAAAAAATAATATCTCATTGACTTACAGAGGGCTTTGTTCCTCTGTCACCCCCCACCAAAAACCAAGCTTCTGGAGTTTGGGTGCATGAAATTACTGGTTTCTTTCATACAAACTCTATCACACAAATATAGAGTAACTGACAAAAAAATATTAGCAGAGGAAGGAAAACTAAGACTCATTGACAAGGAAGAGCATATGTATATATTTTACGGGAGATTTGGAGACAAGCTAAAATTTGAAATCCATTGAAATCAGTGACAAAACTCCCATTGATTTTAGTGAGTGAAAATTGCTCTGAAAGAAACAATGAGATAGGATGTTCCCAGATATAATGCCACCTAACTTCAGTGGAAATCCATCAACTATTGAATGTCATTCCAATCCCATAACCGCTCCTACAGACGTTCACCCTGTTGCATGTTCCTGAGGCTACCCAAGAGTCTCCTCTTACCAACTTTTGCTTGGATGATGATAATCATGTTTTTATGGGTTCTTGGATAAACACGGAGCAAAAGTAAGGCAGTGTAATATCTACCTGTAACAGCGGCTACGTGATAGTAGCAGATGCGTGGTGGTGGCCACTGCAATAATTTCTTGGCATCCAATCTGTGTTAAATGCATGTTGGGATGTGTGTTTCCATGGAAGATAAAGTGAACGTGAGTCAGCAATGTGAAACTGTCACAAAGTAGGCCGATGCCATTTGGGGTTGCATTAATAGGCAGTGGAGGTGGTGGTGCCACTTTACTCAGTGATGGTGAGGCCTCACCCGGAATACTGTGCTCCCTTTGCGGCGCACTGCACTTCAAGAAGGGTGTAGACAAACTGGAGAAGATTCAGAGGAGAGAAACTACGCCGTTTAAGGGGCTGGAAGACAAGCCGTAGGAGAAAAGGCTGAAAGAATTGGGTATTGATTAGCCTAGATAAAAGAAAACTAAGGAGGACATGATAGCAGTTTTCAAATATCTAAAAAGATGCCACACAACATGGTTCTCCACTCTCACGGAAGAGAGAATGAGAAGAAATGGGCTTAAATTGCAGCAATGTAGATTTTTGGCTAGATATTATTAGCAAGTCCTGCTTTGCTGCTAGAACTGTTCGGTGATGGAATAAGCCAGGGCTGAGGAATCTTTTCCACCCTGGGAGCCACTTTGAAAATTAGTATAAGCACCGAGGGCCACATAAAAGTTTGGGGCGCAGGTGCTTAAAGGGCGTACTCAAGAAAAGAAGGACCCAGATCATGGATTTGTGCCATACCATGGCTCCATCCCCTCTCCTTGTGTGCCTTTCCTCATATTTGCTCCCTTACCGTGAGCTCAGTTTTTCGGTGGTTGGGGGTAAGAACTGCATCCAGGGGCCAGATCCAGGCACCGGATCTAGGGGCCAGATCCAGGTACCGGATCTAGGGGCCACATAAAAATTTGCTGCAGGCTGCATTTGACCCCCAGGCTTGAGGTTCCCCACCCCTGGAATAAGCACTCAGGGAGTTTGTGGAATCTTCCTCCTTGGGGATGTTTTCAAAAACTGAGTGGATGAGCATCTATCCATGGTGTTGTGTGCATAGGATATCCTGGCGAGGAGCCTTTGGACTAGATGGTCTTTGAAGTCCCTTCCAACTCTGCAGTTCTATAAAACAGACATGATATCCACTGGGTGCTCAATGCTGAAAATGGGTGGCTAGCACTACAGTAGGGTGTAAATGCCAGGGCTGGCATTAGGCATTTGCCTATTGCACCAGATCCATGGAAGCACGGAATGAACTAGGCTGGGCTAGGCTACTGGCTCCTCCAGTGCCACACTCACAGCTGAAGTCATCTGTCATCTGTGACATGCTCAGTCAGGAGCCACGCGATTGCACAATGTCAAGAATGTGACAAAGCAAGCATTACGAAAGCATTTCGAATAGACAGATTCTGTTTCCACTGGCTGCTTAACACCACAAACGAACTTTGGTTGTTATGCTTAGCAAGGATGATGTTGCTACTGCTGAGCTTTTCATGACACATACTCATAGTTAAGATGAAGCCTATACAGAAAAACATTCTTGGTAAGCCTCCCACTTAAATAATTAAAATAATGAAATGAACATTTTGTTCTATAACATCCCTTTACAAAGCTTTTCCAGAGTCAGCGTTTAGAGTCTTCTGCAATATGTGCATATTATAATTGGACATGTCCCCTTTGCCTAAAGACATGCATATGTGACTCATTGGAGTGTTTTCATTTCCATGTTTAATTCAAGTATGGGAAGCAGTCAGCTATGAATTCAATAAATGCCTACACAGCTTTGATGCTTAGACCATGCTATATGGAGTCAAAATTTCCAAATGATCTAAATAAGCCCCAAACCGTTGGTGTAGCTGAATGGGCAATGGATAGAAAAAGTGGTATTAATTCACCAAGATCTCATTGGGTATTTTCAGACGTGACGAGATCACAGCGAACCACGGTCAATAACCACATGGGGCCAAAGCGCCCTGAACGTCTGTTAGGCGGCCGCCAGATGTTCACCACAGTCGATTCCCACATGGGGTCAATTTTAACCACGCTTCTGGGGCTCCCCGCTGGACAAGCGCTGCAAGCCTGGTCAAAGAGATCCCCGGCGGGAACCAACAAAAAGTCTGGCCGGCACCCACGGCCTGGAATCCCCGGTGGGATTCCGGGCCGTGGTCAAATCGGGTGGGCGCTGCGGCCGCCCATCTCCCCAGAGGGCGGGTGGCGTGGGAGTGGGGTGGCGTGACCGTATGGCCGCACGTTGCACCGCGCAGCCCCGCCCCCTCCCCGATTCCCCACCGGGATCAGCCGGCACATCTGTTGGACATGCCGGAGTGATCCCGGCGGGGAATCATTTGGGTGATTCCGGGACAGGGCGAATGCCGCCCCGTCTCATCTGAAATCACCCATTGACTTGGGAAGTGCTGATTCCTGTAGTATCTGATTCTGTGGTGTAGAAGCACAGGATCTAGCTTTTTAACTTCTGCTATCTTCCCTGCTCTATGAGTGCAGCCACACAAGATACAGAGGGCCCGAGTCCTGTTTGGCCCTGAGGCAGGCAAGCCCAGGCACCCACACTACAAGCCCAACACAGGGAGGGAGTGGGCAGACAGTCAGCCACCCTGTGAGGCAGCCAGGTGGGTGGTCCGCTCTCCAATCTCCCGCCATGGCTTGGGCAGGCCGGGGCACTGACCATATGAGCAGACGCCTACCCCTGCCCCACCTCTCTCCCAGCCCAACCAAAATTCTGCCCCTGGCTGTGACGTGGCCCCATGCCACAGGCAAAAGCCCTGGCCGCTCAAAGTGCTGCTGTGGAGCTTGCCAGAGCAGAAGGAGCCTGGACACACGGGCTACCATGCCTTGGACAGCCTTACTCAATTTGGAGTAAGGCTGCTATGTGATGCATTCTCAGCCTTTTTCCAAGGACGCATCGTGTAGTAGCCAGCTATTTGCCCTGCTCCGCAGTGAGGGGAACATCTGGCAGCTGCTGACCACATGATGCACTGAATCGCATGGTCCAGCTGCCCAGAGGGGGTGGCTCCTCAAGGCATGGTAGCCTCCCCCAGGGCAACTCTTGTGGCTACACCCTATTTATCTTGCCTTAGACCTGCAAAGTGTCTGGTCTGGCCAAAGAATGCTCTCATTTGTACTCGCACTTTATAACAATGGCAAGACCAATGTTGCTAACTCTCATTATTTTATTATGAACAGAATACACCCCCTGACTAGTTACCATGGATGGACCTACTCTCTATGAACTAATCAATCCTTTCTTTGAATACAGTTATGCTATTAGCTTTCACAACATTTCATGGCAATGAGTTTCACAGCTTAATTGTTCATCATGTGAAAACTAGGGAAGATTTCGGTTTCATTTCTTGAAGTCAGAAATTATTAACTGGGATTACGGCACCTGATGATGAGTCATGATCCCTGTTGATATTTGATATACTTTGCATGTCTCTGTTGCTAGTCTGGATTAAAGGATTATATTTAAATCTCAAAATGGAGTCAGGCAAGCAAAAACTTTGGGAATCACTTCTTCAAGTAAAAACACAGGTTGGAAAACAACAGTCCCCAAAGTAAATAAACAAAGAAAAGATTTTCTATAGAGACTGTAACATGAAATATTGTATAACAATATAATTGGGGTATAATGAATGGGAGAACTGGAATTCCATCTAAATTAGAAGGCGTAGAAGGTCATGTCACATGATGTTGGAAAAGCATTTATTATCCCAGATATACAGTCTTGTAGGGTCACAGATTGGACTTCAGTGATTTGATGGTTCCCTTTCAGCCAGGCTCTGCTCATTCATATTACAGATTTGCTAAAACTTAATGAAATTGCAAGATCATATTCAAATTGCAGAAACAATTTAACCTTTTAACGACTTTCAATAAATATACCTGCTCCTGCAATGCCTACCTCCACTCATGATAAAATTTTCTTAATATGAGCGGGTATATATATTGAAAGGGTTAGAGCACAGGACACACCAAGTATAATGTGCATTAACTCCCCAAAAGTTAAGTGTTAAGAAAGGTTTAATAGGTCTAAATCCATCACATGCATTATTTGTAATGCATTGAAGAGATTAATCTGCATGTCAGTGCAACTTAATTGATGCAGGAGGAGATAGAGGTGATTTCTCCCTCAGGGGATGAATCCCCCACTGCCAGTCTGGTTGGGACAATGCACTGACAACAAGGAAAACAGGAAAACCCATAATAATGGGATACCTATTAGTAGCCACAGCAGTGGGGGAGGGAACTTTTGAAGTGAGGCACTGAACATGGGAACAATTAAAATGAGCAAATACAAACTCCCATGGGAGAAGAGAGTCTTGTGTGAATACGGCCAAAGAGCTTGTACACACGATGGACTGATTGGATGCATGGGCAATGAGTAAAAGCAATAAACAATGAGGGGGAAGCTTGAGAAGGAAGTTATATTACAAACATTTATGGTCTTCTACTAGGAACATTTTGAAACTGCTTCATCTAATCTCCCCCCGCCCCCCTTTGGAAGCTATGACTGAAGCATTATGACCCCAATAATGTAAGTTTTCTGAACATGTTACTATTTCGGGGCTTGAAGTGTCAGCCTGGGAAGCAATTTTATTGTACTGGGTGGATATTAATATATCCACATTTATCACGCAAGCAGTGTAACACCAGCCATATTTGTTCATATGCATATGAGCAGGGGTGGAGGAGCTTAGCCCTCTGAGAATCAGGCTCTGTACTGAATCCAATACAGCTGAGGAGGGAGGATTGGAGAGATGGTTTCATTGACTAGAAAGGTTGAGGAAAGTTTAAAGTTTCATACTATGCATAAGCATCCACTTGGCTGCTTGCCTTCTGCACATTTACCTTTGGAGCTGGCTAGTGGATTTTCGCAACCCACAGCCCCTTCCTTTGCTGCCAGTCCAAGTCCAGTGAGTAGGGTTTTTTTTATGTCTGGCTAGAATTGTTCATATGTTTACAGTTTTGTGCAGAAGGGATATCCTGTCAAAACAGGACACTTTACATCAGTGCTACCCAATATTTTTCATGTGAGACCCCAGGTGGAGATTTGGGGTGCAATTCTCTATCCATTTCAGTCAATGATTCCTTGACTTTAATGGTGGAGGATTATACCTTTAATATAATTCTGTGACTCCAGACAGTAACAACATGCAATATATATAAGAAATCATCACATTTATGACCCCCACCGACAGAGGATGCAACTCCACTTGGGATCCCAACCCAGAGATTGGGGGACTCAGTTTGCTCATATCACAAATCCAGAAGGTAAAGTGGAGATTAACAGTAAAATCAAAGCTCTCCCTTGCTCGTTTCTGATGGCCTAGCCCTCTTTCCCATCCCTCCCCATTGATGTTTTATTAATGTTTTCAACTTGCCAAGATCTGTGGCGCCGGACCAGATGCTCTCTTCCTAGTGGCTATGAAGGCTCAGCATCACTGCAACCAGGAAAATATAGAGCTGCAGTATCCTTCAAGTTGCGGCAGGTTCTGCAGTGGTGCAAGGTCAGGCCTGGATGACCCTTGAGCTCTCTTCCAGCGTTGAGACTCTAATTCTAGGTCTGTAAACGTCCTCTCATCCCAGTCTGAAGCTGCTGCAAGATCAAAGCCACATTAAGGACATTCAAGATGGATGCATCCCCAAACCAATGCCCAAGTTACAGCCACCAAATGGCTTGGAAACTGGGGTTGTCATCCACCTGTGGAAGGAAACCTGGCAGTGGCAGAAGCATGCTCGAAGGAGCAGGGCAAAGAGGCAGTCATGCATCTTTCTGATGCAGCCCCCTCCCCCTTTTCCTATTGTGTTATAGTTCTCAAGAACATCAGCAGCAGCAATAGGTTCTGAAGTAATGCAGTTGCCTTACAAGATTTGTGAACTATGTACAGGTAGGGCTGCCACCTATGTATATTTTTCCAGGCTACTTGTGAAAAATACATGTTGCAGGGCCTACACTGGTGCCATAGGTGCCAATGCAGGCCCTGCAACATGTATTTTTCATAAGTGACCCCCCAAAAAAATATACATAGGTTGCAACCCTATGTACAGGAGGGTTCATTGTACAGGAGGGTTCATCTATTAGTCTCAGGCAGAGTGCTTCCTTCTGGCAGCTCTGCATACCAAGTTCTAACAGTAAACTCTGACTGCTTGTAGGCACCTGAGGATACATTGTATAACAGCCTCTTAAAGTGATTGTATCCCACACCTGTGGGGCATCAGTCTGTCACAGTGCTCCATAAAAGGTAGGGTTACAGCAGAAAGGGCTAGGGCTGGTCGATGTGCCTCACTTCCTTTCTGAAATGGCCCCGACTCATGCAGAGCATCATGACATCATTACGCTTCACCGCTCCCAGCCCGCCGTCTGCACTCTGGTGAGACTGCAGGGAAGGATACCTGACAGGGTTTAATTGAGGGGGGGGGGCACTTGCCAGGGTTCAGCCCCGGTAATGAAATTCAAGGCGGGGCTGAACCCCGGGAAATATTCTCACTAGCACTCAGACATGCGAAAGGCCAGGGAAAGGCTGATATTGGCCCTTTCAGGGTCAGAAATGAAACTCTGCATGGTTTATTTGGCTTTCATGAATGGAATTCTGTGACCCTATCCCCTGCGCTGACCGTCATATAAGATACCCTCACAAGAGCTCCTGTTTCATATTCAGCTGTAGCGAGGCAAGTTTGTCTAGTGATTAGACGAGTAGCTGGAGACTAGGGTTCATTTCTCTGTTCTGGGCCAGAGGGCATGGCTTGCGAGGCAGGTTTAGGCTTTGGCAATTCATTTTTTATAAATTAAGCATGGATACCTGGTAGTACAGAGGGGACTGCCTCCATGCAGCTGAGCCAGGCATCCTCTCCCTCTCAGATGAATCAGGCAGCAGGCAGAAAGATTCCCACACTCGGGGCTCCTGTTCGGAATGCCCTCCCCACCACACCCTGTGTTGTTGCCACCCGGGAGTCCCTGTGTTGTTGCCAACCCGTGTTGTTGCCGTTTGCTCCCACTGTGATCCCCAGCCGCAACAGCACAATCGGCAGGGACAGGGCGGGGGAAATCTGTCCTCTCCCAGCTGCTTGGAGGGAGCCTCCTCACAGGGCCAGAGGCTGCAGCGTGGTTGTGCTCCACACCATCGCTTCTAATTACCCTCCACCTCTCTTCCCAACGTATCCGTGCTTGCCCACCCACCCACCAGTCTGGGGTGTCTGAACATTGCACACCCACTTCTTTTTGTTTTCGGCGTGGACTTGCACCCATAGACTTGGTAGATACTGTTTCATCAAGGAAACGTCCACTTTCTAATGATCGTGAATGACCTTTCCTTATCTCGGCTATTTTTCATTCTGTGTACAGCTATCAGCCATCAAGCAGTCTGTCACCCAAAATGCCTCATTACTATTACCTCACTGAGATAGGGGGATGAAAATGTAGACTGAATTTATTACCGAACACAGAAAAAATTTAAATGTAAGGGGATCTATAATCAGTATTTTGGTGACCTTTCCATCAAACCAGCATTTTATCTGCCTTGCTTGGATGGCAAGAGCATTTGATTATTCAGACCGTATTTCAGTTATCCTATCAGTTTTGGAAATCAAAGGTCTACATGCGAATGATCAAACTAGCCACTTGCATCAAGGGTACACAACAACGTTAAAGCCTTTAGAAGTCAAATTGTCTTTGGTGCACAGATATATTCCTTCCCAACCATAAAGACCTGCCAGTCTCATATCCAGACAGTTGGAAATTCAAGGCAGGAGTCTTGACCATGCAGCCATGTTGGAGCTGTGTGCAGCATGGCCCTGACAACGTTTAACCTTCCCCTCACCACAGCACCAACCCTTCCCTCCCCCACACCCGCACTTCTGATTGGCTAAGTCCTCCAGCTTCCCCATTGGCCAACTAGGGCTATAAAAGGGACCCAACAGGCAGAGCAACACAGCAGATATGTAGACTTTGTTGTGCATTTCTTGCTTAGACCAGCTCCCAACCTCCTCCCCTGTCCCTGCACTGGGTTAGTGCCCTGCATACTGCGCCAAGTCCAATGGGTCATGAGTTCAGGAGCCCTCCTGGCTCAAGTCCTTCAGACTTAGGCCAGATTGAGCTCCCTGTTCATAAACAGGCTCCACCCCCATGATGTCACAGTGCCCTTTGGGGTCGGGAAATATGTCCAGAAAAGTTCAGGCTTAACCCCACCCCTTTTCCTGATATCTTCCATGCCCCTTCAGAGCGCCATGATGGGGACTTTTCCAGAGTAAGCGGTTTGTGGATCACAGACCAGTGTGTTAGTTGGGCACAGCAGGAATCTGTTCCTTGCCCCTACTTATTGCCTGATTATTGGGAGTGTTCACTGGTTGTTCAGAGAAGGCTAGGAGAACAGATGTAGACAGAGGTTGGACTTTTTCCTTGAGGAAGCTATTACCACATTTATGATATTTATTTTCACATAGCCCCACAGAGGCCAGAAAGTCTAGTTGTTCTCATTCCATCCTCTATTCTTTACCAATGCATAGCACCTCATGCCAATGTTTATATTTCCCCACATAACGGAGAGGCTCAACTCTCTCCAAGGAACGTGGAAACCCTTATATGGCTATTATCTGTGTAGATCGAGTCTTTTAAAAACATTAGCCTTTTTCCATGGAGAGGGCTTTTCTTTTCTTTTTTTTTGATAGGTAATTTGTCTATTTATAGCCAGGATGGGCGTTTCTGCAGTGAAATCTGCCAATGTGCATTTCCTTTCTAAAGCAGAGCATATCCTTTACCAGCAAAAAAAGGGCTACTGTGTAAGAGATGAGGAAGTGTCATTGTCCCACATCTGTTGTGTTTCTGAAAGGTTCTGTATTCTTAAAGAAATATTTTTAACCAGAGGTATATTTATAGTGTCCAATGAATTGATTTGATGGCAAAAAAAAATTCTGTTCTTAAGAATACTTGATATATTTTATCCAACACATCCAACTCATTTCTTCCCCGGTGTAAACCTATTTGTTTCCCTGGAGGGACCTCAGGAACATCTTATAGAGGTTGCCACCCTAGCCAAAAAAGTATTATGGGTGCAATATTTCTGAAAGTTTCTGGTATTGTTTTAACTAAATTTATTCAGCACCCTAAGACGGGAAGTGTTAGCTAGAGCTTATTAGAATCCGTTTTATCGTTGATCATGTGCAAGGAGGTTAAAAACACAAGTTGTCACTAGAGTTTTCTCCGAGTTTCACTAGGAGACTCCAGGTTTTGACTCAGAATCCTCTGGGGGAAGCCTCTTTTCTGGGTCCCCCTGGTACTCTGGAGAAAGTGGGGCTTCCGAGGGCAGCCACAGCAGAAAAATGGGTGGGCTACAGGAACTCTCTCACCACTTTCTGAAGAGGCTCCACCCCTATTGAGCCTCACGATGTTCTGCAAGGGGTGCGGTTACGTCGGAGAAGGACATGGCAGCCAATCTGCCGCACTCCATTAACGTGTCCTGTCCCAAGGAGCGTTTTGATACCCCATAAGGGGCAGGGTTATGTCAGAAAGGGGCATGACAGCCCTCTTGCCCCACCCCTGCACCTCCACTTACTCCAGGTGAAAGCCTAGAGGGAAACGATAACCTTTAAGTTGTCATTCAGATGCAGGAATGCAGGGCCTGGGGATTAGAAAAGCCATCTTAGAGCAGATTTGATTAGGAGTCAGTAAGAGACAGTACACATGGAGTATGTTTAGTAAGAACATACCTTCATGTGAACGATAATGTAACCTCCCAAGTTAATAGCCTACTTCTGATTTTACGTAGGATTAACTAGAGTGAAGTCAATGAAGATTGTGCCTTGCAAATGTTGTGAAGGATCACAATTGGAATCCAAATGCTGTGAGTCACAGTGGGCTAGAATTTCAACAGCAAACATAGCAGGACAGAGGTTTTCATTATTTAGATGTTTTTATTATGCCCTATCAGCAAAGGCTCAAGGCAGTTAACACATGCTAAAAACACACATATAAAAAACAAGAAATAACACACACCCCAAACTACATAAAATACCCATAACACCCCCCCCAAAATCCTAACCCTGCCTGTTAAATGCCTGGCCAAATAAATAGGTCTTACACGGTCTCCAGAAGATACCTAGATTAGGTCTAAGACCTTGGATTTTTTCCAAGGGAAGGGAGTTATAAAGTTGTTAAGCAGCCACTGAGAATTCTTGATGCATTTCTTGGCGTTCCCAAACTGTGGATCAGAACCCCAAGTGAGGTCGTGCCATCTGCCAATGAGATCACGTTTTCCACTGACTACAGATTATATTTAAACCTCAGGGTGTTTTCAGACAAGCGCGTTCCCATCCATTACCCACTGGTTGCCATGGGTAACCAGTGGTTAATGCGTGGGGAGGCGCTTGTCTGAAAATGCACTCAGAATGGGGTCATGCAAGCAAAAAGCTTGGGAACCACTGACTTAAGCATCTAATTTCTATTGAACATTGATGGGGGTTAAATGCTGATGTGCCACTTTTGCCTTTGCAAAATAAGGATCCTGATGAGAGTGGGCCTGCATAAATTGGAGATGCAAGTTTCCAAAGCTTAGTATCACAAAGATTTCCTCAGCAGGGTCACAGCCTGAAAAGTTTTGGAAGTGGCAGCTGCTACCTTATATATTTATTAGTTGGTAAAAAGTTTATGAATTTGCTATTTTTCTTGGGCTCCAATATTGAACAACATGGCAATTTTGAGTATGGCAAATGTTATAAGGCCAAGGTTCATCAAAATAATTAAGCACATGCCTACCTTTAGGAATGTGAGGTGTTGGAACGGAAGTATAAAATATGAAGTCTTTCATGTTGAACTACTGAGGCGCTTACAAGTTAGCTACATATTTAAGTGCCTTGCTGAATCAGATCCTAAAATATTTTAATAGCTAGCTGTTTTTCCTCTTTTGGCTTGGCTACCTCAATGCTTCCCTCAGGGGTTGAAATGACTGATGGATGGATTTTTACATACCTAACACAAGATAATAGGCATTTTTTTCTACTTGCATTAGCAGCTTTGATACATGCAGGAGTGAGATTTTTATGACTCAGTCACTGCTTATTTATACATTTGTATCCTGATTTTTCAAAGGAACCAAGTCCCCTCAAGATCCATTGAAGGCAGGGCATCAAACCCCTGTGCAAAACAGACTATTGAGGTGAAGCTCAGACATGGAACATGTCAGAGGCATAACAGACCCATTCTTGCTAGGTACAAGTGTAAAGGAGATCAGCGAGCCCAAATTGCAAGTGAATCAAAATACTTGCTACTCTGTCAATTACCTGATTGCCTTGTGGAATAATATCTTGACCATGGCCGTCAACACAGTTGCACCCAGGCATCCGCTCTCGCCACTGTGGCGACACAGGTCCCCCTGGTATATGGGGGAACTAAGGTGGCTGAAGGGGGAGAGTAGGAGGTTGCGTTAGAGTGCTTCCCTAACCTTTTTAGGGAAGGTTATTGAACAGGTGGTTGCCCGACAGCTTCAGGTTCATCTCAATATCATCATTTTCCTGGACTCATTTCTGTCAGGCTTTCATCCTGGGTATGGCATGGAGACCTTGGTACTTGTGGCCTTGGTCGATGACCTGCGCCTTGAGATTGACAAGGGGAACTCTACCCTGTTGATAGGGGTGGGAATATCGGTATCTGATAGATCCGAAACACCCGATAATCAGGTGTATCGGATTAATCTAATCATCTGATATTTACCAGTATCGGCATACCGGGTTTTTAACGTTGGCCACGTTACAGTTTTTTTACAATGCGGCCATTGAAGTCAATGGCCGCAATGTTAAAAAATCGGTAATGCGGCCAACGTTAAAAATCCGGTATGCCGATACTGGTAAATCCGATACTGGGGAGATCTGATTCCGGTAAATCCGGTATTATCCTCGGTGTCCCATCCCTACTTGTTGATCTTGTTAGATCCTTCAGCTGCCTTTGATAAACTGATCATGAGGTGTTGCTGACACGACTGCAGGACCTGGCGGGGTGAGTGGGACTGCTCGAGTGGTTCCGCTCCTTCCTGTCGAGGAAGTCCCAGAGACTTGGTGTCCTCTCGGGACCACGTCTGTGGGGTTCTATTCTGTCTCCCCTCTTGTTCAACATGTAGATGAGGCCACTGGGCGAGGTCATTTGGAGGTTTGGTGTAAAGTGTTATCAGTATGCTGGGACATCCAGCTCTCTCTCGCCTTTTAATCCACTCCAGGCTCTGCAGTCTCGGTGCTCACCTGATTCCTGGCTGCTGTCAGGGACCGGACGAGGATGAGTCAACTGATCCAAACAAGACTGAAGTGATGATGGTTGGCTGGCCTTGAGACCTGGAGGGGATTGGGACTCCTGTTATTGGTGGGGTCCAGTCCACTCTGGTCAATCAGGTTTATAGCCTTAGAGTGCTTTTGGACCCTTTGCTGTGCCTGGATTGCAAGGTTGTGGCAGTGTCCAGGAGCACTTTTCACAACCTCCATCTGGGGATTTGGGTGGTTTGGGGGCTAGGCTATAGGCGATTGGGTATGGGAAATGGGGAGGTGGATTTAATGTTTTTATTACTCATGAGCCACCCTGAGCCCCCATGATAGGGTGGCACATAAACATAAATATATTTTTTAAATGCTTATATTATTTTATTTTTCTGTCTTGAGAGCAAATGGTCTAGTGTAATAAGCCTTGGAGCCCTTGCGTTCTAATGATCTAAATCCTTCTTTACCAATGACTCTCTGTGTGGCCTAAGGTAAGATCTCTTTGCCTCAGTTTCCTCATATGTAAAACGAAAACAGAGTAATACTACTTAACTCACAAGGGAGTGGATTAATTAGCTAAAGCTTGTGAAGCGTTGGAGATCTAAAGCTCTGTAGGTGCTGATTATTATCACCATTAATTGCACATCAGGCATAGTACTGTATGTGGTTCTCTTTCTCCTCATGCTGACTTATCCTTCAAACTCCCACTCCTCCCTCTGTGACTAAGCTAAGTAAGCACATGCAGCTACAACTTCTTGACTGTATCCCCACCTCTCCCTATGATCCCCTCCCCCTTGCCTCCTCTTCCTTGTCTATTCTAGATTGGAAGTCCCTGCCAGGCAGGGACCTACTTCTAATCACAACTGTTCAGCTCAGGGCACATTGCGGGTACTTAAGAATAATAATTATTAATAATAAAATTACCATAACAATGGCAATAATCATTCTTTTAATAAGACATCATTATTCTATTATCATTCCATCTGTGTAATATTGATTGCATGTGGCTCAAGATGATTGAGAACAGCAATATCCCCAATAGAAAAAATGAATTCCTTGCTGAACGCAATGGCTTCTGAGTAACTAGAACCCTTTTGAAGGCCCCAATAATTGGGTGTGAAGCAATAAGACAATGGATCTTATTGACCCATTGTTAATAAGACAATGGGTCGATAAAATTGGGTCACTTACTAACCCAACGACAATGGGTGTGAAGCAATGACTTTTTTGTTTTTTTTAAAGGAAATCCATTACTATGGCTTTACAAATGATATGGCCAGTGCTTTCAATGCCAAGGTTTTACTACTGTAAGCTATAGAAATTTCCATACTAGACTAAACCAGTAGACCACCTACACCAGGACCATCCTTAAGACAAGACCAGCTAGGCCACCTTTGGTCCACCTTGCTGCCCTGCTCCTTGAGCTCACTCCACTCTGCACCAGTTCCACCTCATGGGAAAAGGTATGTATGGAGGGGAGGCTGGAAGCCCCATACCATACAGGGCCACTGGCTTTGTGTCTCTTCCTTACACCCTTTCCTCTCCAGGAGACATGCACTTCACAGGCACCAAACATTTTACAAGCAAAGAAAAAGTTAAATAAACCCCAAATGTTCATGTATTATTATTATTTTTTGGTCAGCTAATTGTGTCAAAATGGGAGGTCTTTTCATAAAATCCATTTCTTCTCCAATCTATCACATTGCAGAGGATAAAAATAAAGTCAACTTTATCTTTTGTACAAGTAAGGATGATGGGACCTTTTGATGTGACAATCTGACCAGTTGGGGGCTCAAAATTCTTCCCTCTACCTGAATCTTCTGACATACTGAAATACTATTAGCAATCAGTAGGCATGACAACAACATATCCTATCTGTGAAACTGGAAATTTGCAAATTAAATTTAGATTCTGATTAAGGGCTTCTTCCTGTAAAACAGTGGAAGGGAACCTTTTCCCTTCCAGTAGCTACTTTGAAAATTAATATGAGCTCCAAGGGCCACATAGAAATTTGGGGCGGGGTGTTTAAGGTGTGCACTTGGAGTGGGGGAAGGAAGAGATCTATCTCAACCATAGATCTATCCCCTAACCTTGTGTGCATGCCTTCATCTCTGCTCCTTTCCCTAGAACTCAGTCTTTTGGTGCTAAAGGGCAGGAACTGTATTCAGGGGCCATGTCCAAGATGTTACAGGGTGACTCCCCGATCCCAGTGTTCTTACCTGCTGTCCTGGGTCTCTGGCTCTCAGTCCAACACAACCCCCTCCCTCGAGTCCCTCAGTACCTGGTTCCCCAATCCCCATGGGTTAAACAGTCCTGATCACATTCTTTGTCTCCGCTCCGCTTTATGCTCTCCGGTGAAGCAAGCTACTGCTTCGCACTCCACCACCTCTCCCGGTGTGTCCCAAGCACCACAACTCCACACTGCCTCTGGCTCCACTTCTGGTCTTCCAAATGTGGCATAGGGCTAGTGTACCTATGGCTAGCGCCAATCTCCAGTCAGCACCGCTGAGCCTCCTACTCTTACCCTGCTCCTGGACCAGACGGCTTCCACTCCAATCTGCTGATGCTTCTGTGAACTCCTCATTCTTTTGGACTCCACAGGTGCTGCTCCTCTGCCACACCTGTCTCTTGATGTTGCCGGCTGCCTGATCACCTACTGTGGTTTTTAAAGGGCCATCTCATTCAGCCCACAGTGTTCTTAAAGGCCAAGGGTCTCTCTGTAGCCACTCTGCTACACACCCTCCCCTTAAATAGAGTTGGGTCTACCAGGAAGTAGATCTTCCCTTCCTTCTCATTTTCCACAGCCCATGAACATCCCAAACTCCTCTTTGTTACATCCTGTTATTGCCCCACTCACATTCCAGGGTGACCAGCTCTTCACCTCCCCTGTCACTTTCCCCAGTTCCTCAATTTTACCTCAGGCCAGCTCCATCATCTACACCCTGCTCAATCTACTCTTGATTTTCCAGTCCAAGCTGTCCAGTCTCAGATCAGCTCCATTGCCTACACCCTTCCCAAGGTACCCAGCCCAGCCTGTCTGGCCTCAGATTGGCTCCATCATCTACACCCTACCCAAGGTGCTCTCTGTGTTCCCAAACCAGTGGGTCCCCTGCCCGATGGGTTGGGTGTCCAGCCTCCTCCACCCCTCATAGATGGCCTATGCCTCACAAATGTTCTTCTCTAGTCTAAGAGACCTCCCCTGTCCAGACAGTACTGACTCCCTCTAAGAGCCCAGGAGCCCTTAAGGCTCCTCTACTTGGTGCCCTTTTAATTCCATATCTCACTAGCCAGGAGACTCTATCCCCTTCACACCCCATGGCAGTAGCCAGGCCCCCTATCCTTTGGCCCTCTGGGGATGTGACTCCTTCCCAAACCCATTAAACCCTTCACTGGGGTCAGGAGACTGGCCCACCATTCTTTCCAGCACTCCTGAACCCGGATCCCTACAATTCACCCTTCCCAGGTATAACTTGAACCTTCTTCCCCAATAATCTCCCCACAAACCCAGGTTCCTTCGCACCTCATTTTCCTACAGGCTCTCTACCTACCACCAGGGTCTCCAACCTGTTTTTCTTCCCTTTTTCACCCCTCTGAGGGCTCAGTTATCTCTGTCCGAGGTGTCAGCCTTGCTTCGCTCATGCATCCACCACTGCCAGCAGTCAGATGCTCAGTGTCCTTCTCCAGCTGTCTAATATCCTAATCTGGCTTGGGCCTGGTGGCTCACCACCCTGTTTGAGCTCTGCAAACAGGCTACCAGGTCTGCATATTGGATTAGGGTCTCCTCCTGCTCCCAAGCCAGTCTCTCCATCTCCACAATATCTACTGGAGAGGTCTGTCTGCACCTGCAATCCTTTGTCAACCCCCAGCCCCTGGACCTTGATGGGCAGAGGGTATATGACCTGATGAACGTTTTGCTCTACCATTTAATCTCATCCCCAGCGGGTTTAATTCAGCCAGGTATCCCAGGCCCTTGATATGGCCCATGGAGTGCCCACAATCTCCACCATTTGTTACAGGGTGGCTCCTTGTGTTCTTGCCCACTGTCCTGGGTCTCTGTCTCTCAGTCCAACACAACCCCCTCCCCTGAGGTCCCTCAACACCTGGTTTCCTGTGGGTTAAACAGTCCTGATCCTTCTCTCAGCTCTGCTTCTCACACTCCAGCGAAACTACCGCCCAGCACTCCACTGCCTCTCCCAGTGTGTCCAAAGTGCCGCAACTCCACCCCACCTCCAGCTCTGCTTTGGGTCTTCCCAGCAGGGCATAGGGCTAGTGTAGTCACAGATAATCCCAAGCTCCAAACGTATCCTCCTGCTCTTACCCCACTCCTGGACTGGATGGCTTCCGTTCCACTCTGCTGCCGCCTCCGTGGGCACCTCACTCTTCCAGACCCCTTGGCTAGCCCTGCACCTTCCTGCCACCCCACAGGCACTGCTCCTCCACCACACCTGTGTCTCAGTGTTGGTGGCCACCTGAACACCTACTGCAGCTCTTCTTAAAAGGGCCAGACCACTCAGCCCAAACTGTTCTTAAAGGCCAAGAGTCACTCTGTAGTTACCCTGCTACTCAAGAACTGGAAGGGGACAGAATAAAAACTTGGCACAGGCTGCATTTGGCCCTCAGGCTTGAGGTTCCCTACACATCCATTAAAGAAAAGTGAGCAACCTCACCTTCACCCACTACATCAGTGGGAATTGAGGATATTCAGTGCCTCCTGTGAAGCATCTATACAAGTAGTGTAGGTGCCATCTTTAATAAAGAAACAAACTGTCAGGACAATCCTCCACCATTACAGTCCACAGGAGTTTTGCAAGTGACTTTAATGGCAGAGGATTGTGCCCAGGGTGTATACTTGTCAATTAAAAGCAATAAGGGCATGGAAGTTCACAAATGATTAGGAGGGGCACATTTTCCTCATGGGGTGGAATAGTAGTAACCTGTATGTCAAAAATCTGCATACTCAATGAGCTTTCCAATCAGTGTGGCATAATTTTGTCTCTCATATACATTTCTGTAGCTGGAAGTGCACAAGCTTAGAAGGACTGCTATTAATCAGTCCAAGGAAGAGGCTTTCCTGCTCTGACAAGCAGATTATTACACACAGAGAAACATGTTAACACCAAGATATTCCAATTTGCTGACATCATAAACCACAAAATACCACACAAGAAGATGCCTGTGTTCTACAACCTCCAGGCCATATCCTGTAGGAGATGGGGAGGGAGAAATACAAATGCTTATTGTTCTTCAAGATGCAGTGTACTAATAACCAGTCTTGCTATCGCTGTTCCTTCTCCCTACATTTTCTGCAGGTATGGGAAAGACAGCAGATTTAACTTATCCCCCTAAAAAGAATAACATTATTTCCCTTTCCTCCCTTGTGTTTTTCTCCACATACAAGAGAATTGATCATATTAGATTCACCCTCACCATTCATCTTGAGCGTAGGTGGGAAAACAAATAACTAAATCACCATCAAGATCACAAAACTATAAAGACACTGCAGACATGGCAACAGCTTCTGAAATGAACCAATTTTCTAGCTTCTAATGCAGGATTGTTCCCTAGAGTGCAATACTTTCTAGTGTGCTTCAGTCCAGTACTTAAGTGTCCATAGTAATGGAGCATCTTGGAAGATTGTGTCAAAGAAAATTCACATCCCCACTAGAGAATTAGACCCAGAAAGTGTCTGATTAGAATACTTTACGTGAGTCCGAGGATAGCATTATTTGAATTGAATCATGTCCAGTTTCGAGCACGGGTAGGGAACCTTAGACCTCGGGGCCAAATCCAGCTCTCAGCTAATTTTAACAAGAATGCAATTGGATTTCAGCTGGGACCAAGACCTCAGCCTTGGAGTGAAATCTTGCAAGATAGCCCGCAAAAAAAACAACCAACCATCACCCGCTGCACATGTGCAAAATGGCCACCAGGGCCATTCTGGGCATGTGCAGTCCTTTTCCAAAATGGTGCTTTTCATTTTGGAAAAGGGCAGCCATTCTGTGCATGTGCAGTGCAATGCTGACGGTGCCATTTTGGAAAAGGGCTACACATGCACAGATTGGCCCCAGTGGCCATTTTGCACATGCACCATGATTTTTATTTATTTATTTTTGCGACCTCACTTCTCTCTTCCCCCGTTCAGAGAAGCCAAGTGGGGAGAGAGAGAGACCCAGTGGCTGGAGCAGTCCCGGTGAGTACATGGCATACAGGGCCTTTTGCAAATGTAGCCACTAGCAAGGGTTAGCAAAAGGCCCTTCCCAGGTCTTTTGCAGGAGAGGACTCTTCACGGGATTCTTGCTTTTCTCTGGGAGAATTCAGGCAATTCTTGACTTATTGGGTGTTTTTACACACACATTTCTCTTGCATGTTTGCTGTTACATCCTTTCTGTGTGTCTAAATCACTCACCCAGATCTTAAATATCCAGCTCTTTGAACTTCTACATAGAACTTCTCCTAGAACTTGTGTGTGTAAACGGTTCTCCTGTTAAACAGCTTTGCTCCAGGTAGCTGTGGTCACTTGGTTTCCATGGCAGCCTGTCACGTCTACAGCTGCAGCTACTTTAGGCTGCCTCAGAGCAATGTTTGTGTGAAGAATGCATCCGGAATTTACTTGTGGACTTGTAAACCCAGAAGATTGAAAAATCCGGAACATTAAGGAGTGTGTAAAAATGCCCGTTCTTGTTTGCAAGAAGGAGTCAAGAACCCCGATTCTTTTGTTGAGAAAAGGGATAGTTGTGAAATAGAGTTTCTGCCCTATGTTTCCTGTCCCTGGATCTGGCCCATGAATCCAGTCCCTGACCTCAAGCATCGAAAGAGTGAGCTTAGGATAAGGCAGCAGAGATGAGGGCATGAATTCAAGGGAAACAGATGAACCCACTGCATAGATGCGTGATCTGGACCCTACTCTCATCCCCCTAGCCTGTCACTATGCACACCCCTTAAGCACTCCTGCCCACTAATATTCAAAGTGGCTGCAGAAAGGAAAAGGCACCTCTACTCTGGTTTAGAGATCTGATGGGTGACACATTTATTTTAGTGAAACTTCAGACACATTAGTAAGGCGTGCTCCATATTCACTCTTGGCATAACTCCATTTCATACAAACATTTGCTCTTCACACCTCTTGACAGGTGCACAAGGCAGCAACAGGTATCTTTTGCCATTTATGTTGATTCTTCAAGGTCTCTTTGCCTTCATGCCATGCCATCATCAATCTGTTGGTGTCCTCTTTAACTGTTCTTGATCTTTCCACTTGTTCAACACGAGTGACCCATTTCATTTTCCTCTTAGCTATAATACATGACACTTTATGCCACCTAACACTGCTTATTCTTATCAGGCATTTTGAATGGAACTGCTTGCTCAAGCCTTCTCCAATAGTTCTTTCATGCACCATGCTCTGAGCCATAAATTAAACTGGTTATTATGCAGCTATTATACATTCTAATTTTGTTAGCCAAGCTGATCTTAGCACTAAGCTCTAGCTTACCAATATGAATACTCTTTCTGCTTTCCCAGTTGTTTCATCTAATTCAGGCTTTCGTTCTACTGTCAAGATAGATAAAATTTTCAGCATTTCCCCAGCTTTTTATTATTCAGCTTAATAATATGAAATTAATTAGGAAATGTGAAATTAAGTTGAATCATAACAAAGCTGGAAAATGTAACTCCATTGTCTCCAAGCATTTGTTTGCTTTAGAGAACTTCTGAGGCAAAAGTAAAATTGCCAATATACAAATATTACCCTCTTGGGCATGTATCTAACCAACCCGCTATGTGGCCAGAGAAAAAGTCCATTCTATCAGGGTATTTATTCACCATAATTGATAGAAATGGTTCATGAAGTTGGGATTGTTATTAACAGAGGTTCATTATAAGCAGGGTTTGTTATAGAGAAGTTTGACCATTTTTTACTGACTCGTGACAGCTTGCTATTTCTCCTCCACTTTTTCCTAATGGACTAATGAGGGGGAAGGCTGGAATCTTGAAACCATTTACGCTGAAAAGCTCCCATCAAAGTCAGTGTTACAACTCTGGAGCCAGTGGTTTCAGGATTGTGACCTATTGTGGAGCTCCCGTGAGGCCAACATTTTTCCTTTCAATCCAAAATTAAATCAATGTGTTTCTTGGGGGAGGAGGTGAGGGGTTCTGGGAAATTTGATTTCAGCAATGACCCATTTTCTGCCAGGGAAAAGATTTCATCAGGAATTTTCAAACTATCCCGAATTCTGTGTGCTTTGGAACCAGCTTCCATTGACTCTCAGCATGATCCTCTGTCTGTTTAGTAGAAGCACTAGCCCTTAATGCCAGCATGAGTTCGATTTACTTCAGTGGGATTTGTGCCAGCACTCAGTGCTACCACTGGCACTAAACAGCCGGAAGATCATGCCCAGTGCCCATGGCATTAGCAGTTCACCCTGCTGATTTCAAGAACCGAATTTCAAAGTGACTTCAGATCTCCAAACCCCCAGGGTAGCAGAACGCAACATTCTTCACCTTGATAGGTGAAGGTTGCTTGACCTACATACGGTAGATGGAGAGACTGTCCTTATATTATAGTTCTATATTTTCAAGTTATTCTGTTCTTTCCTTCCAAATTTTCTTGCAATCTGCTGTATCCCAATTTGAATTTTAAGCTCTCTCCAGATATTTATTGATTTTAATCAATGACAGGCTGAGGTTATGGACTTCTCTCTTTTATCCACGAGGAGGGAGATTTATACAACCTTTACATTCTGGCCAAATTCAATTCATGCTTCTGTTACTACTAGCGAAGGTCAGAGGCAACTGAGGAACGGTCTATACAGTTGGCCTTTATTTTGTTTCCTTCTGACATACCCTTAACTTCTTTTTAGCTCCTGAAACCTATATAAACTGAGGGAGAATCTAATTTAACTCTCTCCATAAAACAATAATGGTTCAGTTTCACAGAAATATGTCAATCTAAGGTATAATCTTCAGAGATACAGAAGTGTTATCTAATCCTTTGGTAGTCCTTTACATTTTTATAGTGCACTCATACAAGTAATGCACACCAAGGCATTTAGAGTGTAGAATACATTCTAAAGGAAAAGAGAAAAATCAGTGTGGATAATATATGCTACCTCTTCATTCGGGGCCTAATTACATTCTCAGTCAATTCTGATTTACATTTAAATTACAAATTCAGTTTTGGATAGCATTAATCTACAATGCTAATTTTAAAATACATATTCCATGGGATATGAATAAGGATTCAAAGCAGGCAGTTCTCATTGGCATGCTATGGTAGCCTGATATCCCTTGTTTAGAGATGATATTTCCAGAAAGTTTGCTCCATTTGCATATAAAGTTCTTTGGATTAAGACTTCTGCATTTGTGTGCAGCAAATTATTACTGATGCAGGCAATTCCTATAGGGTTCATTCATAATATACTGAATGTGCATTCAGGGGCTAGGATTTTTATTTTATTTATTGATTTAGAGGGGGATGAATGCACAATAGCCAGTAGAACCATAACTAGAATGAAGTTGGTAGGAATCTTCCCTGCGCATTGCCACAGGTCCAAGGGAGAGCAGACTCAGCCTGGAGTCCCCAATCCTGGAGACTGGATCAGTCCAGACTGATGGTCTGGGCTTGCAACCCCACCAGAAACTCTGATGACACTGCCTGCTCCTGCTAGAGTCGGGGATGGGGACTTCTGGGGTCAAAGACTTTCAAGGTCAAGAGGTGGGGACTTCCAGCTCCAGGTGCATAATTGTGGAATCACAACAATGATAGCCAGCTGGGAAAGCACTATAAATCTCTCCTATCCATTGCTGGAGTAGTGAGGGGAGCTTGCCTCTGAATCAGGGCAGTCTAACTCCTGGTCCTGTGAAATCTCGCAAGCTAAGCTGGATCCTGTCCTCAAATGCATGGGTGGGCCCAAGCATTGATGTATGAAGGGTCATAGGAAGAATTTCTTCTCTCTCTTTTCTAAAAGGGGAGCATGGTGGCTTAGGGGCTTAAGCCCTCATTGGAACAAATAGGTGGACTGAGCCAGCCTCCCTAAATAAAGCCTGGCAACCAAGAGATGGGTTCCTCTTGAAGTGCCAGGAGGGCACTCAGGGTCCGTTCCCTACGTGGTACTCCTAGGACGTTTTTAGATTAGCAGGAGAATCTAGCAGATTGAAAAATCCGCTTTTTAAAAAGTCCCGTGGGGAGCGTTTACACGCACCAGAAGTTGCTGGCCGCCAAAGAAAACAGTGGCGCCCGGTAGGGATGGGCGAACGCAGTTCGGTAGTTCAGAGCTCGGCCCGAACTTGGCCTGTTCGGACGACCAAACTCGAACACGAACATGAACGCGAACATACCAAACAAACCGAACACCGAACGGCGAAATGGACGAACAGTTCGGTCAGTTCAGATCACGTTTGGGTGAGTTCGGGTGGCAAAAAAAGGTTCACTGGAAGGTCAAACATGAAAGGGAGGTGTCAGTCACTGAGGAGCAGACTTCCAGGCACCAGGGGTGGAGAGACTTGCAAGAAACAAAACTAATTATCTGCCTCCCCCATTCCCAACACCTTCTGAGCTAGTCACTGTTCCTGAACAGCAGGAGTTGAGTAGGATTTTTAGATTGCTTTAAGTTTCATTTCAGTTTTGTAACCTGAAACTTACACCATAAACTGAAACCTTGTGTTATGCACTGTACAGACTCATTGAGTATGTATGTATTTCACTACAGACTCCTCTGTTTGCGATTCCTCCCCATCCCATAGATAGATCGATAGATCGATAGAAGAGAGTTGTAGGAGTTAGCTTAGTGATAGAGATAGCGTTAGTGATTTAGTTTTAGTGTTTGTAGGAGTAGGTCTGTGTACTTATTAGATAATCCATTTAGTTCATAGCATTTAGAATAGTTGATAGCAGTTAGATTTAGTGTAGATAGATATATAGAATATTAGATTAAAAAAATAAATAAATACACCCCATATAAAAACCAAATAAAAAAAAAGAAAACCATATAAAACCCAATAAAAAACCAAAAAACCATATAAAAAACAAAAAAACACCCATAACAACATTTCCCGAACGGCTGAACCGAACAGCCGAACAGCCTAACCGAATGGCCTGTTTGGACGACTGAACCGAACAGCCGAACCTGAACTCGGCGAACTAGCCAAACTGCCGAACCGAACGGACAAGCCGAACGCAGCCGAACCGAAAGGCCGAACTGAACGGCCGAACCTGAACCACGATCTGTTCGCCCATCCCTAGCGCCCGGCGGCTTATGCATTATTTTTAAAACCAGTTTTTAAAATAATGCATGAACCATCAGGTGTCACTGTTTTCAATGTCAGTCAGTGACTTCCGGTGCGTGTAAACGCTCCTGGAGCAACTTTTTTAAAAGCAAATTTTTCAATCCGCTAGATTTGCCTGCTCGTCTAAAAATGCCCCTAGATAAGGGCAGAAACGAGAAGAACAATTATTCCCGAGTTCCTGAGAATCAGACTTGAGTTTCCAGCAGCTGCTCAGTAACCGGTAACCGGTACTCGATATGCCGGTGGTACTGTCTGTTGGTTGTTTACCACATCTGAGCCAATTGTAGTGCGACTTGAGACAGCGCATTCAACCCTACCTCTGTCCCCAGCGGGGGGCGGCAGGGGGTCACATTGCCCAGGTGAGAGATCAATCAGCACCCATGCTGAACGCTGTGCCCCAACAGGCACATGGTTGCATCTCCAGCCAGATTCAAACCAGAGCAAGCAAGTCGGAGAGACAAAATAAACTGCGAGAAAGTCAGGAGGCGGTCACACAGCCCAGGAAAGGGAGAGCAATTCCAATCCAGTTTACCCCGATGCCCACCCACTTTAAAATTGTGCACGTGTCATGCAGACACACTCACCAGTAAGCAGCACCCACTGTGAGGTCACCCAAAAAAGGGCAAATATGCAACCGAAGACTTTTATTTGCCCCTGGCAATTAATCAAAAATTGTCCTGTACTTGCCCCCCTCCAATAAAACGTGTGCCCTTGTCATCCAATCAAGTGTTCTATTGGTCCCCTTGTGTGTCCACCTGCTGACCACATAAGGAAAAAACAGTGGCCTTTTTTTACACAAAATGCACCGACTCATGCCCACGCAGCTCTGCTGTATGGGCATGAGTGGGTGCCGCCTGTGTGACCGCTGTGGTGGGTGAGTGGGGGTGCATGCATGCTCCCGCAACCCATGCACCTCCACCCATCGCCCCTGTGCAGAGCAACCAGGGAAAACAGAGGTTGCTCCATGCGGGGTCATGTGTGGGGATGCATGGGGGATGGGTGTGTGCCTGTGTACACCCCCACCCCATGCCACCCCCACAACGGTGCACACCCCCATCCCTTATGCAGTCACGGCCCATGAAAAAGGACCAGTGATTTGAATTTTGCTGGAGTACATTGTAGCAGGGATGGGCTTGCCAGGAAGAGTAAGGTGACCAGTACCTTGTCAAAAAGTCTCAGGAAATTAGCATAATAGTTTGTTTACATCACATATATTGGTCCACTGTAGCTCTCTGTGAAACAGTCTTTACGTCAAAGTCATGCTTAGTCAGGCCACTGACTAGGTCGCAGACACTCCCTCTCAAGCCTCTGGTCCCTCTGGTTTGGGCTACAAGCTTTGAGTCAGGTCTCTCTTCAATCAGACTCCAGGCTTCTCAACAGACCTTCCGCTCTCCAACATAGATGTGCTCAATTCAGGTTCCCGATGGCTTCTGACTCTAGCTTCCTGTTCCTGGGTTTTATACCTCCAGGAGTGGGTGTGGCCTCCAACCCATTTCTAGTCTTAAAGGTGCAGCAGCCTATTTATACTGCCATCTGCCACGTACATGATTACAGGAAGGTAGAGTATGCAGCAGTGGCCCAATGTGAGATCAGGTAAGTATTACTCAATTGAAATGTTACTGAGTACCATGCCAGTTTCTCAGGTTCTCAGTACTCGGTCAAACCAAGTTGAATACCATGATCCTCAGCTAAAACCAAGTACCAAGTTTCAGCCCTATCCTAGACTCTGTCTGATGCATGTGCCACCTGCACATCTGTCGTGTGTCTGATCGGTTCTATACAAGGAGAGAGTATTTTATTTATTTAGTCATTTCAATATTTATTTTATCCCGCAACCCTCCTGCTCACAGAGCAGCTTGGGGTGGCTCACAACACACAATCAATAATTCATAAATAAAACATATTCACATAATTCACAATTTAAAATTCATTAAAAACACTAAGAATATACTAAAAGGGCAGAACCAATCCCCCCCCCCCCTTAACCCACCCTACCAATCTTCCTCTCCAAAGGCCCGGCGGAACAGCCAGGTCTTACACTGTCTTCAGAAAGAGGGAGGTCTGAGGCCAGGCAGACCTCCGACGGAAGGGATTTCCACAGCCTGGGAGCGGCTACCGAGACCGCCCTCCCTATCATCACCACCCGGAAAACCCAGGGGATTTTGAGTCGGGCGTCCCTGGCCAACCGCAGGGGCCACAATATGGCCCAGGGCCTGAGGCAGTCCTGCAGGTAAGCAGGGCCCAGGCATTTAGGGCTTTATAGGCCATTGCAAACACGCTGAATTGGGCACAGAAGATAATGGACAGCCAGTGCCGGGAACGGAGCACTGGTGTAATGTACTCACGATGACCTGTCCCTGTTAGGAGATGGGCCGCCACATTCTTCACCCAGCTGCAGCCTCCGGACCGTCCCCAAGGGTAGCCCCACATAGAGTGCATTCCAGTAGTCTAATCAAGAGGCAATAAAGGCATGGATGATGGTGGCCAGATCGGAGTCTGAGACATACGGCCGCAGCCGTTGCACCAGATGTAATTGGCGAAATGTTCCTCTCGCCAGACTCCACCTGGGAATCCAGGCGGAGCTGTGAATCGAGGATGGGAGCACTTCCCCTTTAGCCACTCAGGTCTGTAGTTTGGGACAGACTCCGTCAGTGACAGGAGCTACCACCCCCTCAGCCCTACCCACCAACATCACCTCCGTCTTGTCGGGATTCAGCTTCAGACAGCTTGTCCTCATCTAGTCCCCTACAGCCGCCAAGCATTGTATGAGTACCAAGACTGCCAGGTCTGGGTCTGCAGAAAAAGAGAGGTAGAAAAAGACCTCGCCCAAAGGCTGCATGTACACGTTGAACAGGAGGGGGGGACAGAATAGAACCCTGCGGGACTCCACACGTGAGGTCCTGGGGAGATGAAGTACACTCCCCAAGAACCACATGCTGAGTTCTCCTGGTCGGGAATGCCACTCTGGCTTGGTCCTGCAGCCGGGCCACCAACATCTTGTGGTCAACGGTATTAAATGCTGCTGACAAATCTAATAAAATTAAAAGAGACATTTTGCCCTGATCTAATTCATGGCACAGGTCATCAACCAAAGCCACAAGCGCAGTCTCCGTGCCAACCTGATTGGTCCCAGATTTGGTGCTACAACAGAGCCTGAATGAGCCTGTTCCCTTCCCCCAGGGCTCTAGTTCACTCCTGATAGCGACCATGGAGCACCAGCCCTCTGAGTGCCCTGCTCCTACCCTGCCCTCACCCCGCCCCATGCTTCTGGTGGGAGAAATATGGGCAGGCTAGGGGGAAAGCTTCCAAGGACCTAGGTCAGCTGCCCCTGGAAACTAAACTTGGTGCCCTTGTTCCATGGTATTCAGCAACACCCACACACCCAATGCCAATGGCTGTTGCAGTCCTGGACGAGTTCAGGAGAGATTTACAAAGATAACTCATCAAGTTAGGCACCTAATGTGCTTAACTCCCACCACTCTCTCTACCTTCGCTTTTCAAAAGGGATGAGTCAGGGGAAGAATGTCTTCCTCTAGCATGAGTTTCCTGCCTTTCATCAGATTACAGAATATATCTGTCTGATTCCAGTGCCAGTGTTTAGAAAAGCGGTGTAATCCATTTTTATTTTTACTAATCCCCAAAATACATCAAATGAGACATTCCCTACCTCTCTTATGGACAACTTTTTCCTGGACTCTGACTGGTTTTCACTGCTGCCCACACACAATGCCTCCCATGAGTGCTGTTTTTCATCACCATAGAAACCACCCTTTTTCCATGACCTAATCAAGTTTGACCCAGTATTTGCTTTATCAATCTGTCCAGCACCTATGGCATCTTCCAGAGATCGGAACACCTACACTCTGCAATACTTCTCATATCAAAGCCAAATAACGTCTCGTTTACTTAGGTCTATGCGCGGGTGTGTGTAGATGACTACACCGGTTTCCATTCATTATAACAACAAGAAAGTCAAGCCTTATGTTAATAACATTTTGATAAAAGGATATTTAAATGTATTGCAAAAGCAGAAATATACAAGTCATTCTCTTACATGATCTTCTGACTGTTTAACACACAAGTCTTGTTGAAATTAATGGGGCCCACCCTGGCTCCAAGGATAAGTACTGGCACTAAAATACCACAGGAGTAGACATGAAACAAGTAGCTGATTTTATATTTGTAGATTTTATTTGCATTTTTGGATAGCCTGCTGAATATCTGAATAAATAATTGCCACCGAAACCTAAAAAATCACATATCTGTTAGTTTGCATAGGTTTGTTTCATATCCTTCATCCTTTGGCTGTTTATTGGTTTTTGGGGACTACTTCATGTGACTTCCGAATTATTTTGTGCTGAAACGAAGTACCAATTGACAGAAAATTCAGAAGTGAAGAGACCAAAGCAACTGAAACAGAGTTCTGAAATGATTAAATGAAGGGGAGATTAATAGTCATTTGTATCTACTTTGTTGGAAACTATTTGAAGAGGGTGAATTCATCTGATGCCATATTCACTGCAGATATTTACATATATGCTCTTCACACCTCTTACATAAGGCAACAACCATCTTTTGCTGTAAGACCAGTTCTACAGGGATTCTTTACCTTCATGCCACGTCATCATCAATCTGTAGATATCCTCTTTAGCTGTTCTTTCCCGATGTCTTGTTTTGATTGTCTGACTTTTCTTTTACCCTTTGGTCCCTAGTAGTTTACTTGCCTTACAATTCTTGATCCTTCCATTCGTCCAACATGACCCAATCATTTTATTCTTCTCTTAGCTCTTTCCCATGACACCTTATTCTGCTTACATGGACATTCATCCCAGCTCTATAGAGAGAGGGTCGAACTGCCTGTTTTAGCATCCTAATTGCAAAGTGGAATCAATTCATAAAGAACTGAAAATGATATAGGATTTTTCCCTCTATTATTTTTTCTTCAAAGAAAGTTGATTGCTGGAACAGAATATTGTTTGTTGTTCAAATATTTTAATTCTTTTCCGTTCTAAAAGGCCTCTAAGAATCCCAGAGGCATTGCATTAACTCTTCAGTAAGTACATTATAATTATTAATTCAGCTATTGTTGTCATTACTCCTAATTAACCCCTGTGGTAAGAGCATAAAGGTCTAATGAGATTGGGCCTCATTGTTTTATGTTCTGTACCCAGATGCATAATAAATGGTGGGTTTGTGCTTTAGGCTGTCTCCTTTGCTATTAGCCTCCTATTGGAGAGCTGTTTGTTCATTTATGCTATTGAAAAAACAGCTAGCTATGCAATTCTTTTGTCAGAGACAGAGCTGAACCAGAGAAATAGTTGTCAAACTCCAAAGAAGTTGGGTAAATTTGAAACCAAAGCCAGATCTGAACTTCAGGACAGATTCTCAATGGCACCAAAGCACTTTTGCACCCAACGGACAGGGCATTGATTAGTGCCAATGAGAATCTGGTCCTTTGTTTTTTAGGCCCCTTCCTACAAAAAAAGTCCAGACTGGAATTCCAGTCTCTTAATACAGGGGAAAGGGGAACCTCTAGTCTGTGGGCAGCCCACAGTAGCTTTTTATTTGGTCCCTTTCCAAACCCTGGATCTGGCCCGTGTATTTAGTCCCTACCTTTCAAGCACTGAAAGAGGCAAGCGAGCTTACAGGGAGGGAGCAGAGAGGAGGGCATCCATCCACTCAAGGATAGGAAATGGATCCATGTCCGAGGACAATGACTTGGACTCTTCCCTTTCTTCCTCTATCCTTAGCATACCCCTTCAGCACCACCGCACCCAACTCTTAACCAGCCCATGGCTCAGCACATCAGTTTCTTTTAACCATTCAGGGTCGACAATTCTCAGGGCTCTTTGCGTTTATTTAAAAAAACTAAAAAAACGCAATCTGCGAAACGCAGGTAATCCAAAATCTGCAATCAGGAAACCCAAATTCTTCAAACAGAAAATCCAAGTGTTATGAGCAGAATAAATTATACAAGCAGATTAAATTGTGCAAATTATGCACATTTTTGAGGCACAACTGTTTCCCCAACATGCCATTCCATCAGTTCTGGAGATTTTTCTTAAGAAATCACAGAATACCACACAGGCATTTAGGAGTGTAGAGTCATGGGTCATTCTTTTATTGCTGTAGCAAAGGGTCTCATTGCCTCAGAAAATATTCTGTCAGCACTTCACTGAGATTGGCATGTCTTCTGAGCTCTTAGTAAAGTTCTGTTTTGAAGAAACTTCTGCTGTGTGTTATTCAACAGAAAGCTAACTCTATAATAGGTTATGGGGCCAGGACATCTTCAAGGCAATTTTGAAGACTATAAGCAGCCCAGAAGGAGTGCAAACTGTGAAAGAAAACTCCCAGACAGCGAGGCCTACTGACTGTGAGTTAGAAGGCCTAAATTCCGGAAGGGGAAAGGGAGGGAAGTAAGTATGGCAAGCAGCTCAGACTTTCAGTAGGAAAGCTGAACAATGTAAACTATCAATTGTGGAAGTTTAAAGTGGAAATGCTGCTGTCTAAATATGATCTATGGGAGGTGATTACTACGAACAGACCAGCAGCAAATAATGAGGAATGGGATAAAAAGGACAGGTTAGCAAAGGCTACAATAAATGTATTGGTAGAAGATGACCAGCTAACCCATATAAGAAGTGAGACCAGAGTAAGAGGCATGTGGATTGCATTGCAAAACTTACATGAGAGAACTAGCCTGAATAGCAAACTGTTTCTACTGAGGAAACTATATAAAATGAGGCTTGGTAAAGAAAGTGAAATGCAGGAGCATATAAATGCCATGTTGGAAGTAGTGGCACAGCTGCACAGCATTGGAGAAGATATAAAGGACAGCCATGTGGTAGCCCTACTCCTCTG
>QEPC01008233.1:4458053-4471795 GCA_003113815.1 Sphenodon punctatus | reverse complement strand
CTTGTCTCCTCTCTTCTCCTCTCTCTGTCCTCCATCTTGTCCCATGCAGTCTGTACAGTATGGAAGCATGTCTTCTGAGCTCTTAGTAAAGTTCTGTTTTGAAGAAACTTCTGCTGTGTGTTATTCAACAGAAAGCTAACTCTACAATACTTTCATAGTAGGTTAGTTTAAAGTGCTTTGCATGGGACTCAGCTAATACAAGAAGCTCCCGTCGCCAACAAGATCGAGGCGACGGGCTATTGTCGAGCCCCTCCCTTCCCCTCTTGCAAGAGCCGTGGAGACGGAGCGGCATGGCCAGTGGAGAGAGCACTGTTAGCAGGCACTCTCTCCGATCGGGTTGCCATGGCAACTGCCCTTGACGTGCAAGCACGCAGCGCGGCGTTTGGGGCTCCTCCCCTTTAGAAGGGAGGATCCCCTGGAGCCGCGTGGAAGCAGCAGACCAGGTGAAGAGGCAGAAGAAGCAGCCACACCCACCCGCGAGCACTGTGGTTTGTTAACGGTCGCCGTTAGAGGGGCCAGGGAGGAATTTTGGTGAGTAGCCTTATTAGCCAGGGTCACTTTTCACCTCCTTGACAGTGTTCGCATAGGAAATAAATAGGCTCCATTCGGATTAGATTGGCATTCTTTTTATTTTACACAAATTGCACATCGTAATATAAATTAAAGAGAGTACATAGTAATGCAGATATGATTAGGGCAATACAACTGGCAAAGAAACAATCGGAACGAGGAATTAATGTCGCACTCAGCGGGGCTCCAGCAGGCTAGGTTAGGATAAATAGGTAAAGATAGTTAAAAGAGTCATTTCCATAAGAGATGGGGTTGTGATATCGTGTGTAATGCAGGGCACAGCATGCACAGGGGTCATAACCCTGGGAGGGGTGCTTCGCAGGGTCAGTAGGGGCGTGCACAGCCTCCGTATTCTGCGGGGCACTTACTGACTTACTCACGCCCACAGTGGGAACGTCCCCCTTCGGCCATGGCCCCGCGGCAGTCGAAGGAGGGGACGGTTCTAGTTAAGGTACTGCTAAATGGAAGGCGCTTCCAAACAGTACACCGTTTATAGTTAAGAAGGATTGTTAGTTGCTAGCATGCTGGACCCATGATTGCTAGTGCAATCCCCCACCGGCCTTACAGTTTTTTCTGATTGAATAAAGAGTGCGGCCATGCTGTTTTAAACCCAATACCATGTCTCTGCGTCTCTTTGGGGGGTGCGCCGACAAGGGGCAGTGAGCACATTAAACAGTAAGGCTGAAGGGATTGACTGGGAGGATGGTTAAAAAAGATGTTTATTTCAAGGGAAACTTGCTCAGTATTCTTTTGACCTGATTTGCATTGACTCTTGTGTTTTTAATTTTGGTAGTCACATACCTACAGTAATTGTTCTGAACAATTACTGTAGGTAGGCTCGCAGCAATGTGAGGCCGCCCGGCATGTTGCCACTCTCCTGGCGTTGCACTGCCTCCCTGCCATGACGGGCCACCTGTAATAGGTTTTTTTGCCCATGTGTCCCCATTTTGAAATTTATATAATCCCATGACCCCAGACAGCAACAATGACATGCGACAGTTGAATTTCTCCACCCATGTAAAAAAAAAGTTCAACTTATCAGAAATTCCACTTACACAGACCTTAAGGTATTGGAACTGGAGACGGAGAAAACTGGTGTTCAGATTCAGTTGGCACCAAGTTTCTCCATTTCCAATCCCCTTCCCTCCCCTCAGAGGCAGAGTCAGAACAGACAGCAGGGCAGCACTCTCTCTGTGTCTGTGTCTGTGTGTGTGTGTGAGTGAGTGTGTGAGTGTGTGTGTGAGAGAGAGAGATCCTGTCCGTTCTATCGCGGGTAGTCCTGGGTGGGTTGCAGACAGGGAACCTGGTGCTCACTCCCCTTAGAGCCACTTGAGACTAGAGTCAGAACTGACAGGATCTCTCTCTCTCACACACACACACACACACCTCTGCCTAGCTGTCACGGTATGCGAATCTGTATGTCCGGAGAGCTGGAGAGAACCAATGTTCCCTAATTCCCATCTCCAGCCTCCCCCACTACAGTATTTTAACCACATGCTCTGAAGAAGTCATTAATACACTCAAAGAACCTGATATTTTTAGCTGGGTAGGTATACTTATACACTTTTAAAATTCAAGTTTTCAGGGTTCAGAATTCTAGTTATCCAAATCAAAAAGTAATACATCCCCATAGACCTGGGGCCGGAACCTTAGCCAGAAATTCAAGTTATGCAAGTTCTCCTTAAGTGGATTCCGCTGTATATCAAATAGCAGTTAGGATAGTGACTCCGCCCAGAGATCCCACTTGGAGTCCAATGAACCTACAGTTTGGGAACTTGTGTGTTAGTAGCAACCACAACCTGAACGTTAACATGCAGAGAAACCGGAGCTTGTCATCCTTTTTCCAATTTCTACTCAGGCAAAACTCCTATTGATTTCCTGTGGGTTTTGGCCAGGAAGTGTGGTCCGCAAGTGCATTAAGTGATGGCAATAAAGAGTTAGCAGAAAATTGTTCCCTACTAACAGCTAATACCCCAAAGGCTTTGGCAGGACCAATTTTGTTAAACTGTAGCAACAGCATAATTAAACTGTAAAATCAATAGCACCACTGATTTGAGAACTTTGGCTGTAAAAAGAACTCCTTACAATACCCTAGCACCATACTTTGCTTGAATTGCTGTTCCCTTGAGTTGTGGTCATTGTGGCCAATGCAGAAAATCGATCCTGGACACCTTGATCAAGGCATTTATTTGGTTCACTTACTTAGGATTGTAATGAATGTGGCCTCCTCAGATGCCATGCTTGTCACTCAGTAGGCAAGGCAGGGTGGGGAACCTTTTCCATTCTGGGGGCCACTTTGAAAAATCAGTACAAGCTCCAAGGGCTGCATTGTAAAGGACCTGCGCTTGGACCAGTGCCCTCGGCCCAGCTGCTGAGTCAATGGGAAATCCTCCCATTTACTTCAATGGGAAGAGCTGGGGGTGGGTGGGACCTCCATCCGCCCCCACTCCTAGCCTCGGAGGGTGGAGGTGGGGATCCATTACCCCTAACACCCCCACCTCCCAGGACCTAGCTTTACCTCACCTCCACCCCCCAGGGCCCCTGTAAAGTTACTTACTGTTGCCGGCCAGGAGCTCTGAGAAATACTGCCGTATCAGCAGCGCACCTGTGCAAAATGACCACCAAGGCCATTCTGTGCATGTGCATCCCTAATCCAAAATGGCACCCACAGCATCGGCGCCATTTTGGAAGAGGACAGTCTTTCTCCCAAATGGCACCGACACTGCCGGCGCCATTTTGGATTAGGGATACATATGCGCAGAATGGAGTTGGTGGCCATTTTGCACATGTTCACTGCTGCTACGGCAGTGTTTCTCAGAGCTCTGGACCGGCGACCTAAAAAGAGAAGAAAAGAAGGTTAAAAGAAAGAAGAGAAGGCCCTGCCACCCGGCAGGGAGCCAGTGGCTGAGCCTCCTCTGCTGCTGGCTGGAGCTGACTCTGCTGCCAGGTGACCAGGCCTTCTCCACCACCCCGCAGCAGAGAAGGCCCAGCAGCCTGGCAGTGGAGCCAGCTCCCAACAGCAGTGGAGAAGGCCCAGCTGCCAATAGCGGAGCCAGCAGCTCAGCCGGCAGCCATGACCCCCACCCTCTGAACCCGGACCAGCAACGGTAAGTAACTTTACAGGGGCCCTGGAGGGTGGAGGTGGGGTAAAGACAGGCCCCTGGGGGTGGGGGCGAGGGTGTTAGAGGTAATGGAACCTACCCTCCAAGGCCAGCAGTGAGGTGGGGGGATGCCCAGGTTTTTTTCCCCTCTCTCGGCTCCTCTGTGTCTTGGAGTTGGACAGTGGTTCTCTTTCCCATTGAAGTCAATAATTTCCCATTGACTTCAATGGGAAAAAGAACCGACGCCGATAAATTCGATATCGACATGAGGTCCGAGACACAGGGGACCCGAAACTGAAAGTAACCAACACCTGTTAGGGTGCAGGCGGGAAGAAGGGCACCACAAACACACACCACACACTCTACCCGGGGTTTGCTACAGGGAGCCCGCTCTCTGGGAAAAGGCGTCCTCAGGATCTTAGGGTGCCCTTAGCTCCTTAACGAAGCAGGCAAAGATCATCCCAGGACTAGAGCAGCATACCCTGTGCCAGGGAAGGGACAGCCACACACCACGTAGACAGGGAATGGGAGGTGAGGGAAAGTGAGGGACGGGGGCTCGGGGACCCAAGGGCGCAAGGGAAAGGAGGGCACAGGGCTTGCACTCGGGGTAGGGGAAGGAACCCCTACTGGGACGGGGGGGGAAAGGAAGGACTGCAAGTACTCCCGCACACACTCTATAGGGGTAATCACACACACCCCTTTCACCCGTACTCTCTCCGCACTTGTATCACGCTTAGTCACGACACCAAACTCCTGTTGCTAAGCTGACACTCGCCACACTTGTTTGGCCACTTTCCGAACAGTACAGCTGATCACCGGCAAGGCAGTCTGTTCCCCGCTGCCTTTTAATACTGTGAGGCCCGTCCTGCTGCTTCACGCAGGCGCGCGGAGTGTTGGAGGCCTTCAGGCCGCTCCGCAGCACTGCGCATGCTCCGAGAGGCCGGCTGACTCGGCACCCAGCTGGAGTCACGGCTTCCATCTCCATCCCCAGCGCAGCCCGCTCCGGCTCCGTTGGGGGATCCTCGGGACTGCTTGCGGCCCGTCCCACGCCACTATCAGCAGCCCTCGTGGCATCCCGGTGACTCGGGTGCCGGGCTCCCAGCCCCCTGTTCCCTCTGCCCCCCCCCCATGGGTCCTGACAACGCCAATAATTTGCCCTGAGTTCCACCCCTACACATTTTAGAGGACACATGAGAAACACAGGTTGCAGGGCTACATTGGAACCAGTGCAACCCTGCAACCTGTATTTCTCATGTGTCCTCTAATTTGTATATCTGGCCACACAACTGCCCAGGGAGCCCACTCTGCCCAATGCCAGACCTACCTTATCTATACCTGCCCCCTTGGTCTTCATGCTGATCCCTGCCAGGACCCCTGGACCCCAGTCCTGCACTATTTCCTGGCCCCTGATCCAGCACCAACTCTCAGGACCCGATTCTGCATGAACTCTCCCCCGACTATGTTTACCTGGACCAGTAAGGGGTGGGGATGTTTTCGTGGTATATGAGAAATGGAGGGCTCAGATCATGGATCTGTCCCTTGTCCTTGTGTGCATGCCCTCATCCTTACCCTGTGCTTAGTTTTTCAGTGGTTGGAGTTAGGAACTGGATCCAGGGGCCAGAGCTAAGAACTGAAAAGGGCCACATAAAAACTTGCCACAGGCCACATTTGGCTCCTGGACCTGAAGTTCCCCACCCCTGATTATACACCCCATTCACATCTTCACTGCAAAAACAGCAGGAGCACACTAATCCTCCTGCTCCAAAGCACTAACCTCTGCAAATGAAAACAAATCTTCACAGGATGTTTATGCTACAGACCTCAAGACCTGCAGATGGTTGTCAATATTAGCCAGTTAAGAGCCCTGCATAGGATGTTTTTTTTTTTTTAAGGTGAAACTCCTGTTCTGCCCTACAGAGCTCACTTCCACCCCTACTCATTTCCATATGCACTAATAAATTTAGCCCTCCTCTCCCAAGTAGGTGCAAAACCAGAAAAATCGGTAAGAGGTGACAAGAAGAGGACGACAGAAACCTCACCTGTTGGAATCCTTATGTCTTTCCTGGCTGGCAGGCCTAGTGGCACTGACAGGAGGCAAATGGGTGCCACTGCCTGGCCAGTCCCCTTCACAGCAGCAGCTAACCAGGCAATGCTGCCGGAGGAGAGGGCTAGCTCTGAACCAGAAAGTGCCCCATGGAAGAGCAGGGTGCCACTACCCTACCAGAAGTCTCACGACTCCTTTGTTCCTGGACCAAGTGCTCCCTCTTCCCCCGGCTCCAGCAGCCAGCTCAGCAAGGCAATAAGGAGGGGGAGGGAGGTTAACACAAAACCAAAATGAAACAAACACAAATCGCAGTGACGCTGCGGTGCCACTCTCCTTCCTTGCAGTCTTGCTGGGCCAGTTGCCGGGGAAGGGCAGAATGATCAGGCATCCACTTTGCCCCATGCAGGAGCCGGGGAAGATTAGCAGCACTGGGCTGCTTCATCATCAGTAGCAGCAGCTGGGCAGTGACACTGACAAGCTCCTGATCACAGATATTCCCAACCTGTTTTGCCCCTTCCTCCAAGGAATTACACTTAGCCCGTTGTTAGACGAGCCTCCAATCTTTGCGGACTTCGAAGTCCGCTTTCAGCGACCTCACGTGGGTGGAGTTTAGACATGTCTCCCAGTACCAGGAGTCTCCTGGCTGCCATTGGAAATAGTGGCGCCAGGTGGCTTGTGCATTCTTTTGAAAACTGGACTTGTTAAACCATGAGGTCTGACAAGTCTGGATTTCAAAAGAACGTTTTGAGCAGCCCATTGGACTTTGTAGTCTGCGAAGATGGCGGCACGTCTAAAAGCGCCGTAACAGAGCATATCCAGAAAAGTGAAATACTTGTCCATCTTGCTGTCAGGGACATAGCTATCTTATGTGGATCTGGTACAGCTGCACCAGGTCCCACATGTATGTTGAAGTTCCTGCACATGCAATAGCTATGCCCATGTGTGACAGACCCATTCCATCTTCTACACCAGGCCCATTCCAGCTTAGCTTCGTCCCTGGAGCCTTTAGCCTGATGTTATCATAGCAGAGGAGTTCCTGTGTTGCTAAACCTCAGAAGAACATTTGGTTTCAGACTAACTCATAATTATCATGCTGGGGTAGGGTGCAGAACATGAAATGGCAATTACCCACCATCTAATTGAATCATAAATTAGTTATGCTCCCTTTTCCCAGGGTGGTGCAAACATCCGTGTTGAGATGAAAGTGGACCAACTCAGATCATATCCAGGTATGAATACAGAGATATTCCCCAGACAGGCTCCACCAAACGAGCCTTGAGCCATGTTGCGTGGCTGCTCCTTGGTACTACAATGATGTCTCTTGTGACTTGTAATTGGACTGTCATTACGGGCCGAGCAGGAGACTGTATTGAATGCCTGCTGTTTCTTTCTTGCTTGTTCCACCACTAAACTCTATGGAGATATATTTAGGGAAGGATGGAGGGCATCCACAGATCTCTTCTGTCCGATTTTGTGGGGTATAAAAGATCTGTTTGTGGATGCGACATTCTCATTCAAAACAGCAGCTGCAGGAGCAACAGCCAGGTGGTCAGGTTGAGAGCACAGGGAATGCTGGAAGTTGAGGCAGGAACGGAGAGTAGGCTCAACAGACCCTACTTCTCTATTACTACTACTTATCATTTCTATAGTGCTACTAGGCGTACCCAATGCTTTACAGTCACAGATATTCAGAGAGAGGTCCCTGCCCAGTGGGCTTACAATCGAAGATGGACACGGAGGAGTGGAACACACAGGGAAAGACAGACGCACACACATTCCCCTTTTACAGATAGGGAATTGAGGCTGAAAGGTTGTGACTTGCGCAAGGCCGCCCAGTGGGTTCACTGGCTAGGATGAGATACGAACCACCCTAGTCTCCCAGGCCCAAGGCCAGCAGTAGCACATTATCTACTACCCCACACTGGCTCTCGCAAAGAGAACTTTTGTTTTGGAAGGAACCAAGGGCATTAGCAAAACTAAATTCTGGGGGAGGCAGGGGATGGAAGGGAAAGGGTGTGTGGCTATGTCAGAAAGAAGGGAAGCCCCTTCACCCTTGCCCATTTCAAACGTGGCCCTATCACCCATCTGAATAGCTCGGAAGGGGCAGCGCCAGGCAGAAGTGGGGTGTGCTCAATGACACCCCTTTGCAGCCCTCTTCTGTACCCATGGAAGGAACCATGAAGGTAGAGAAGAGAGTGACTCTTTAAGCCTACCTATGCGCTTCTATATTTACCTGGGTAGTTACAGAACCTCTATGAAACCACACTTGGCCGTTCCCATGTCAGCTGGGGCTGGCTTTAGTTACTTTGCTACATCAGTTGTGCCATCCCCTCCCCTCAAGAAATCACACAGAGCACAAAACAGGTTTTGAAATCCTCTAGTGAGGAGTTCAATCACAAGTGAGCAATCTAGCAGTAGACTCTTTAGAGCAGGCAGGGGAAACCACAGGCCTGGGTCAAGTGCAACCCACAGCTAGGTTTTATTTGGCCATTGTGCATTGTCCAGTTCCTGGATTTGGCCCCTGGATCTAGTTCCTTCCTACCTCCAAACCCTGAAAGATTGAGCTCAGGGTATGGGAGTAGAAATGAGGGCATGCACATAAGGCTAGGGGACAGATCCTTGGCACAGCTCCGTGATCTGGAATCTCCTCTTCCTGTGTACACCCTGAAGCAGCCCTGCCTGCCACTCCCAACTTGTGTGTGGCCCTCAGAGCTTATACTAACTTTCAAAGTGGCCCCTAGGAGGAAAAAGGTTCTCCACTTCTGATTGTGAGAGAATCAGCAGGCACAACACAAAACATTAATATATGAAGGATAAACACACTTCACTTAGTCAAAATTTATTTATCAGGCTTACAAGGAGACAAAGTCAGCAATTAGATCCTGCTATTCTAAGAATTGTGTGATTTCATGCTCAGTTGATAAAGGCCCTTTTCCAACAGGCCACGGAGGGGGGGGGGGGGATGGGTGTGCACCTGCGGTGGGTGGAGGTGGGTGTGCGCCTATTCCCACGCCCACCTCCACCCATGGAGCAACCAGCATTGGAGCCTGTTGCTCAATGCGTGGGTGATGGGTGGAGATGGGTGGAGCACGGGAGCATGCACCCCCTCACCCCACAGGTGCCATTTTTACGACCGCCCACCCATCCCCCCCCGCACCTGCCACAGTGTTCACACGGGCATCCCCCTGCACACGTATGCGGTGGGGGGCTCCATGTGAAAAGTTATACTACTGCCCATAGTGAGTTCACTCACTTGTCGCTGTGACTGTGGGTATTTTCAGATGTTACGAGATCACGCTCAACCACAGTCGATTTTCTGTGGTGGGGAATGCCCTCGTAACGTCTGCTGGGGAACCGGAAGTTCCCCCCCAGATGTTAACCACGCTCAATCCCCGCCGGGAATCTCATTCACCACGCGATTGGCTGAATCCGCGGGGCCAGCGCCGATTGCGTGGTGAATGAGATTCCTGGTGGGGATGAAGGGGCCCGTCACGTCTGGACGGCGATCACGGCCTGGAATCCCCGCTGGGATTCCGGGCCGTGGTCATTTCAGGCGGGCACTGTGGCCGCATTGGCCGCAGCGCCCACCTGTCTCCCCAGAGGACGGGTGATGGGGGAACGTGGGGGAGGTGGGGGCGTGCGGCCGCACGTTGCACCGCGCGGCCCCGCTCCCTCCACGATTCCCCGCCGGGATCCCCTGGAACATCTGTTGGCTGTGCCGGAGTGATCCCGGCAGGGAATCTAAGGGTTGTTTCTGTGATGGGGCGAATGCTGCCCCGTCCCGTCTGAAAATACCCATTGACAAGAGTAAGTATGCAGAAGTGGGTATAGTATCCAGGAGTCCTGGCTTCTAGACCATTCCACAAGCCCCTAGCCATGGTACAGGACTGGCCATTCAGTGTCTGGCGTGGCCATGGTACAGGCAAGTCAGTTGAGGCTGAATCCAGACAGGATCGTGGTAAGGATGGTTGGTAGAACCTGCTGTGACCTGACTCAGACTGTTCACTAACTTCCCAGAGAAAAGTGATGTGTGTTCTAGCCGGATGGAAGCGCCTTTGGGTAGAGACTGGTCTCTAAACTAATGATTGTACAGAGCAAGGTACGTTGCTGGTGCCATATAAATAATAAAATATTAATTAGGGGGTGGTCTGCCAAAGGAAATTGCAGTTCGGTTTTGCTTTACAGTTTTGGTCCTGCAATTTCCAGATTTAAATATGGATTCCTATTATGAATCTGTATTTTAAAAATCAATAAAATATAAAATAATTAAAAATTAAAAAACTGACTTCCCTTTTCCAAAATGATGGTGATTCTGCCGCCTCCATTTTGGAAAAGGGTGCGCATGTGCAGAACAGTCGGGCAGCCATTTTGTGCATGGCCAGTTTTTTTATTTAAGCCGAACCACAATGGGCATGTTGCCCACTGTTGTGGTTCGGTATGGATTAATCCTTAACTGCCTGTTACAAGTAGTTACCGATTAAATCTGAACCAAATTCCCGCCCCTAATAATAATAATAATAATAATAAATTAATGAAGTTTCATATTATTTGTATACAAACAGCAAGGCGGCTCCGGAATGTGCTTTATTTGAAATATTACCCCCAGAGAAGTACATGTTGGGACTATTGAATGACACAGGCCACTTTTAGACGATTGTGGCGGCGCCCGCACTTGTTTTTCAAAACTTCCGGGAGGCGGGTTTACACGTGACACCGCCGCCGATTATGCGCATGTGTGGGCGCCGCGCATCCATTTCCGGTCGCGAGCTGACCGGGTCACCGATCGAGGATGGACATACGTGGCCGGAAATGGACGCGCGTCGCCCACACATGCGCATAATCGGCGGCGGTGTCACGTGTAAACCCGCCTCCCGGTAGTTTTGAAAAACAAGCGCAGGCGCCGCCGTAATCGTCTAAAAGCGGCCTTAGTGTGCTGTATTTCTTCTAATAGCTGCTGCTTTTGTAATTGTTTAACGTTTGTTACTATATAGTATCCCCTGTAGCTTTTGTATTCTTTTACCTTCGAGTCCTTCTGCCCCTTTTACCAGACTTGGTTGAAATCATCCTGTGGGATCAAAAGGTATTAAAGAACGCGCATAATGAGACCAACATGGCAACCGCATCCTCCCTCCACATACCTGAGCACACACAAGATGATTGTACATGCCTTCTTTCAATTGGAAACCAGATTAAAAGTGAAGCGGATCAGAAACCCAATGGAAAATAATTCTTATCCAGCTTTGTAAAGCACTTTTTAGGACGGGAAAGGCTGTAGAAATACCAGGCATTCTGAGTCAAAGCAGCCAGTCTAGTTTCATTGTCATAAGTGAACGAAATTTTTGAAAAATAAATTAGATGCTTTCAAATTCGTTCTGGTTTAAAAGACTATATTGAGGATACAATCAAGACCGCATTAAAGTCAATGGGAGGTTAGCCAATAACTTCAATGGAGTCAAGACTATGCTGTAAGTTATTAGTAACATATTGGTAAATAAAAATAATTCCAAATATGCAGTTTTTATTTGGTGGGTATCCTTTGCAAGTCTTTCAGTGTATTGACTGGGCAGGGGAGAAGTTTGCATTTTGCAATGAGAACAGAGCTGTGTGAAGCTGTCAGCTAAGAGAGGTTGGTTGAAAGTTCCAGTTTCACTTAAGATGAACCCAAAACTCTTACATTTCCATTGTGAAGGGGAATCCCTGCAGGATAGAGGTTGCAGCATGCATACGTCTTCTTCAGACACATCTCAGGTGTTAGAGAGACTCCTAGCTGACAACCTGTCTGCACTTTGCAATGTTGCCTGTCTTCTAATGAAGCTAGTTTTTAATCTAGAGCTAGGCATTTTTTAAGGTGTGACTGTGATCATCTGTGTAGAGACTGAGTGTCTATGTAATAGTATAATAGCATACAGGCTAGCAGTTAGCATGGCTTGAATGAATGTGATTTGGACCCTAAGGCAGATGCTATCCCACTCATACTTGAGCAGGCTGTTTGTATTTAGGAGAACATTTTCAAAAACAGAAACAAGATTTTCCTTTCAGTGCTACTGAAATTATTAATTATTATTATTATTATTATAAGCATTTATATAGCACCAGCGATGTACCTGCCGCTTTACAAAAACAAGATAGACACGGTCCCTGCCCGAGAGCTTACAATCTAAAGACAGGGTGAGGGGAGACAGGGAAGGGGGAACAGAGGGCGAGACAAGGGATGTGACATTCATGAGGATGCAAGAACTCAGGTACACGTTCTTGGCTTGGTTACCGTAAATTGGGAGTATACAGATAACAGGTGGGGGATAATCCTGGGTGAGGATGATTAGCAGGAGTTAGGAAGGGCGGAGCGGAAGAGGTGGGTTTTGAGGAGGGACTTGAAGGTGTGGAGGGTGGGGCAAGGCGGACGAGGGCAGGGAAGGAGTTCCAGGCGTGCGGGGCAGCAAGGGAGAAGGGACAAAGGCGGTTGGGGGACCAGGGAAGGCGTGGGAGATAAGCATTGGAGATAAACATTGTTCTGATATAAGTACCCTTTGGTTGTATAAAACTGAAAATTTGGGGGATTGGTATGTTTCCATTGCTGAAAAACCCAATCATTTTTTGGTGTTTTGTAAACAAAGTTTTAATTTACTCACTGAAAGCTTGAAAATGTATCTTTCTGGTACGTTCTAGGTGTCAAAAGAAACTGAACATCAACAATGCACTGGCAGGAGAGGGTGGGATTAAAAATGTCAGAATTAAAAAATGAACAATGTTTTTACAGTTAGAAAATATGCTAAGCTTTGCCTTGACGTATTTGTGGGGCCCTTTATTTTCAGTTTTTGTTTTCTTATTTTTCCCAGGAATTTATCAGTGTTTATTAGAACAACAACAAAAATGGATGAAACATTTTGCAAAAAAATGACTCATATGTCTAGGCAAATATCAGGGTTTATTTTGGTGGACAGAAGGATAGCAAAAAAATGTATTTGTAGATCAATGCATTGATAAACAGAATTAAATGGTTTGCTTGTAGAACTGACTACCAAAAAAGCTACTACATTCACAACTGAAAATGTATAAAAAATATATTGCCACAAATTTATATATGTCTTTATCTAATCTATAAATGAGGGAATATCTCCATACAATCTAAAAACAACAATGTGTAAAAAATGTGTACATAACAAGACAATTATCAGACCCTACGCGTTTCGGGTTATGCACCCTTCCTCAGGGGTATCATTTAGATATATCTGTTAATTCAAGCAAAAAAAACAATCAGAAAAGTTCATTATGATGGTGCAGAGAATATTCTTAGATGTCAATTATAGATTAATAAAACTTTTCATGAAATTGATCATGTATGTATAAACTGCATAATTCGGTGTATTAAATAAGTAGATTGTTTATGGCAAAATCCTTTATATTCTTATTCATAAGTGTCAACTCTAAATAAGTATATATGATCATAGAGTAATCCCCCCAAATAAGTATGTGTTGTTTTTTATATATCAATTATAAATTAGGCAACTTTTGGTTCTTTACATAATCTATTTCTGTAGATGTGTAATCTCCAGATTTTTTTTATGAAAAAGTTTGTTTTAATGTAAATCAGTAGATTTGAAGCAACATCTGGAGACAATGCTTCTGTTAAGGCAGCCTAAAACTGCATTTGCCTTTTTTGCAGCTGCATCACACTACTGACTCCCCCCTACACCTTCGTGTTGCTGTCATCTATCGCCCCCCAGGTTCCCTCTCCTCTTTTCTCCGAGACTTTGAATCCTGGCTCACCTTCTTCCTATCTGATGACATCCCCGCTCTCATTCTTGGTGACTTCAACATTCACGTCGACACGCCTTCCACACCCTCTATCTCCCGCTTTCTCTCCCATACCTCCTTCTTTGATCTCCGACTCTGGACCGACTCCCCCACCCATACTGATGGCCACTCCCTCGACCTCATCTTCTCACGAAATTGCTCTCTTGCTGACCTCTCCTTTGATCCTTGCCCTAATTCTGATCACTTCCTCGCCTCCTTCAGCCTCTCCCACC
>QEPC01008233.1:4429545-4441256 GCA_003113815.1 Sphenodon punctatus | reverse complement strand
GGAGCGCAAGGTAGGCGATCCCTGGGTGGGGAGGTATGGTTATCCCTGGGGTGGGGTGGGTGTTAAACCACCCCCCACCCCAGGGATCACCCTAGTACCTACTGGTGCGGACTCCAGATTGCCGGCGGTGGCCCGGAGCCTGCACTAGCAGGGACTTTGGGGAAAAAAAAATTAAAAAAAATAATCCAGGCTGGGCAGGGTGGGTGGGGGGTGTCCCCCCTTCCACCCGCGCAGCCTGGACTGGGGAGGGAAAGTGTTTTGGGGTGTGTGTTTTGTTTCTTTTTTTACATTGCGGCCATTCATTTCAATGGCCGCAATGTAAAAAAATCTGGCACGGGGATCCAGTACCGGTACCCACAAATACCGGAGTAATCTGATACTGCCGGTACACCAAAATACCGGCAGTATCGGATACCGGATGGTCCGAACTTCCCACCCCTATAAGGCAGCAACTTCCCCTGCATCACGGTGGCTAGTACGCCCCTGGCTGCAATGCTGTGAGAATCACAAAGCTGCCGCACTTAAGGGAAAGGGGAAACTGTGGCAAACCCGCTGCTTCTGCATGAAATCTACAGTGGCGAAAATACCGCGCCAGCAACTGCGGAAAGCTGGGAGTGCAAAATCACTCCCTTCCTAACCGTGCTGCTTGGTGTGGAAGAGCACTTTCTGACGGTAAATGCTGCCGCAGTGGTACAACATTTCAGCCCTAGTGCTGGTGGCAGCTGCGATGCTGCTTCAGCAGGCTACTCAGACCCACCCTCGATGCACATTTTTAAAATTTATTTACTTATTTAAAAGGAGGGGGGAAACCCCACTACCAACAGAATCAAGACTTTGAAAAAGGCTAGACCTCTCTTCCACCTAGACACTTTCCCCCACCAGCCACTAACTTTCCCCTTTGGTCTCTTCCTTCCCCTTTTGACACTACACCAGTACATCTTTCCTGTCCTTTTACAAGGTGCAGCTGCTAGTCTCCTTACACCAGTAACAGAGAATTACTGAAACCTTTCCCCCATGTGTCATGTTTGTGTAGCGTGGTGGCGTGTTTCTTCAGTCTTAATAGAAGCATGTAACTTTATAATTCACCTGGGATCCCATAAGTGCGTGGTATTTGTAAAGAGAAATAAGCTGTACGCTACTGCTACTTTACTTTCTGTATTTTTAATTGGTTGTTATTGCTTTTTGTTTTCATGAAAAACAATTTTTAAAAATCACAACACCCCCCCCCCCCCAAAAAAAAACCACAAAAAAACCTGTGCTTTTGGTTGATACTGGATGTGGTGCTGGGAGAATAAGGAAGAAGCAAAGTGGTTTGAATTCTATCTTTTATTGAACCAACTGATGTTGGTGGAAATAAGCAAATGTTCGGGCCACACAGAGCCCTTCCTCAGGCATGTAGAGTAGCCAGTCGAACATGAGTGAATGAAAGTAGGAGACATTTCAGAATGCGACATGGAGAGGAAAAACAATTGTTTCACCTACATTCTCCAGAAAGTGTAATTCACTACTTGCAGCTATCAAAAAAAAGGGGGAGAGAGAAAAAGGTCAGCCAAGCAGGAGTTATGGACAATTTCAGACAGACAATCTAGGTCAATTAGTAACCTACACTGAACAGGCGGCAAGGGCTTCTGCTGAGCTGTGAGAAGGCTACACACACTGTTCCCAACATTGGGATCCTTGGGAGGGAGGCTCTGATTTGAGAAAAGAGTGTTTTATTGATTCTGCAAGTCTTACGCAGAACACACAGTAGTTTCCAAAGCTCAACAGGAAGGCCAACTGGGTAAAAAGGGAAAGAAAGTCAAAATTAAAAAGGATGGGACTGAAAATAAGGAAGATTATAGGTCTGAAATGAATAGCAGAATCAATATTTGCAGAGGTATTTTTGTGATTTCAGGTAGGCTGTAGTCAACCTGAAGGACATCCATCATGGGGGTCAAGCAACTGAATTTTTGCAGTTTGGGTTATTTTCCTTGTTTTGGTTCATTTTTTGTTTTGGTGCATTTCCAGTTGTTTGATTTCGTTAATAATAATGAAAATGGGTGGGGTAAAAACTGGAACTAGATAAACAAGCAACTGACATAAACTGAAACAAACAGACCGCACGAAAATGCATAAACAAGACAAAACCAGGTAATCGAACAAAGATCAATTTGATATTGATCTTGGATATTGATTTGGTCATTTCAGGTGAGATCATTTGGATTCAATGGAGTTGCTAATTTCAGCAGGTATTGGTTTCAGTCCCAACAAAGACCCAAGATGACTAAAATAGGGAAAGTAACTGGGAGCTTCCCTTGGTGGAGGCCTGTCTTCTGTGTGAAAGAGAGAGAGAGACAGAATGCCTGCTGTATGCTACAACTTGGTCATACCATCACGTATATGTATACCACACCTACACACAACCCTCTCATCCCTTGTATTTCATTTGAGCTTACCACTGTATTCCAGTGAGCAATCTTGGCCTTAGCAGTGTCTGTCCCAGTCCCATTCCTAAAGACTGGGATAGAAAACAGGGCCAGTGGATAGATGTGAAGGCTACCCTTCTTATGTATACCTTAATTCTCTTCCATCCAAATAAAGCCTCTTCCTTCTACCTTCTCCATAGCGATCAGGTACACACTTGTCTCTCCCATCCTGCCTGTGTCAGGGCCTGCGGCCGGCGATACACAATTCGGCTTGCTAGGCAACCCGAAGCACGCCGCCGCCACCAGGTGGTTCCCAAAAGGTGGTGCACAGCAGCGCAGGAGGACATGCCGCACACGTCGCACGCGCCGCAGGTTGCTAGGCAACCCGAGGCCCAGCTGCGATGCAGTGCACGGCTGCAACAAGGCAGCATTGCAGGGTTTGGGAGCCGCCTTGCTGTGATAGCAGCGGGGGCAGCTCCAGGGCAATGGGAAAGTGGCAAAAGCTGGTAGGAGCTCGGAAAAGGGGATGAAACAGCTGGCGGGGCTTCCATTCCCCGCCGGTAATCATATTGAGAGGCTGGCCCCTGGAAACAGCGTGTCTAGAGATTGTGCTTGGGAGACTGGAGTGTGTGATCGGAGAATGTGTGTGGGTGTGGATGCTTGTACTTGACGTGGCTAAAGGAGGGTGAAAGGAACGAGAGTGTGTGTTTGTGTGCATCTCCCCCCCCCTCCTTCCCCCACAGGTCAGTGCACATTGGTGTGAGTGCGACCCAGTGTGTGTGTTTTCCCTTCCCCCCCCCTCTTCATCACTCCCAGAGCCGATTGGTTGTCTCGACACGTGCCCTGGGAACCCTCGGTGAAGGGATTGAGTGTGCATGAGTACTGAATGATTCTGATTGACCCCCCTTTCCCCTTCCCTTCCCAAAGGGATATCCTCTCTCTACCCTGTGATGATCTGGGTTGCTCTTCGTTCAGGAGAGATTGCCCGAACACGATCCTGAGGGTCCTTAAGTACCAGGGAGGCCCCTTTTGGGTTGTGGAGGGAGGAGGCGGTAGGATCGCGGGGCTGGAGAACTGCTTCCCCTCTACATCCTCCCCCCATCCTAACAGCCTGGAGACTAAATATGTCCCTAAGAGAGCCTGGCTGGGGTCTCTACATAGATCATAGAGTATTTTTAATGCTTAAACGCACCCCGAGGTGAGCCCCCCTCACCCCGGGCACAGGTCTGCCTGGTTGCTGAGCAAACGTTCAGGCAGCCGGGGATGGGGAGCACATGGGGGACGTGCAGACATGGGTCCGCACAGCCCTGCCCCCTCATGCCTCAGCGCGGCCCCGTCTCCTCCCTGACAGGCAGATGCGGCGGCCTACCAGGCTGCCACGTCTGCTTGGAACTGCTCCAGCCATGAGCCAGGATTAGGCAGAGTGGGCCATCAGACCGGTCCAGGCCCAGTGTACATCCCGTGTTAGCCCTACCATGGTCCAGGGTTACTTCTGCTCCTGCCCATGGTAAACATCTGGTGGGGCAGGTGCAAACGTGACATCCCCACCCGTGGCTACACCGGGGTAACCGTGACCATGGGTGGGGGTGTCACATCTGAAAATACCCACAGAGGGAAAGAAAGACGAGCAAGAAGCTATTAGTTGGAGGGCAGGGAGAATCAACGTCCATCCAGAGTGCCATGTAGCCCACTGGACTGGTGTAGTAGAGGCTCACTAGATCCTATGGCCAAGGGGTGATGTGGCCATCCAACTACATCAACACAATTGATCAGGGATCCATTCCCAGATAGAAGGACTGGAGGCAACTATGCCGTGTGTGGCAAAGCAGAACTTGAACCTACAATCCTTAAGGATGCAGGGGAGTGTCTTAACCACTCAGCCATCCCTCTCTTGCAGAGGATAGGGATGGGACATAACAGAGGAATTCGTGCTAAAACTGGCACACAGATCGAACAAGTGAATATATCCTTCTTTCCTAGAGTGCTGGAACCCAACAGTGTTTTGTTTTTATAATATGGGGCGGTTGGCCCAAAGTTAGGCAGGCAGCAGTGGTCCTGCTGACTTTTCCAGAGCCAGTGTAGTCTAGTGAATAAGGTGTTGAACCTAGACCTCAGAAATCATAGTTCACATCCTGTCTTAACCACAAACTCTGAGTAGCCTTGGTCATGTTGCTATCTCTCTGCCTCCGCTTTGCATCTGTAAAATGGGAATAATAATGACATACATCACAGGCCTGTGACGTACATTATGAAACACTGAAATCCTCGGCTCAGTCTTTGACAGCAGTCAAAAAAGCAAAAGAATGTTAGGAATTATTTGGAAAGGGATAGAGAATAAAACTGAAAATATCATAATGCCTCTATATAACACTATGGCATGACCACACCTTGACTATTGTGTGCAGTTCTGGTCGCCCATCTCAAAAAAAGATATAGTAGAAATAGACAGAGAAGGGCAACAAAAATGATAAAGGGTATGGAATGACTTCATAAGAGGAGAGGCTTGATAGGTTTGGGCTCTTCAGCTTGGAGAAGAGATGACTCATAGGGGATATGACAGAAGTTTACAAAATCCTGACTGGTGTGGAACAAATAAATAGGGAATGGTTATTTACCTTCTTGTACTATAAGTAGGGGACACTCCATGAAACTAACTGGCAACAGATTTAAAACAAAAGAAAATATTTTCTCACTCAACGTTCAATTAACTTGTGTGGAATTTGTTGTCAGAGAATGTGGTCAAGGTCACTAATATCACTGGTCTTGGGTAAGTTCTTGGAGGGTAAGTCCATTAACGACTATTAGCCAAGTAGGTTTGGGGGATGTAAGGAGTAAACAACAACAGGGAATGGTTCACCCCATGATGACCCGATTGGGTACTTCTCCCAAGCAACTGTTGGAGACAGGATACTGGGTTCAATAGACCATTGGCCTGACCCAGTATGGCACTTCTTATGGTTTTAGGATTGTTGTGAGGGTGAGTTAGATAAGGATTTAAAGTTTTATCCTGTGTCCTTGGGAGAGGGCAGCTTATAAATCTAAATAAATGGAAATGGCACGTGCAGTGGGAACTTAAGAGCTAGGGAACGTTTTTCCTCCAGAGCCACTTTGAAAATTAGAACTAGCTCTGAGGGCCACATAGAAGTTGGGGTGGGGGCTTATAAATGGTCATGAAGAGGACCATCAAGATCATGGATCTGTCCCCTGTTTGTGTGCATTTATGCCCTCATCTCAGCCCCCATGCTGCTGCTATGAAGGGGGAGGGTAAGGGACCGCACTTTTATATATGAGAGCTACTTAGTAATGGGTAAATGTGCAGTACTTAGACCTGGAGGTAGGGGGGACCCCAGTTCAAGTCTCACTTTAGCCAGAAACTCACTGGGTGACCTTGGGCCGGTCACATTGTTCTCTCAGCCTAACCTACCTCACAGGGCTGTTGTGAGAATTAAAAAGTTGTTAATTAGTTCTTTATGAAGCACTCCAAGTGCTATGGCAGGGGGGCACTATATACAAATAAATATTACTATTATTTATCCAATAATAATAACTGATGTGAGCAAACAGAACACTCGCCCGCATGTTAGGCAGCTGAAACAGTGTCGAGCATCACATGTCAAGACAGCCACCGACACACGTTAGTGGCCAAATACAGGAACTGGAAAAGGGCTAAATAAAAACTAGCTCTGAGCTGCATTGGTCTCCTGGGCCTGAAGTTGTCCACCTCTGGAACAGAAGGTCATAGCCCAAGGCCCTGCCTGTGTGTTGGACAGAACCACACAACAGAACAAGCCAAAAACAGAGAATATGAATAGGTGCTGATCTGAGCTGTACACCACCTGCAACTTAATCCTGTCCCCGTGGATGCAAAAGGAATGACCTCAGGGTTGTGCAGAGCATAACAATTCATGCACCCTGCAACGTGGGTGCATGCAGCGCACGGTGTACAAATCCAGCGTGGGCACTTGAAACAAAATGCTGGTGTGAATGCTCTGCAGTGTTCTTGCCGGCTGCCACTGCAGCAGTACAGCTCTGTCATGCAGACCCAGCCCCCATGGAATGCTGTGAGTTGAATGAGTCATTACATAATCCTGGGAATTTAGTAGCATTGTCAGTCACTGGGAGTTGCAAAGCAGCATTCCCGACTGATTTAACCAATGGGAGGATCTTCTGTTGCTAACTGTAATCTTATTAACTGGAAGAATAAATTATGCCCAGGTGTGCTCTGTAGCTTCCAGGCCTGATAGAGATTTGCCGGTCATAAAATCTGCTGAATTGTGCTGATCTTCTGCTAGGAAAGAAATCGGTTGGTTAATTATCTTTATAAAAGGGTACAAAAACAAAAAGGTCCGTGCACAACTTGAGTGCAGAGTTACAAACGGCCTTGCACCACTAACATGTGTCAGTGGCTGTCTTGACATGTGATGCTCGACACCATTTCAGCTGCCTAACACGGGGGCGAGTGTTCCGTTTGCTCACATCAAGCCCGGAGTGAATATTTGTTTGCTGCCCAGATCATATCCAGAGAGAGAACCCTTAAGGAGATCCATGGAGCAGCCAAAACCACAATACAGAAACAACATCTCTAAAGGAGCTGCCTAACAGAGTCAGACCAATGGTCCATTTTAGCCTAGTATTGTCACAACCAGACATGGCAGCAGGGTTTCAAATCCAGCTCTCCGGAAGAGGCCTCACCCAGGCATGTTACCAGAGATCCTGAATCCGAGATGCTGGGGACTGAACTTGGGATCTTACACCGCTTTTAAACGAGGCACTGAAAAACGCCTTCTGAGTCCCGCGTTGAGAGAAAAGCCAAGCGGGGAGTGTTTTACATGCTCCCTGCACTGCCGGAAGCGACGTGCTCCCCGTTGCCGGCAGCGGCAGCTGGAGATGCGGTGCTTTGAGGAGGCGCGTTCTGAAAGCCTCACTTTACAGGCTTTCAGAATGCACCTCTTCAAGAGCACCGCATCTCCAGCTGCCGGCAACGGGGAGCACGTCACTTCCGGCAGCGCAGGGGGCATGTAAAATACTCCCCGCATGGCTTTTCTCTCAACGCAGGACTCAGGAGGCACTTTTCAGTGCCTTGTTTTAAAGCGGTGTGTGGCAAAATGCCCTTGCCCTGACAAAGACCCCCCTCTGACCCCCCCTTCGCTGAAACTGCGATCCGGACTCAGCCAAAACCCAGGCCTCAACAAGCACCTGTTCAGGACTTCCTCATTCCTGAAATTTCTAAGGGGGGGGGGGGAAACTCTACACCTAAGACAGGTGACGTGGGGATGATTGAATCATAGAAGGAGAGGGGCTGCTGGACTGCAGCCAGCTGACCCTCCTGGACAAATCAGAACGAAGGTCAAGGATGCCTTAAAAGGACCAGCACAGGCATTTTGACTCGCTCTCTCTGGACTCACAGACTGAGATCTCTAGCACACGCTGCTGGGCTGGTGACCTCCCTGCCTGGAGGCACACATGGACTATATGGATTAACAGTAACTCTGGCCTTGCCAGAAAAAGAACTTGGACCCCATGGGAAAACCATCCCCTATGGAGACCTGATCAGAACCAGTGTGAGTACTTGCTAGCTACAGTTATAGGAAGACGCTTTCCAAACGGGCTACTATGTCCACAGGACTGACTCTGATTGCTCAAAGGGTTATCACCCCCTAGTTCTATGCTTTTATTCCTTTTTATATGTATCAGTAAAGTCTAAGGTTTCTTTTTACCCATCTCTCTCTGTGTGTGAGTGTGAGTGTGAGAGAGACTGACCAATAACTGCCTCCTTTGGGCCGGGTGGCCAAGCCTCGCTACTAAGGCAAGGAGAGAGGGGGAAACTCCCTATTTGGCTAGAAGCCAGCAGCTTTGGCACCAAGGGAAGCCTCCTGTGGATAGCTCTGGGGATCCGCCTCCAATGCAGAGGAGGAAATCCCAGGAACAAAGTGCCAGGAAAGGGGAGTGCTTTTGGGAAGCTGTGCAGCTTATGCCTTTTGGGGTTCACATGTCTTGAGTGGTGTGAACGCCCTCTGAATTACACTCAAGTGGTGACAGCGGAATGCTAGGGGTTTGGAGGGGGGGGGGGGGGTTGCCAGTTGTGGGAACCCCTGGTCAGAGATTTGGAGAAACACAGTGAGGGGGGTGTCTCAGCTGTATAGCACCCCCTACTGGCATTTTGCCACACGGTGTTATACATGCAAAGCATGCACTCTACCACTTGAGCCACAACCCACCCTATCTGGTCAATGACACCATCCTGCCCCTGGGCAATGGTCAGCCTTCACTCTTGTTCCTATCTCCATCCTTAACCATGGAATCATGAATTTAACTGTATGTTGCCCACTTGTCAGTCTCACTACAGGCTGAAACTAACTTCCTGTGACCTTCACTATGGAATTGTCAGTTTTGCATCCAACCAACCAGGGATAACTCCCTATTTATGCTACCACCCAATTGTATTTCCTTGGTGGCCAGAGTATATTGGGTGGCAGCATAGAAATAAGGTGGCAGCAAAAGCACGGAGCAGCTTGAATATTTTGGCCTTTCGATGTGGAGAGCTGCAGAGTCCCATGGGACTGTATTCCCCTGGTTGACCTCGACATGGCTGATAACAAGGAAGTCCATGTGCTGCTGGAATCATTGAGACCCACCATGTGTACCTCTGACCTGTGCCCATCCTGGCTGTTGAGGGCAAGCGCAGAGGCAGTGGTACCTTTATTGACAGGCATTGTTAACACTCCCTTTAGGGAAGGGAGGGTGCCGGCCTCCCTCAAATGTGCAGAGGTCTGCCCCTCCTTAAGAAACCATCACTTGATGTTGGAGTGATTGCTAGTTATTGTCCAGTCTCCAGTCTGCGTCTCTTAGGGAAGGTGATTGAAAAGCTGTGGCTATGCGGCTACAAAGTCACCTGAACTTCAACAATATTTTGGTAAAATTCCAATCTGGATTCAGGACTTCCCAAGGGGTAGAGACCGCACTTGTCAGGGTTTTGAACGATCCGCGGATGATTTTAGATGAAGGACAGCTGGCCATTTTGGTCATGCTGGACCTTATGGCAGCATTTGATACAATTGATCATGGGTTGCTGCTTCGGTGGCTGAGGGACATTGCTGGTGTGACAGGAGCTGCCACTCAGTGGCTTCAATCATACCTGGAAGGGAGGCGCCAATTGGTGGTGATGGATGAAGATGCATCATCCCCGAGGGCCTGAATTGCAGCGTTCCTCATGGTCCTATTCTTTCTCCCATATTGTTCAATGTATACACGCAGCCCTTTAGGGATGTCATGATCAAGCATGGGGTTGAGTATCATCAGTATGCTGATGATTTAGGCAGCCCCCATCATATTATGCCCACCCTGCATTCTCTACATTGGCTGCCTGTAGAATGACAGATTGCGTTTAAGCTCGTGCTGCTGGTTTTCAGGGCCCTGAATGTTTTTGGCCCTGGCTATATTCAAGACCTTCTTCTGGAGCCTTACACTAATGGGTATCTGCACTCAGGAGCCACTCACTATTTAGGGGTTCCGCCATCATGTCTTAAGTCGGTGGCCAATCAGGCTTTTGCTGTGGCGGGTCCCTCGGTGTGGAACTCGCTCTCCCCAGATGTTCGTCTCACTTTCTCCCTCCTTACCTTTAAAAAGCACCCAAAAACATATTTTATTTGCTAGGTGCTTTTAGGATCCCTTGCTGATCCCCTTAATATATTTTTCCCTCCCTTTTTCCCCTCCCCTACCTTACAATTTTTAAATATTCTTTTAATTACTTGTTTTAAATTATCTATATTGTGCTTTTTATGTAAAATGTAAAGCGCTTCAAGTGCCATGTAGGCACTATAAACATAAAATTCATCATTATTATTATTATTATTATTATAATAAGCGTGGCAGCCATCCTGGGTACTACCATGGAGCAAATTTGCCCTGTGAATACCATAAATTGTACAGACACCCACAGACGTTTCACATGCATAAGAGATCCTAATGTGGAATGTAGCGATACCTTTAAAAGACTGTCACCTGCTTTCAGATAGGGGAGAGTCCCTGGAGACACGGAGGCCTGCCTATTGCAGGTTGCTTTATCTGACTTGAACCCAGAGGTCACGCAGAGTGTGATGAAGTTTCTCCTGTATGCTGTGGAAATTAGGAAAAGATTCTTACAGGGGAAATCCCTGGAAATTCATTAGGAGGAAATGTAGCTGAGTCCTTTGTGTAGTCTTTTGCTTAGACTGGGCACTGGAGGTTCAGGGACAGACGGGCATTTACATAGTACATAGGAGTAGACAAACTGAGGAGGGAGGGAGTATAATTAAGGGGAAAGTGCTGAGACTAGTCTTCATGGAGGTACAAACTGTGCCCTATGATTTATCCCGTTTACTTTGCTTAGGTTACAAGGGTCTTTGTTTTGGCCTTGTGTGTTGTTCTATTGTTCTTTTAATGTGTTATGTTGTTTGTATGTTGACAATGACCAATGGTCACGTCTAAATAAATTGATTGATTGATAGATAGGGGAGAGTTCAAGTAAAAAGCTATGCTTAATATCCAATTCAGAAGCTTCAGATAAACAACCTAGCCCAATGGCTTGCACTAGCAGAGCATTTTGAGGACTAGAGCATTTTGAGGACTGGAGCCAAAAATCTCTCTCCCTTCTTAACCAGCAAACCTTTCCTTGTAATGCTATCCTGCAGCCCCAGTTAACAGCCACTTTTTGTTTATTTCCATGCCTGTTCATTAAGGCTGACACTTGATCAATGATGTCAACGAAAGTGTGCCCAGCACTGGAAACTAGAGGTGGGACCCCGGGCCCATTACCGGCTACCGGATTTACCGGTTACCGGTTCTCTGAAAACCGGATTCCCGGATTAAATCCGGTATACCGGTACCGGATTTTTTTCATTGATTTCAATGGGGCGCTGTGTCCCCATTGAAATCAATGAAATAAATTAATTCCCTCCCCCTCCCCCTCCCAGGCTGCGCGGGTGGAAGGGGGGACACCCCCCACCCACCCTGCCCAGCCTGGATTTTTGTTTAAAAAAAGACTGAGAGGCGAGCCCACCCCCCAGCACCAACGGCCACGGCGTCCTCGCAGCCGCTGGTAAGTATGACCCGATCCCTGGGGGGGTGTGTGTGTTTAACACCCCCCCCCAACCCCCCAGGGATCACCCCTACTAAAGTTCAGTGTGCTTGCTTACCTTGCGGAGCTCCGGCGGCGGCGGCCCGGAGGCCTCAGCGCCGGCTGTGGCTGCCGGCGTCAGAGATGCTCTAGGCCTTCCGGGGAAACCCCAGAAGGCCTAGAGCGTCTCTGACGCCGGCAGCCACAGCCGG
>QEPC01008233.1:4387257-4429348 GCA_003113815.1 Sphenodon punctatus | reverse complement strand
TCCCCCTCCCAGGCTGGGCAGGGGGGGGGGGGGGGGCCCCCCCTCCCCCCCGCGCAGCCTGGACTCGGGGAGGGTTTGTTTTTTTAAACTTTTTTGCTGGGGCTTTAAGTTTTTTACATTGCAGCCATTTTTAAATGGCTGCAATGTAAAAAAAATCCAGTACCCAGACCGGATTACTGGGTCGAATCCGATAATGCCGGTACGCCCGGTACCGGCATTATCAGATACCGGATTTACCGGTTTTCCCGCCCCTACTGGAAACCATGCTATGCTTCTAAGAAAGAAACTGTCATGCCCTGAACTCGGTTACAGATTTTCTTTCTGCATAAAAGGACCCTGGGACAGAATCCTGTCTCAAGGAATATGGATGTAAATCAGGATTGGAATAACTCTGCTAGGGGCAGTGGATTTATGCTGGTGGAACTGAAAACAGAATTTGACCTAGTATAGAGTCAGATTGCCCCCTCCAGCAAAATTTATGTGGACTTTTTATCCCGCCGTATCCCTTAGGCTCAGGATGGCTTATGGTTCTTTAACTTATTCACTAACATTACCAACTCACTCAACTCTTAATCCTCACAACCACCCTGTGAGGTAGGTTAGGCTGAGAGATCTGCAACTGGCCCAAGGTCACTTTTAAACGAGCAGCCAGTTCTATTGCATTGAGAAATCCGCTTTGAAAAGCCCCCCCACACACACACCTTTTAATTGAGCCTGAAGTCTCCAGCCATCCATGGAATCAGTGCTCGCGCATTCTTTTTTAAAGCACATTTGAAAGGCCTCGACATTGAAGTCTTTCAAATGCACTTTTAAAAATAACGCACAAGCACCAATTCCAATGATGGCTGGCGACTTCTGGCTCATCTTAAAATGTGCCCCCCCACCCCCGGTGCAACTTTTTTCAAAGTGCGTTTTTCAAAACGCTAGAGTCGGCTGCTCGTCTAAAAGCAGCCTCAGTGAGTGCATGGCTAGGGTGAGATTTGAACAAGGAGCCTCCCACAACCTCCTAGTACTGCACTCCTAAGCACCACACTGGCCAATACATGTAGACTTTAGATGTCAGAAAACTCCAATGCTTCCATTGTGGAACCTTCTTGAACTAGTTTTAAAGTGGGGGAGAAGCAGAATTCAATGTACTGTGGCTCCCTTTCTGTATGCCAATTCATCTCTGGCTCATGCTGGTGAAGAGATGGCCTTGCTCCCTTCCACCCTCTTCTCAAGGATACTTTACATTACTACTCGTGCACTGCAACCTCACCAACTCCTCTTGGCCTCACTGGGCACAACCCAGTTCATATTCCCCCCAAACCCAATGGCATTTACAAGAAGAATTCTATACAGCATAACAGTTGCAGATGTGGCTGAGGTAGGCCCAAATTCCAGTCAGGTATGTAGTAGAAGGGTAGCTGTGTGATATGGACAATGAGGGCTGATTAAACACACACTGAAATTGCTTTTGTGAGCTCCCTGTCAGAGGATTCCATCACTGAAACCCCACATTTCAGTCATTTCAGAGTCCAGGCAGGTGTGCATGCACACACGCAAGCACCAGTTCACACCTGTTGCTCTTTTTGGTCACTGCTTTCCCAGAGGGAAAAAGGCATGTGATTATTATTTGGAAAAATTCTGACCCGACTTGTTTGATGCTTCAGCTCTATGGCACCATCATATTCTTTCCCTGGACCTCCTGGCCAAGGGCTTGCTATGGGGCCAGGAGGCATGCAGTGTGAAGGATCATTAAAGGAAAGGAACTTGTTGACTGGGAAGGAACTCTGAGGCGGGATGGAATTATTCTGGAAATTTTATGGGAAGAGACTGAGTAGTAGCAGAAGAGTCCTCAACAGCTGGGCTGTATTGGAGCCAGACTCCAGTGTTTCAGGCAGGGCTGTTCTGGGATCTAGATAATTGGGTTATATAGGTGGATATTCTGCCATAAATCATTCCTGAACCCAGGTCTCTGGGGTGATATCTGGAAGATAAAGTGCAGTCTATTCCATAGTATGATCTCGCTTGACTTTCCCCTCCCTCGACCAAAGAAAGCGTGTGAATGAGCACTCAGTGGAGCTGCTGATCAGATAGGGCATTTTTATACTAACGTTATTGTGGGCTTACACAGCGAGTTTATTAATCCAGGCTGTGTTTACACAGACATTTCTATCCCAGATTTAAATTTTATCCCAGGATAGTAGTGTAAACACTTAATACAGGTTTAGACTAACACTGAGGACTGAAAATCCCATGGTGCTTTGCTGCTGAATTCCATTGCCTTCTTCCACTATGATTTCCCCCCTCCCCTTTTGAATGATCCCATGGCTAATGTATGCACCAGTGGCAGCTGGTGGGTTCTAAGGTTGGTGGGGCACAGGGCGGGGCCAGAAGTGGTCAGGACCAGGCCAATCATAGGCAGAGTCTAGCCAACCCAAATTTTGAACTTAATAAGGAAATTTACAGCCTCGGTTCTCCATCTGTAAAAAAAAAAGTCTCTAAAAATTGGAATGGGTGTGTGTGTCTCCCTGTGGTCCCCTCATCCTTGTCCCTAAATTGTAAGCCCACTGGGTCAGGGACCAGTCTCCAACAAAAACTGTAAGCCACCAACCAAGGACACTGCTGGATGGCACTATATAAATGCTTAACACACAACCAATAAAAAACCCACACTGAATACAGACATTGGACTCAAGGCAACGGTTTAATAAACTGCAATCAAACACACCCTCCCTCAAACACAACCGAAGACACCATGCTCAGTTTCAGTTGGGCCCACAAAATGGACTCTGCATGCCTGGGAGAGCGGGGGGCGAGCAGGACAGCATCATGCAGAGCACACAGCAAGCAAAAGCAAACCATCTTAATTTAAGCTTGTTCAACAAAGAAAGCCACAACCAAAACACAAGGAAAGTGCAGAAAAACCCAACAGGTTCTAAAACATACACCATAAATGCAGCATAGGTTTTCCCCAGGACCCCAGCCATGCTGCAGTGCCATACCATATAATTTATTAGTTCAGCAAATATTTGCCATTCACAATACATAAAATTAAGAGTAAAAACAAGGAAGATATCATAACACTATAAAAGGCATATAACTCAAAGAAGAATAATCAAACCAAAAGGAAGTCATTATCTAGTATATACATTCACCCGCAAAGCAGTGCCATACCCAGCAAGTTAACCAATTTCACACTGCTTTGCATTCTCGGGTCACTATTAATAAAAACATTGAAACCGCTTTAATACGGGCTTCGTCTGATAAACTTAAAAGCTCCTCATAAGATTTTGGGTGGCCCAGGCTGCCCTCGTCCAACACCGGTTGGATCCAAAGATCCCTATGGACAGCATACCTGGGGCACTCCAAGACTATATGGGGCAGCGTCTCCACTACCGATGGGCATGACATACACGTCCTCCTTGCTCTTGGTACGCCCTCCCTCCTACCCATAACTTCAGCCATTTCAAACAAATTAAAACGAAACATAAAAAGCCTTCAGAGTCTAGAATCCTGGATTTTTTCCAAATAAAATTCTAATTTCACCGAGGTCTTAACCCGAGGGTAATACACTGAAATTTTACTTTGTTGTAAAAGTTCCAGATCCCTATTATTGGCCCAGTCTTTTATTTTCTCCTTTAACTCCCGCTTAGAGGGTCTGCTGTCAGGCAAGCCGTCTTCTTCCATCGGGAGACCTATAACACTAGTCAGGTGCTTTAAATTCTTTATCCATGGATATTGGGGAGATCCCACAAGATCCTTTTCTTCTAAATAACAATCAGTAGCCAAATTGGAATTTCCTTTCATTATAGTCTTCCAAAAGGAGAAAACCCTGAGGCACAATTGGGAAAAAACTGATAGTGTCCCTGTCTCCACTCTTAACATAGTAAGGGGGGATGCTTTAGGGGCCCCTAAAATGCGGCAAAGAAAAAAGTTTTGCATGACCTCCAGCCTACTAGAGTAAGAGGCTGTGGTTATTTCCCCTCCATAGAGTAGGCTGGGAATAACCTTTATTCTAAAGATATCTAGCAACTGTCGAAGAGTGGCCACTGAGGCCATCAAATTTAGTTTTTAACAGTCCTCCGGCTACTCGTTTTGCCTTTGCTATCTGTCCATCATTGTGTTTTTTCCATAAGGTATTTGAAGAAAAAAATCACTCCCAGGTATGTATAGTGCGGGGTTGGGAACAGCTCTTGCCCCCCAACATACCATCTATATGCTCTATGTGATTTACCAAAAGCCATCACATTTGATTTTTCCATATTGATTGCTAATGCATTCTGCTGGCAAAAGCTATGCAATGCCACTAGCATTTGTTGCAGACCTTTCCTTGTCCGCGAAAGAAGAATGATATAATCTGCATATAGCATTATAGATATCTCCCTCTCTCATTCTCGGAGGCGTTGGATTTGCTGCCCCTACCGTAGGAAATAGGCATCCCTGCCTTACCCCTTTTCCTAATAAAAAATCCTCGGTAGCATCCCCTTTGGAGCTCATCCTTACCATTGTTTTAGTTGTCTCATGCAATTTCATGATTAATTCCAACAGTTCTGTAGGCATCTCCATTTTCTTTAACTTCTTCCACAGAAGAAGTCTACAGACTGAATCAAAAGCCCTTGTAAGATCTATATAGGCAACAAAAACATTTCCCTGCCTTACTGCCACATACTTGTCTATAAGGTGTCTCAAGACAAAACAATTGGTGATAGTTGATTTAGATCTACTAAAACCTGATTGCTCCTCATGCAAAGGGTGATCGATCTCCACCCATTTTTCAAGGGCTGCCAATAGAGTTCTTGCAGAGAGTTTGCTAATTACAGGCAGGAGGCTTATTGGCCTATAACAAGCTGGGTCTAGCATACTTCCTCACTTGAAAATGGGTACTATAATAGCTTTGGCCCAAGCATGTGGAATTTCTCCAGTGTGATTTATCAAAGTGAAAAATCTAGCTAACACCGGGGCCCACCAAGAGGCAAGACTCTTAAAGAGCTCTGGTGGAATTCCATCTGCCCTGGGGGGCCTTTCCCATTGTGAGCCTATTGATCGCTAGAGAAACCTCCTGTTCAGTAACCAATGGGACAAAGGAAAAATTTTCCCCACCCAGGACTACATATTTCAAGGGATTTTCCAGGAGTACACCGGCCATATCCACTTTCTTAAATACTTGGGAGTAATAAGATATCAAGTTCTCCTCTGATATTTGAGGATCTCCTACACCCATGCTGCAGTGAATACTTCAGGGTAAAGGCTAGCTGCTGCTGCTGCCAGACAGGGTAGACTAGGCAAGAAGACAATAGCCAACGTGGGGGGGGAGGGCATGTCCTATACTAAGTTGCAAAGGAACCATTTAAAAATGCACTGCAACAAAATTCAAGAGAGAAAAAAGAAACCCTTCCACCAATCCACCTCCTCCCCCTTAAAATAGAAAGCAAATAAGACAATATGGGTGGAAGACAGCAAGGGGACAGAGTGACCAGGCCCATGGCCATTTTAAAGAACAGCCAGAGGCAGCTCAACCATACTCAGTTCCAGTTGAGCCCACAAAATGGCCTCTGCAGAGCTGAGGGGAGCCCAGGGCTGGGAGAGCAGGGGCTGTAGGTGGGGACTGAGGGACAGGGCAGGTGAAGCAGGGGCTGCAAGTGGGGACTGGGGGCAGTGGGAGGGTTGAAGAGGAACTCAGGACTGGAAGAGTGGGGGCAGCAGCAGAACTGGGGGGAGCTCAGTGGTGGGGGAGCAAGGGCTGCAGGTGTGGATTGAGGGACAGCAGCAGAGCTGGGGGTGGTCACAGCTGGGGGAGCAGAAGCTGCGGGTGGGGACTGAGGAACAGCAGCAGAGCTGAAGGAAATCACAGCTGGGGGAGCAGGGGCTGCAGGTGGGGACTGAGGGGCAGCAGCAGAGGTGGGTGGAGCCCAGGGATGGGTGAGCAAGGGTTGTGAGTTGGGATGAGGGGCAGCGGTAGAGATGGAGATAGCTCACGGCTGGGGGAGCTCACGGCTGGGGGAGCAGGGGCTGAATGGAGGGACTGATCCACAAACCCTGCTTGCCCAGCCCTGGGCTCCCCCAAGCTCTGCCTCTGCCACTACCCCCTCACTGTTGCCCCCAACCTACAGAGAAAGAGGATTGGTACTGAAAGACCAACACAAAGTGTGGAGGTACGGAGCCTAAGTTGGAATCAAGCACAATATGCGAGACTGTACAAAGTCTTTACTGCTTACATGGCATGCAAGTTAAGGCAGGAGCCTTAACTTGTAATTTCCATGCTTTTTAACGCATGATTGAATTTGCAAGAGCCTTAACTATTACTGTAACCAGAGGGTTTTTTAGAATAGAATTTCCTGCTTTTTTTAAAGGATATTCAATAAAAAGTTAATAATTACATCTAATTATATATGTATTTAATTCTAGACCTCCCCCTGTGCACCCTCCCAAGCTCTCACAATCCTGCTTCCATCTCCTCCCAGACATTCTCCCTTAGCTCTCCCCAATTCTGCCCCCATCTCTCAGCCAACCTGTCCCAAACACTCCCCCAATCCTATCCCCATCTCCTCTCAGTCAGCCCCTCTTGCAGGATTGGGGCAGGGGGAACTGTCGCCATCCCCTCTCAGCCAGCCCTCAGACAGTGCCCCACTTCCTAGCTCCCCCAATCCTGTTCCTCATCCCCTCTCAGCCAGCCCCTCCCCCATAATCAGGGACTCGAGTTCACTGCATCAAAACATCATAAATTCTGCAACCAGTGAAGTCAAATTCACCGCAAGCATTAATATTTGCACAATTAACTTGATTTGCATAACTATGCATGCTGGGAAGCAAATTTGCAACAGGTTTGACATAGAATCACAACTTTGCTAACCAAGCACAACTGAAATCCTCTGGAATTTCAGCACCCTAGAATTCCCACCTCATATTAAAACCCCAGACCTCCCTCACCCAAACATAGGGCCTTCAGACCCCACCCACCCACAATTCATCTCCCAGGGGCCTATTTACCCTCGGGTCATGGTCACACATCCCGGACAGACGGCAGCTGCAGCAGCAGTTTTAGTTTGGGGTCAGGCGACAAGTTTATGTCTGAGCCAGGATTTAAAGATCCTGAAGACAGCCCCCACTGCAATTTCAGCATGACACTGTGAAAATTGGCTGATTCTGTGAGGATTGGTTGATTCTGCAAAAATCACTGCAAATTGCAGCAATGCAGTCAACTTAGATCCCTGCCCATAATACCCCACCCCGTAGTTCCCCCAATCCTGCCCCCCTCAAACACACATAGGGACACACTTGTTACAGCCAATGGCCAAACAAATTAATAAATTTCCTTCCTCTTCCTTCCTTCCACTAACCTGTGGACCAATGATGAATATACTCATTACTCAAGGGGATGTTTAAGCAGGGGACAAATGTTGGCACCATAACCCCCAAGAAGGACAAGCCAAATTTTAAATTCAATGTATGTGCATTTACCTTTGACTAAGACCTATGGTCTCTGAAGTTTTTAATGTATGTTTTGTATTTTGTATTATTTTATTAATGAATTTTGTTACGGCCAATGGCCAGACAATGAAAGCTTACTACTACATAGGGACACACGCCGAGGGAGGGACACGGACACATACACACTGACACACAAACACACTGGGACATGGGAACACATACATACATGAGGGACACAGGGACACATGGGGTCACACACAAACGAGGACATGGATGCATACACGTTGGGACACACGGGGTGCACAGAAACACAGAGGGGATGACACACACACACACACACACACACGGGGGACACATGTGGAGGACACACTGGGACATGTGGGGGACACAGACACATGGGGACATGCATGGTCACACACAGGGGGGCACACATACACTCGTGCACAGAGGGGGACACATGCAGAGGGGAGAAACACACAGAGGGACACACACTCGTGCACAGAGGGGGACACATGCAGAGGGGAGAAACACACAGAGGAACACACACAGAAGGGGACACATACACAAAGAAAGGGGACATGGGGACACACAGAGGGGACATACACAAGTGGGCATGGGCATTCACACAGGGTGCACACACATGAAAGGGGGACAAACACGGGGACACAGGGGGTCACACATGCAGGGGACAAGGACAGACACACGAAGACACATGGGGACATGCATACACATGGGGACAAGGACACACACAGGGGGGACAGACACACATGACACACACTGGGACATGGGAACACACACAAGGATACATGGGCACAGACACAGGGACACACAAGGGGGAAACAAACACACAGAGAGGAGGACACACATTCTCGGACACACACGTGGGACACAGACACGAGGGGACAGATGGACACACACACTCCCCAGACACAGAGAGAAGGGGACAGAGAGAGGGAGAGAAGGAGAAGGACACACAGAAAAGGGGTAGAAACACAGAGAGAGGGACGGGGACACACACAGAGAAGGGAACAGAGAGAGAAAGAAGGGGGAGAGAGGAAACACACTTACCCCCCTGACCACTCACCTGTTGCCGTCACTGCCACTATTGAAAGGTCTAGGGCTGCTGCACACGTGCACATGCTGAGAGCCACCATGTTTCCTAGTGTGGCATGCTGGGAAATGTAGTCCCACCAAGCCACGCTAGAAAACGTAAGTGCAGCTTTGCCTTCTCCCATAAACTACAATGGGAATTTAAACATGTTAATAATTTTTAAAGTAATGGGTGGTTTTTAAAAAAACAACAAAGCCAAGGCACCCCTAGCCCACAGGCTTGAATCTTCTAAAATGATTTCAAGTCCTGACACATAACTAAAAAACTGCCAGGCTGGTCAAATTGAGATAGTTGCAAAAAAAAAAAAACACCCCAAAATAAAACCTGTTTCTCAACCTCCAACCTTTCAGTTGTTGTATCTCAGCCATTTTAAGTCCATTTTCTCTGAAATTTAAACAGATTAACCTCTCACACAAGCAGCTCTATGCAAAATTTCACAATCATATAAATCATCTCCATTTTATAAGGAATAGAATGTTCAGACTTTATAATGGAGCATGCAAGACACCTTAACTATCCAGGCACTCCTATGCCTGGATAATTTAAGCACTAAGCAGAAAGAAAGAAAATTGGGTTCAGGCCAGGGGCTGAGACAGGGCAGTGGGCAGTGGGAAATTCCCAGTCTTCTTACCTGGTTTCTCTGGATTGGAAGCTGGTGGCTGGCTGTTTGTTTGTCTGCATGTTCCTCCAAAAACACCACAGACACATGGCTGTGTGCAACCTGAGCCTTCCCAAGTTCCTCCTGCTTCAACCAGCCTCCCCTGTCCACTTCAAGTTTCACCTACTGCCTACTGACTTTGTTGTTTGCCCAGGCTGTACCTCCCACAGGGCAGGCTTTTTGCCTTTCCCTCCAGTCCCTCCACCCACAGCTCCTCACACTCTGAATCTGTCCTCCAGGCTCCCGCTCCCCCAAGCAAGCACACCAGCTGGAATCAATTTCTAAACTAAACTGCCTAACTGAGTCAGACCAATGGTCCATCTTAGTCCAGTATTGTCACAACCTGACACGGCAGCAGGGGTTTCAAATGTCGGTCCAAATCCGGCTCTTCCAGGGTCTCTGGCAGAGGCCATCCTGGCGTGCTACCTGAGACCCCTCCAAGCCCCTAGCAGAGGCCTCCCCCAGGCGTGCTACCAGAGGTCCTGAAGTAGAAATGCCGGGGACTGAATCGGGGACCTTATACATGCAAAGCACACACTCTTACCACTTGAACTATTGTCTCTCTCCTCCTCCCCCCTTTTCCAATTTCAACCCAACTAAAATATTTTTTGGCCGCGTTCCACCTAATGGAACACAGCCTGGGGACCAACAAACCCCTCCTCCTGCCCTGCCCCCTTCTTTGTCAGACAGCTATGTTGCACAGGGATGGCACCCAGAGCATGCTCTCTTGGTAGTGCAGTGGGTTGGCCCTGCCTGCTAGCTCCGCCCACTCACCTATTATTGGCTGCTGGGAAGCCCTGGGGCAGGGTTCATTGATCACCCTGCACTGACATGTGTGTATTAGGGCATAGAGATGGTACAGGGTTGAGAGGATGTCAGGTCTTGGTAGCACTCTGATCATGATCATGTTAAGTTTATCCCGGAATAAATGTTTACACAGACATTAATCAGGGCTTATTTTGAACCCAGAATAATAAAACATTGAAAAACAGGTTTGTGAGCATGTTTATTCTAAACCCAGGCTATTTGTATCAGGATAAGTCATTTACATAGACCATTAAATCCAGGATAAGAAAGATTAACCCAGACTAAGTGTCCATATAAAAACACCCATAGTTACACACCTAGTGCCACTTTGGGGGCTGATCTTGCAAACAGGGATGAACAGTGGTGTAACAACATTCCAAACTGAAGGGGACACAGCCCTGCTTCCAGAAACCCTAGCTCCCTACTGAGTTTAAAACTGTTGTTAAAAAAACCAACTTGATAAGTTTAAATGAACTGCAGTTCTACAGCATCCCATCATCACACAAGCCTGGCTAACAGCCCTGACCTGCAGGTTTCCTTCTCAAAGCTCTGCAGGCCCCTTCCAAAATCTAGCAGGCTGGGGGATGTGCTCCCTTTGCCCCTCCTAGTGGCAGCATCAAAATTTCAAAGATAAGGGAATCTGCAAGCTGAGGGATGCTGAAATAAGAGACATTCATTGTGTTCCATGAAGCTGTGGGGGGTCAGAATAAGGGACAACCATTATGTAAACAAGGGGGACCATTTAGAGCTGTAGGTAAGGCTCTGAAATAAGGGATGCTTTCTTAAGATAATGTACATTTTAAAAAGAAGGGACACCTGGCAACTCTGGCCCCTTCACACACACACACACACACACACATATCACATTTGTGTGTGTGTGTGTGTGAGAGAGAGAGAGATTTGAGTGATAATGGTGGTCAGTAATGGGACACCAAAGAGAGCAAGTTTAAAGGAGGGACACAGCGAGGCTCATTCAGTTAAACTGTCTGTAAAGAGGGAATCCTTAGTTCTCCACTCTCTGTGAAATTTCAGATAATTACCAGTAAACTACAGGGGGAGAAGGAGGGTAGTATTAGGGTATACAGCACATCTGATATTTGGATGGACTCTGATAAATGAAGCAATAAAAAGGAACCCTCCTCCCCCGATGGGGATGGATTTCTCTGAGTTTGCAATCAGTAGGCAAATTTGCACAGAAATTAGGCCTTAAAGTACAGAATTAGGGCCAAGGCATGAGCACTGAACATGCGTAGCACTCTCTTCCTTAGTGCTGCACAGACTCGCTGCATCCCACTGGGGTTCAACCATTTATCTGTACTGGTTCCTGGAGTCCTGACAGCCAAGGGAGTAGAGCAGCAGCCTTGAGATTCTGTCTGAATGCTGCCACCAGAAACTTTCCCACCATGTACTAACAAGAGGGGGATGTATGATCCGATATCTACCCTTGGTGGTTGCAAGCAAAGGGCACCTGCCAGAACTGCTGCTTACTTTCCTGCCATCCCCATCGGTCTCTCCTTTATTAGCAGTGTTTTATACCTTGCTTCATTGCAACGGGGTAGGCAGAGAAAACACACAGCTAAAGGCTGTCTGCCCAGGGCATAAAATGGTTGGGAACAACTCTGCCTTCAACACTGGTGGTGTGGTGAGGCAAATCTGAATGCCCAATTCCATTTAATTTTATTGGGAAATGAGCATCCAAAGCCCCTGAACAGATCTGAAAATCATGGCCTTAATTACCCCTGCAGCAGCTGGTTCTAAGTGTAGCATCTAATGAAACTACCTGTCTCCTTGAATTTCCTTCCAGCGAAGTGCCGGTGGCGTAGGTATGGCGGCCATACCTCCCCTTCAAAAGAGGACGCTTGTATGTTGCAGGACTGCATTGGTTCCAGTGCAGCCCTGCAACATGTATTTTTCATAAGTGTCCTCTTTTAAAGGGGAGGTTTGGCCACCCTAGGCATAGGGCACCAGAGTAATTTTTGAATGGTATTAAAATTACTACCATCCCCACTTTATCTCTTTGGAATGAGAATGAAAAACAAACAAACCTGTAAACGGTGAGCTCTGCAATGCAAGCCCAGCACTTTCCTGAGTGTTTGGAAAGCACCTGGCCCATCTTGAGTCGGACCCAATTTGAATAAAAATATTTGGTTTTTTTTAAATCTCATGACTTGCTGCTACTCTCCAGCAGATAAAGAGGAAACGTGGGTGTGAAGAGGAGAGGGAAACTATTTCTTGGAAACAAGAGGCATATAAATGTTACATTTACAGACTATAATTTTAATTTAGTTTTAAAGAAAAGTCTGAAGCTGTCCCAGAGAGAATGTACCTCCATGCTGGTCAGAGGCAGGCACCTGGAGTCCCTCGGAATTTCCCCAGAACTATCATGATACACACACACAAAGGGTGTTTCATGTGCAAAAGAAGCCTCTTTGCTGCCAACTACCCTGATGATCATCAAGGACAAGTGTGGGGGGAAACTCCTAAGAGACAGTAATGGTAACACTTCCAAAGACTACGCCCCACTTGAGGAGGGTCCCACAGAAATGCAGCTATTGTTTCCTGACCCACTCTAATGCCATTAAGGACCATCAAGAGACATTTGTTCCGATAAGCAGGAACTGCCCTGAAGCAGAGACAAAGGGCGGATTCAGACGTGTCTTTAAATCGCACAGAAGCCTCGGCGGCATCGTGCGATTTAAAAAAAACCGCACGTCCGGGCTGGTGTGAATGCGCTGAGTGCGCACATTTCCACCTAGTCCGAATGTTTGGAGCGCGGTTTGAAAAGTTGCGCAACTTTTCAAACCGCACTCCAAACATTCGGGCTAAGCGGAAATGTGCGCGCTCAGCGCATTCACACCAGCCCGAAAGTGCGGTTTTTTTAAATCGCACGATGCCGCCGAGGCTTCTGTGCGATTTAAAGACACGTCTGAATCCCCTCAAAGACTTTCTGAACAATAAGGATGGAAGAGGAGTCCACCCTACTACATTCTGATGACCGTCATGGAAGATGTTGCGACTGGCAACACCTCCTCAGCATGATTCAACGATGCCCACTGAAACCAATGGGGCTAACACAACATTGGTGCAGAAAAACTAGATTAGAGACCAGAACCTGGACACACAGGGCTTGTAGTCAACTTGCTGGCTTGTGTCCCTAACCATTGCTCTCAAAGAGGGAACCTTGCATTTGAGCTCATCCCGGACCCCCTCCTCGCCTTCTGGGACCAGCCTGCCACCCGCCTTCTACCATCTGGATGAGTAAGATACCTTGCTATGTATTATACTAGAGTGTAAGTGCTGCCAGGATCGGGAACCATGTATATTAACTGCCTTCTTGCTTTATGCAATTAATACATGTATTTCCCCAATAACAATCAACGAGTCCCACTAACGATTAATTCTAGCTCTAAATTGGCTAGCCTAAATAATATGCAAGGGGCTGCAGCTCTAAATTGGCTAGGCTAAAATCTATATATACAAGGAGCTGTATTCGTGAAGAATATAATTATTTTGTTATTAAAAATAACATCTCTGTGAATAGCACCTAACAAAATAATGAAGTCATCTAAGGAAGAGTTCATTGGCTCATATTTTAAACTCTAAAGACAGTAGGTAGATCGGTGTCCAACTGAGCAACCAATTTACTCATTTTTTCCTAGTAGTATTCCCTCTCGGCTGTAGTCTCAAGGACAGTCTGAAGTTAATGGAATTAGCAGCTGACCTGCCAAAAGGCAACTAGAAGCCTATTTATAATATCAGTGGGTGAAGGAAGTCAATATTGCAGACAACCATTCAAGTGAAATTGAAGGCGGCAAAACCTAAAAATGGCTAGCTTAACTCACGTGAGGAGAGCCTACGCACACAGAGTCCCACTGGTGCCTCCTGCCAACTTGGGTGGTACAGGCGCCCCTGGTGAAAATGAGTAGTAAAATAGTATTCATCTTACACACATGCACCTGATACCAAAGGAAGTAAAATCTTCAGCCAATGGGTAAAAAGAGCAACCTGTCTTCTATTAAGTCAGAGGGAGTTTTTCTATGAGCTTCCTAAGAGCCAGGATATCAACCAGCACATTTTTTTTCTTTCATGTCTTGTGGTGTCATGGGGATTATCAGGGGTGAACAGAGACATTTCTGACAAAACATGAAATTAATTATTATTTATTATTATTATAAACATTTGTATAGCACCAGCTGTGTACCTGGTACTTTACAGAACAAAGATAAAGACGAGGTCCCTGCTTAGGGCGTACAATCTAAAAAGACAAGGAGGGGGCGACAAGGAGAGGGGACAAAGGGAAGACAAGGGAGAAACAAACAAACATGCAAGTGACTGCGAAGTCTCAGGTGTGCGTGCTTGGCTTGGTTACAGTTAGGCAGGAGTCTGCAGAGAAGGGCAGACTGTAAGTATTTGGAGGAAAACAACAAGCAGGCATTGGGAAATGCGGCACGGAAGAAGTGGGTCTTGAGGCGGGATTTGAAGGTGCGGAGGGAGGGGGCAAGGTGGATGTGGGTAGGGAGGGAGTTCCAGGCATGGGGGGCAGCGAGGGAGAAGGGTCGAAGGCGGTTAGGGGAGCAGGGGAGACGAGGGAGAGTGAGGGAGGGGGCAGAGGAGGAGCGGAGGGCGCGTGCAGGAGTGCGTAAGGAGATTAGGGCTGAGAGGTAGGGGGGAGCTTGGCTGTGTAGTGTTTTATAGGTGAATGCCAGGAGTTTAAACCAGATGCGTTCAGGAAGGGGGAGCCAGTGCAGAGAGGAGAGGAGAGGCTGCACATGGTCAAAGCGATGGGCTGAGTGGATGACCTTGGCAGCGGAGCTTTGGACGGCGATAAGGGGGGACAGGTGAGAGTGAGGGAGGCCAGCGAGGAGAAGGTTGCAGTAGTCGAGGCGAGAAATGACCATGGCATGAACAAGGGTTTTGGCAGAGGAGATGGAGAGAAAGGGGCGGATCCGAGGGATGTTATGGAGGGTGAAGCAGCAGGACTTGGCAACCGAGTCAATATAAGGCTTAAAGGAAAGATGAGTGTCAAAGATGAAGCTCAAGCTACTGTAAGTCCCTCCTGCAGGCAGTGGCTCCAGTTGCGGCAGAGAACGCCGCAGTGGTGCCGCCGCTGACAGGGCAGCATGCCGCTCCCCCTATGCCGTCTCCTGGGGCAACCAGCCCCGTCGTGGAGCCCGTGGCCACGCCCCCAGTGCCTGTGTGCGCCGTGGGTGTGCCCCCGCCGCTGCTGCAGCACTCAAAGCGCTTGTGGGCACATACAGGGGCGGGGCCTTCATGTTAAAACCCAGCGCCGGCTTCAGCATGGCACTGGTGATTGCAGAGAGACCGGCCCCTTGCGAGCGAAGCCAAGTGCTGCATTACTGTTATTTTCTTGTGAAGACTGAGTGACAGTACGTGTGACCTTCTAGAGCCCCGTGTGTCTGTTTGATCCTACAATCTTTCCCTGGTTGCGTGTGTGAGCAGAGTGAGAGTGCCCGGTGAGTGTTTGTTGCCCTTCCCCCCCTCCAGCTCCTGGGCTGTGTCCCTACCCTGTTGAGTGTCCCTGTTTCCCTGTCCCCTTCTGGTCCCCTTCCTACCTCCCCCCACGTGCCCACCACACACTATCCTTACCCCCTTGTCCTAGAGGAACTGAGATGTGTGCACGTGTGGAGCAAGGCTTGGCTTCCCTGTGCTACCTGGCGCCCAATGATGATAGAGGCCTGAGTTCTGATAGGCTGATAAGGCCACAATTCTATCCTGATGGGCATTTAGACACCGTTGCACCTCCTCCGAGCCAGGGACGAGCCTCAGTTGAGAGTGGATTCCCCATTGTGGGTCACAAACCCCCTACCCCCGTGACAGCTATGGGCTTGGGGAACAGGATGGATGGTGACTCCATCAATGCAGATGGACAGGGAAGCGGGAGAGGAAGAGGAGGGAGGAAAAATAAGGAGTTCAGTCTTGGCCATGTTGAGCTCAAAATACAACATACATGTATCATACCATCTGGGATGGGTAAATAATATGACTAAGGCCACTTTTACACTGACACCACCCACCCATGAACACCCGGAAACACCCATTGGATGGGTGGGAGAGCATCCGTGTAAATGTCCACGAATGGGTGGGGGTGCATGCCCAACCCACCCGCCAACACCTGCCAACACCCACGGAGCAGCCGCGAGGGAGACAGCACCCTCCGTGGGTGGAGATGGCTGTTCAACACCCGAGCGTACATGTAAAAGCAAAAACACCCACACCCACGTGGACCAGACCGGCGGAGCCCCACCGCACCGGTGCCACGGGGCACGCACGCACCGCCACGCAGACACGGGGTCCTGGACCACTGGTATGGGGGGGCCTGAGCCGGGAGGCATGAGGGGGTGCCCCCGGCAGGGCAGGAAAGGGAGGTGAATGCGCCAGGCTGTAACACAGCACACGTGTCCCAGTACAGGGCAGAGGGGCCACACCGATGGCCCCCCCGGTCGAGGACCCCCAGCCCAGCACATCCCAGGGGCACAGCCCGAGGAGCAGCAGCGAGAGTGAGGTAAGCGCGAGGGAACCACCACCACCGGCCCGGCACCATGGACCAGGGAACCCAGGGCAGGGGGTAGCCACATAACCCAGTCCCCCGTCCCCACAGAACAGCTCCCAAACAACGGAGCACCGCACCACCGGGACGGCAGCCGAGGAGGGCCCCCTGGACAGCCAGGTGAGCAAGGGGGAACCCCAGAGGGGAGGGGGGCAGCAGGCCCCTTGGGGGCACGGAGGGGGGCAGCAGGACCTGGAGTAACCCCTAATGCACTACCCCCAACAGGACATGACCACCATGGCTACTACATCCACAGGGCGGGCCCCATGCTGCTAAGCCAGTCGGCCCTCCAGACACGGATCCCAAAAGGGGGAGCCCTGGTCCAGGCAGGAGATCAGGGACTTCATACGCGTGTGGAGGTCTGAAAGGGTCCAGCACAACCTGGTGCGCAGCTACAATACCAGACAGATCTATGAAGCCATCACCCAGGAGATGCAGTGGCAGGGGTACAATAGGGATGTCACCCAGTGCATGCAGCAGGGAAAGGACTTGAGGTCTGGATATAAACATATCAAGGACAACAATCTCAAGTCCAGCCGGACCATGCGCACAGCCGAGTTCCAGGAGGAGCTGGACAAGTTTCTCTGCATGGACAGGGACATTGTGGCCTCCCGCACACATGGCAGTGCCTTCGCCAGGGGCAGGTGCAGAGCCATCACGCAACCCCCCCCTGACAGACCCCACAGAGCGGGGGGGGGAGGTGGCCCTGGCAAGGCCAGCCAGGAAGCGGGAGGGGACAGACCCATCCCACAGGGGGAGGAGGTGCCCCGGGGATCCGAACGCTGGACCACGACACTCAGCGTGCGCCCCCCAAACCCACAGGCCTACCAGCCACAGGGACAGGGGGTGCACACAGAGCACGTGGAGACCTGGGACGGCCCCCAGGACTCGGAGGAACTGGATCCAGGTATGATCGCCCCAGCGGGGCCAGGGGAGGTTGGGGTGGGGAACGGCCCGGACGGAGGTGCAGCGGCCACAGCCGGGGGCGGGAAAACACTAATGGTACCCCTTCCCATTGCAGCACAAGGCATCCTGGAGGTGCACGAGGTGGAGGAGGAGGAGGAGGGGGGCCAGGCAGCTCAACCACCACCAGGTGGGCAACCCTCCACAGTAGGGCACACTGGCCAGGGGGCCAGAGGGAGGCTGGAGGCAGAGGGGAGTGGAGGTACAGGGTGGGGGGTCACCAGGGGGCATGCAAACACAACCAGCAGGGCCCAACAGGGGCGAGGTGTGGGGGGCAGGCGGGAAGGGCTGTTGGGCCCACAGCAGCTCCCACAGCACACCTGACCATCAAGGGCCCCTCCCGCAGTGAAAAGCTGCCAGGGGGCTATGCCATGAGAGGGCAGGGCAGGGGGACCCCACAGTGGATGCCTGAGGGGAGCAGCCACACTATGGGGGCTGCCCCACCAGGCACTCCGGATCAGGCAGTAGCGGCCAGCGGGGCACACAGGCCTGAAGCACTAACATTGTGTCCAACCTCCTGTTCATAGACCAGGCGCCCGCTCGCGCGAGGGTTGCAGCTGCTGGAAGTGTGGAGCGGAACTGGGAGATGCTGGTCAGGAACCGGCACCAGAGGGAGGACCTCGGCAGGGAGCTGCTGGAGGAGTCGCAACGGTTAGCCGAGGTGCACTCCCAGGAGCTTGCTCTCACCCGGGAGCTCATCAGAAGGGAGGGGGAAAGGGGCCAGGAGATCCTGGCTGCCATGATGGCCCGGTCCCACACCGAGCACCTCTGAGACAGGCGACAGGCTGCCACCCTCCAACGTGAGCAGTGGCGTGCCTGTGACAGGTTGGAGGGTCAGGCTGCACAGCTCATCAACCTCATGGTGGAGGCCATGGAGGCCCTGTGGCATGACCCCCAGCGCGACAGGCCCCGCCATGCCGTGGAAGGAGGGTCGGCGACTAACCAACACCATGGTAGCTTCCCACTGGTGCAGGTGCCCTCCCCTGCACCTCGGCCACCCTCCCCTGCACCTCGGCCACCTAGCAGCAACCCTACCCGGGCCTGGTCCACGGGGTCCCCCTCCCCCACATAGGGCAACAGGACCTGCTGGCGGGGCCACCCTTCCAGCCTGCACCCCCCGTGGTCCCACCCCCGCTGCCACCCCATCCCCTCCACCGGGAGGCGATGCCCCCACCCCAGGACTGTGCACCCCAGGATGACCAACCACCCATGGTGGCTGCCCCAGCCCCTCCGGTAAGGTTGCAGCACCCCAGGCCCCTGGGGGTAGGGGGTGCAACACTGGGGGAGGGCCACTGGGAATCTGCAGACCTGCACGAGGCAGGATCCCGGTAGGGAACACGTTGTAGAACCCACTCCAAGCACACACACTTCACGAGCTGGGGAGCAATGGCCATTGCCAGAGGCACATGTACCTGCTCTGTGCTGCTGTACTGGAACAGGCATGTGCCATAATACCATGGGTGGGCCATCCATGGGTGGGCCATCCAGGGGCTTGCACCAACAGGGATCACCCTACGGCACGTGTTATGCTCGTGTGGGGAGTAGGGGGCTCCCTGGATGACCATGGGGCACCCAGTGGTCCGGGCTCTGACATGGGACAGAGATGAGTGCACACGAGGATGCTTACCCCAGTCTTGTTTCTCCATGCAGGGATTGTCAGCGGAGGCCAGTGTGGAGCGGCCAGTGGATGACAGGGAGGCTGGGCCAGCCAGCCGGCAAGTGCTGTGGTCAGCTGCAGCCAGGGCACGCCAGCCTGCAAGCCCCGGTGGTGTGACCAAGAGGGGGAAGAGGGCACCCCAGACATTAACCCCCAACCCCCTTCCATTGTACAGTTCCCCCTCCAATAAATGTGTTGTACCTCTACCTTGCTGTTGCTTCATCTGTCCCGGGACATGTGGCCTGGGGGGGGGGGCTCCGGCATGTTGGGGGCTCTGTACAGTCCCTGCCCAGTCAACGGGGATGGGGGCCAGCCCAGTGAGGCCTCATGCAGTTGAGGTGGCTGGAACAGGTGTACACTGAACCTGCACAGGTGAGCCAGCGAGTGTTGGCTGGCAGGGCATTGTGAGACAGGGGGTGCTGCCCTGGACAAGCCACCACCGGTGCACAGGACCGGCCCAGTGTCCCGCGGCCGACAGTGAGGGGAGGGCACTCACACCCAGGCAACCCACGGGACCCGTTCCCGGGTCCCCCAGGCCCACACATGGAATAGAGGCACGTTTGCAGGTAAAGGGTAGTACCCGGCATTATTTAAGGACTACACAGGCCTATGGACATGGGTGTGGGTCGGGCGCTGCTTGGAATTCGGCTGCCTGGGCACCGATGTGGTGGCAGATGGCATCCTTGTTCTCCTCTGAGATGCGTCGGAATCCCCGTCCCTGGGCATGTTGGTACAGGGGCACTGGGCCGGTCCTGTGCACCGGTGGTGGCTTGTCCAGGGCAGAACCCCCTGTCTTGCATATATTGTGCAGGATGCACGCTGCCAGGACAAGGATGGGTGTGTGTGGTCCAGGTCGAATTGGCTCCTGTGCATCAGGAGGCGCCAGCACGTCTTCAGGAGCCCGAAGGCCCGCTCCACCACGCTGTGTGCAGACGACAGGTGCTCATTGAACAGGCAGTGGTCCGGGTTGCGCACCACAGGATAGGCCCGCATGAGTCACGAGCTGAGTGGGTAGGCGGGGTCCCCACAACAGGGGCCATGGGAACCCCCTCTATCACACGATACGGGTTGGGGGCGATCTCCCTGTCGAACATGCGTGCATAGAAGGGGGAGGTATGCAGGATACGCGTGTCGTGGCTCTGCCTCGACTGGTCTGTGTACACATCTATGAAGAGGCCCCTATGATCCACTACGGCCTGCAGATTGATGGAGAAGGCCTGTTTTCGGTTCATGTAGTCAATCTTTGCATGAGGAGAGTGTTTGATGGGGATGTGGGTGCTGTCAATGGCCCGATGCAATGTGGGAACCCCATTTCCTCGAACCCACGCATCACCTCCTCGGGGTCACGGAGCTGGACTCGCTCCAAGAGGAGCTCCACGAGCAGGTTGCACACATCATGGAGGACCCTGTTCACTGTGACAGTGCCCACCCCGAACTGCTCCCCCACGCTCCTACAGGAATTGGGGGTGGCCAGCCACCACACCGCCATGGCCACGCGCATCCCAGGTGGCAGCGGGAAGCGCATGTTTGTCTCCCACCTCTGGAGGTGGGGGTTGAGGAGCTCCCCAAAGCGGGTCAGGAGGGAGTGGGGCATCCGGAAGTGGTCCGACCATTCCCTGTCCATCCAGGTGGCCAACATGTTCTCCCACCAGTCGTTGGTGCGGGAGTGCAACCAGTGCCGTAGCAGGGTTGATAGGGTCACGTGGCAGGCGTACACGTTGAGGGTCCGTTGGCACGAGCTAGCCTTGCTGGAACACCGTGGAGCCCAACAGGGCACGGCAGACCGTCGACCCGGTAGGCGGAGCAGGGCTATCTGCTGTAGCAGCATGCACAGCAGCAGGAGGGCTGTGCCCAGAAGGTGCAGCAGCACGTCCCTGGGCTGTGGGTCCTCATCCCCCGGCAGCATGGTTCTACAGCTCCCCACTCCGAGCCACCCTCCTCTGGCACGTGCCATGGCTGCAGCATGCTCCACTGTATGGCCTGTGCCCACAGCCCACTCTCCCTTGGTATTGCGGGAGCTCCTGTGTCCACCCAGCCCGGTGTTGCCGTTCTCTGTGTGTGGTTCGATCCCGTGCTACAGTCCCTCCACCCCACACCCGACCGCCTGCAGCAGGTCCCTTATGTACTATGTAGGCCGGTGGGGGCAGGGCAATTATTGGTGCTGCACTTGGGGTGTGCTGGGGCTGCAACCGGGTGCCGGATACGGCTAAGCATCCCCACGAGTGCACTGACTGCATGTCCGCCAGGGGGGATGGAACCGCGCACACCCCAGGGTACTCCTGCCTCCGCAACTGCACTACAGTCCCCCCTGCCAGGGTCCGCCTTTGCATGCTGCAGCTGTGCGCGGTGTGGATACAATGCCTGGCTCGGCTCCTTGGCCTGGCACAGTGCCCAGCCGTGGCCTCCTTCATCTCTCGGCACCTGTTCTGCATGCCTTCTGTCCTGTGTGTGGGTTGTGGTGCCCAGTCCCCAGCGGGCCGGGCTATCTCTGGCATGCAAGGCCGCCTGTGGGTGAGGGTAGCCACTTGTTCCATGCTCGCCCCAGTCACGACAGCCCTCCATCTCCCGCCTGTTGCTTCATCGGAGCGGGCCTCACTCCTGCCATGGCCAGCCGTTCCGCGGGGCCCTCAGCAGAGGATGTATGAAAGGGGTAGTCACCCTGTGAGGACATGCTGTTGGCGGCCCTCTGGCTGAGTCCCGATGTGCAGCTGTTGGTGGGCAACCCCGTTGGTGGAGGATGGCTTCCGGCTCCTGTCACGGTACATGTGGACGATGGGTCACCAGGTCGGGGCCCCAGCATGCCACGGCCATTCCCTCAAGCTCGGCTTCACCCCCCTGTGCCAGCCTCCTTGGGGGCACCTGCCCGCCACTGTCGTGCCGTGGACCACTGTGGAGTTAACGGTGGCTCGCCTGCTGATGGGGCTACCCGGGTTCGGCCTCGCCTTGTTGTCTGGGGGTCGCCTGTTGCTGGCCTGTACACCAGCAGCCTCCTTCATGCCCGCAGCATCTCCCGTGCGCCCTTGGACATGGGGGCCCTCCTGTGAGATCTGGGCTTGCTGGCCCCCGAGGTTGGTGGCCCGCTCTGGACCGAGGACCCCTCTGCTGCGGAGCTCACCACCCTTCGATCAGTGAGGGACCTTCCAGCTGTGCGGGCTGCAGCCGTCGGAGAGGATCTCCTCCTTCCTCACTTCCTGGTGGATGCTTGTATGCACTCCTGAGGCTTCCGAAGGGGGCTGTTCACGTGGGAGGGTCTAGCGCCTGGGTCGCCGCCCCGTGAGCACTCACCGGACCATCCATGAGTGGCCCCTCACTGCCACCCGCTCGCAGCCACCCTGGTGCCCTGGACGTTGCATTGTCTGCCCCCTCCCCATGATCGGGCTGTGCGCTGCCCTCTGCATCACTGCTGACTGCCGCCTGGTTCCCTGGACCCCATCACCTCCTCTGGGTGACTGCTGCTCCTTCCTGCTGTGGCTGCCCTGGTGCCCTCGCCCGCTCTGCATGGCCACTCCTGTGCCCTCCTGTTGTGCATCTCTTGCCCGGCCGTGGGTCCACCTGCGCCCCCCCTGCTCTCCTTCTCTGTGCTTGGGGGACCCTGATCCCCCAGTGCCAATAAAATGCTGTTCTGTGATGGTCTGTCCTGCCTTGCTTCTGTTGCTGCTGTGGCGGCTGGGTGCCCCTTCCCCTTGGCAGCCCTCATGCTCTCATGGTTGTGTGCAGGGGGGGTGCTTGGTGTATACTGGTGGGCTCTGGGCCTGTGGGGTGGGCGCCGGTTGTGTGGTGTGTGTTCCCCTGGCAGCTTCCCTGCTGGGCACTGCTGCCTGGGCTTGCTCAAGGGGTGGTATTGGCGGTGGGCAGTTGGCCAGACACCCCCTGGACTCACCTGTGCGTTGGTGTGGCCCTGCCCCTCCCCTCCCCTCTGCTGTCGCCCCCTGTTGGTGCGGGCCTTCTATGGTGGTGGCGATGGATGGGCGGCGGCACCATGGGCACTGGGTGGCTGAGCATGAGTAGGGGTTGTGCTGGCCCCAGCCTTTGGCCCAACCGATCCCCCTTTGTGCAGGGGTCCGTGTGCTCTTCTGGGTGGTGGCTGTTGGTGTGTGAGGTGTGTCCCTGGTGCTGTTGCTGCCCCCGGCCCTCCCAGGGCCCATTGGTGCAGGCATTCCCCATTGCCCTGTCCCTTCTCTCCTGCAGCTACTGTTGTGCTGCTGGCGAACTTGCGTCTGGGCATGATGGTGCTGCAGCTGGAGCGATGGCGTGGGACATGCGGGCGGCGGGGCGACTGTTCGATGGCATCCGTGAGGGTGCTGCCTGTTTGCTGGGCCCTGTGCCTGTGTCCCTCTGTGGGGGGGTTCCGTTCCTTGGCTACTGGGTCCAGTTCTGATGGCTGTCTCCTCCTCCTCTGTCCCATTCAGTGCAAGCCATGATCGCGGAGCGGACCCGGGAGCAGGGGGAGTTGCTGCTGGAGCTCCTCCTGCACATCCTGGAGTGGCTGCATTGGCTGGACCGCAAGCAGGCCGAGTGCTGGTGCCGGGTGCGGGGTCGCTGGCCCTATTGACTGGGTGTTGTCCCGGGCCTGCCACTGCTGGTGCTGTCCCCCTCCCTGCCCTGGTGTTGTTGGCCCCTGTTGCAGTTTCCCTGTTTTATTAAAGGCTTTTGTGTTCCTTCCCGGTGTGTCCATGTTGTGCTTTGTTTTGACCTCTCCCCTTATGCGGGTGCCTCTGCAGGGGGTGTTGGGGGTTGCCTGTGTTGTGTGGGTGCCTTCCCCCCCTCTGGCCCCCCATGGGCCCGTCCCTGTGTGCTTCTGTTGCCTGTTGTGTGTGTGTGTGTGTCGCTCTGCTGGGGGGGGGGGGGNCTCCCTCCCGCCCCGCCTGCGTGGGTCCTGGCGGCTCGGGGGCAGGGCCACGTTGCACGGCTTCATTTGCCCTCGGTCAGACATATTGTGCCATTGCTGTGCCGGGCAGGGCTTCCCCACCGGTCCCGGCTGTCTGTGTACTTGCACGGGTGTTTAGTGGGTGCTTCCCGGGATGGGTGTTTGGCTGCTGGGTGTTTGTCGGCCCCTTCCCTTTCCTTCCCGCGACCCCCTGTGGCGCTGTCCATGTAAATGTCTCCCTGCTGGGCACCACCAGGTGTTTGCTGGGTGTGCTCACCCACCCATCCACACCCATCTCCACCCATCGGCGCCGCTGCGCCGTCCGTGTAAAAAAGGCCTAAAAGTGACCCAAGTGAGGTGTCTCATGAATTGTGGCAGCATACTGAATCTGATAGAAATAATAATATGGATGTATAACCTACACAAAGAGTTATTAAGAAACTATAGCTGAATTGAAGCAAAAACATATCTTAAATTGGGAACTAGGTTGTGAGCCGAAAACTGGTAAAATAGGTTGGGACAAGAGAACCAAATACAATGGTTAGGTGGAGTGAGTGATTCATTACCAAGGCAACAAGGCTAGGTGGGTCCAAGAACCTAAGGACAGAGACAATAGGACTAGCCAAAGGGAGGAGGGGTCTCTTCCCACTTCAAGAAGAAGTGACCAGAATTCTAACTCAAGGAGTCTCCATTTTGGAAGCAAGGAATTCACAGCCAGGAGAGGCTAAAACCAACAGTATGAACTAAGAGACTTTCCAAGCAACTCTCCAAGGACCAGACCTGACCATTCAACATCGGGCAGAGATGTAAGGAAGCACCCTGGACTGAGCCTTAGGGTAAGGGAGCAAACAGGGAATTCCAGTGTTATTAGCATGCATTTATTTTAGTTTATTTCATTTTGAACTTACACTCTCTAAGCAATAAGCCTTATTCCTAACCCGAGAGCTTACAATCTGGACCTTTTACTAGGAATTTATCTTCACAGAGAGGCCTTCTAAGCTACAGGTGGTCAAAGGACCAGAGGGTGCATTCTGGACCACAGCTGGGCTGGAAGAAGGGAAAGCTTTTGGGATAGCAAGTCACCCCAAAACCCCAATCTCTGTGATATATGGTTAATCAGATAATGTGGCGCTGATGTCATTGGATCACAGTGTTATTTGAGGTCAGATCATGGAGCTGTGCCATGGATCTGTCTCCTATTAGTGGGTGTTTTCAGACGGACGTTGGGCTGCTCACCCCCGGAGCTGCTCCAGGGGGGCACCCCCACATCTGCCCACTTCCAGCCCTGCCGGGGTCCGAATCAGATGGACCCAGTGTGTTCCAGGGCCCACGGTCTGCCTTCATAGTGCCCCACCCACCCACACACCATAGAGTTGCAGGCTAGAGCATCTGCAATGCTACGGTGTTGCCTGGGGCAATGGCTGACTGGAAGCGGAGCAGTAGCGTGGGTCCGTGCATTAGATGGACTGCTGCTCTGCTTCGGGCTGGTGCCCCAGAATGTTCCGGAGCACCATTGCTGGGGCTGCCCTGAGGCAGGCACAGTCTGATCCACCTGCACATCTGGCACACCCATTAGAGAGACAGGCCACCCGGGGGTGAAGCAGGTTGGCACGGCCAGCACCAGGGCAATCCGTCAGGCCCAAAAAAACACTCATTGTGTGTACTCCCTTATCTCTGCTGCCCTTACCCTGAGCTCACTTTTTTGTGCTTCAGAGTAGGAACTGGATTCAGGGGCCAGATCCAGGAGCTGGAAAGGGGCCAAATAAAAACTAGCCATGGGCTGCATTTGGACCCTGGGCCTGTGGTTCCCCACCCCTGGATTAGAGAGAACTCTTTTTCCAGATGAGAAGAATGAGGCAATCGGCAGTGATCTGCCTCTCTCCATTTTCCTTCTGTTCCAGTCGAACAAACTCCATAGCAGTCAGGACCAGTCTTCTCTCGACTTATTTAAGTTTCTGTTTAAAATCTAGCTCCAAGCTTCCTTAAACTGAAACAGACAAACTCTAGCAAGGTGTTTAATCTGGAAAACAAGCCAGTGACTAACAGGTTTTGCCTACGAAGAGACCGAGAAGTTTGTTAGTCATTTTTTTTTTTTTAAAACTAAGCTTGATTATTGTTACACAGGGGCAACGCCCTGACTTCTGTTGGGTAAATGTTGATTCATGGTCCTTCCCATCGCCACACCCTGAAAGAACTTTCTCCTGGGAGAAAAGGGAAACTCTCACTCAGCAAAAATCCCCATTACCCTGATAGGGAAATGATGACCCATCCTAATTTTTCTCTCTACATTTCAGACAGACAACATTTTATGAAAAGTCACATTTTATCCTCAGGTCATACATTCCTGAAGCGCTGGTTTCAGCTGGGAGTGCCACGGCTAAGACAACTTTAACCGAGAGTGCCATCAGCAAGGACACAGATATTCAAAAACAACATTAATGGGGTGTGAATTGTTTTTATTGTGGAATTTTAATTGTATCTGTTATTTGTTTTTAACATGTTGTTAGCTGCCCTGAGATGCTTTTAGTGGGAGGGGGCAGCATACAAATTTAATGAATCAATCAATCAATCAATTAATTAATTAATTCTAGCTTGTTTCAAGCCTTCAGCTCTCCCAAAGCTCTTGGTTTGGCTGGATCTGTGGGTGAGAGCTCTCCCCCAAAAAACCCTCCTCAGGTGCTGCAGGAAGTGACATGGGTAGGGTGGCCATACCTCCCCTTTAATCCTGGCCGCTTATGAAAAATACATGGTGCAGGGCTGCACTGGAACCAATGCAGCCCTGCGCCGTGTGTTTTTCATAAGCGACATGGATTAAAGGGGAGGTATGGCCACCTTAGACATGGGTTAATTCAGGCAGTGATGCCCTTGGCTGGCAGCCAAGTTGGAACAAAAGTCACAGCCTGGTGCTAGAAGGTACGATGTGTAGCTCCTTATCTTAGTAGTCATTCTCATCGTAACCAAGCCAAGTACGTGCACTTGAGACCTCGCATCTTCATGAATGTTAGACCCCTTGTCTCTCCCTCTGTTCCCCTTCCTAAGTCTCTCCCCCAGCTCCTGTCTCTCAGATTGTAAGCCCTAGGGGCAGGGACCCTGTCTATTTTATTACTTTGTAAAGTGCCATGTACACTGCTGGCGCTATATAAATGTTTGTTAATAATAATAATAATAATAGTAGTAGTGTTTAAGGATCAGGGCTGAATCTAGGTATGTGCAGACTGTGGGACTGCACATGGCCGGGGAGCCCCAGAGAAGCCCCTCAGTACACAGAACCCATCAATAAATTTGAAATGAGGACACAAGCATGAGAAGGATTGGTGTAAAATACAGACCTGCAGGCCCTCAAATGCAGGGAACCCTGTCCTGTGTAGGGCTCGCAACAATTCAGGAGGCGGTCCTGTAAGATCGTGGGTTGACTTCAGGGGTAAACAAAGCCACGGTCCACACTCTAAGCTCACAGTTCTTCAACAGCTTTTACTTCAACATCCAATGGAAATTACAAAATAAACGGTATAACAAGGAAAACAAATACACGGTTCAAACACAGTTATACCTTCTCCTATGCCTGCCTGTCAAAAGAGCTAAAGGTGTTTTTAAATGAGCAAGGCTTGGGGTAGGGGGTCCACGGTCGCTGAGTGGCACCGCTGTGGGGCAGCCACTGGAGTGCGTGGGGAGGGATTCTAACGGGCAGCTCCCAGAGCGGTCATCACGGTCATGGAGGCAGACTCCATGCACTTCCGCAGCCATGGACTGGCCCCGCTGACAACTCATACAGGCAGGCGTTCCCTCTCCTCCTCCCCCCTCCCCACAGCAACAGCCCCAAGCCCCACCCAACTGCCTGCCCTCTGCCATGACACAGCCATGGACACCATGGAAAGAAACACGAAGCTGCAGCAGCCAGTAACCCCTTCCTGCCTATGCCCCTGGGAGCCGCTGGCAGTCCCGGACAACAAGGAAGGTGCATCTTTTGACAGGGTGGGACACACAGGAAGCTGCTGTCGGAGCTGCTGTCTTCCATGGTGTTGGCTCTTCTCTTGTGTGTTGCAAGGGGGGTTGTTGTGCTTTGAGCCGATGCAGTTTTGTATTTTGCACATGCGCACGTCCTTTAAGGGCTCCAGGCAGGACTGGGGAAGGGGCTGGGACATGGACCTGTCGGCTGGCGTGGGTGGCCTTGCCACACACATTTTTGGTAGTGGCCATGAGTGGGTGCTGCATGGCTCATGGCTCATGGGAGTGCGCATCTCCCCACTCCACCTTCAGAGGAGAGGCGTTCAGATGAGTGGTTATAGGGTGGCCACGCATGGTAGCATCTTGTTTGAAAACACCCTCATTCTTCCTTCAGCTCCTCCTGCAGCCCTTACGTTCTTTTAAAGCGCTTGTGGGGGGGGGGGAGGGGGGGAGTTTTGATTAACCCTTTCCCTACCAATCCCACAGGAGCATGGGTCAACCCTTTATGTCACAGAAGCTGTTAGGTCCACACAGTCTTTTTGCACAGACCCCTGACTTCCCTGGATTCAGCACTGAATCTACAGAAAGCTTCCATGTTTTCGTGTTGGCTCTGAATGCAGGGAAAGGAGGTTTCTTATTCAGGCTATGCTGCTCGCTCTGTTCTGCCGACAGCAGGGCCCATGCTGTGGCTGCAGAACTCCCGCTGTAGCCGTGCAAGAAACGGAAGACACAAAAGGATGAAACCTTTTATTGGACCAACAGCTGCTAGTGAGTGTGTGCCAGCTTTCCAGCTACACAGAGCTCTGGTTCAGTGGTTCAGTGTCTCATCTGAAGGGCTCTGCATAGCTTGGGAGCTTGCCCACTTGTTCCAATAAAAGGTATCATCCAGACTACTTTGTCTCCCATCCCGCTCATATTTGAAACCAGCACAGCAGTCATACTCTCTGTAACTATGAAGTTCCTTAAGTGAAAATCTGAACTACAGCTGAGCCAGGGTGACTGTCTTTATTCTGAGCACACTCTGCAAGCTGCATGCTGCAGATGCAAACATTACACAGTGTTATTGTAAGTGCTGGGCTGGTTTGGGGTTTTTTTTTTAGATAAAGCATAAAATGAAGGTGCTGTTTAGTCAGAGTCATCTAAACTCAAATTCTATAGCCTGGTCCATCGCTCCTAGAGCTTTGGTAACTTCTTTAACATTTAAGAAAGGCGACATTGGGTGTTAACAGATGAATGGCAGTTCTGGAGGTGGACAGGCCAGCCTGCTTCAACCCCAGGCTGGCCAGTCCATCTGAAGGTGACCCACTAGGTGTTGAAGCCCAACACTCCAGAACATCCTGGAGTGCCGGCAGTGGAGCGAGCAGCCTAACCCAGTACACCGGCCCCGAGTGGAACTGCTGTCCATCTGCTCGGCAGTCCCACACTGCAGCTCCACTCCCAGCCAGCCATTGCCATGGCAACACCATAGAGTTGCAGACACCAGCTTAGAGCGTCACCTGCAACTCTATGGTATGGGGGCACTGCAATGCAGCCAGGAGAACCCGCTGGGTCCATCTAAAGCAGGTGGACACAGGGGCAGGTCCGGCCTTAGAGTATGCAGGGCCCAGGGCAGGGAAGAAAGGCGCTCCCTGGCTCGGTCTGGGGGTGGCACGCTACCCGGGCCTGGGCTCGGGGACGGGCAGAAGGGTACTCCCCTGCGCCCATCCCCAAGCCCATCCATCGGATCATTTACCTGATCCGCCACCGGCACCACTGGCCTGGGCCTTGCGCTGGGCTCGGAGCCTCGGGAAGGGCGGGCACCGTGGCAGCAGATTAAATCTGCCGCTGCGCTGCCCGCCAGCGCCACCGGAAATTCTGCTGGCTAGCCCCCTTCGTTGCCTGACTGTCTCGGCCAGGGTGAATGAGGGAGAGGCAGAGGCCTCGCATCTCCCACATTTCCCTTGGCCAAGAGACTGACAGGCGGGGAGGGGCCACCCACGGAGTGAGGGAGAGGCGGGGACTTTGCTTCTCCCTCACTTCCGCTGGCCCCCTCCATTGCCTGGCTGTCTCGACCAGGGGGAATGAGAGAGAGGCAGAGGCCCTGCCTGTCTCACATTTCCCCTGGCCTGGCCGAGACTGACAGGAAGCGGAGGGAGGGGGCCCGTCAGTCGGAGTTGTGTTGGACTCGGCCGGGGGCCCCACACTCAGGGTCCCCAGCTCCCAGCCACTGTCAGGCCGGGAGCTGGGGACCCAGAGTGCGGGGGGCCCCCAGGAGCGGGGCCCTGGGCGGCCGTCCCGCGGTAGGGCTGGCCCTGCACAGGGGTGCACCCCCAGAGCAGTTCCAGGGGCAGGCAGCCTCTGCATCCTTCTAAAAACACCCATTTTGATAGAACAGGAAACTGAAAATGCAATCAGTGAGGTAGCTCCTGTGTTATTTGTTTATACTATCAAGATACCTGTGTAATTTCATGGGAACAAATGAGAGTGTGAAAGCGATTGGGTCAGTATGGGTGATTGGGTGTGGATGTGTGGGTGAGGTAGAGCACGTATTTGGGTGTAGGCATCTTGTTTAATGCAGTGAAGGCACCTGCATTAAACAAGATGCCTACGCAGTATTCTTTTAATGTAACTTACGGATATGTGGACATCTAACGTGAGCATTTGATTGTGTTTAATTTAACTTAGCCATGTGTGGGCATGTGATAGCGTATGATTTTCTACGGTAAAATTTAAATGGAATCAAATTTGATTTTGGCCAGAGATATCTGGATCAAGGGGGAATGTGGATGTGCAGCCCACTGTTTGGGTTGACCAATTTATTGAAGCCCATCCAACATTTTAAGTTGAGTACCCCTGGTGGGAAGTAATCTTCTATGTCATAGTGTAGTGCTGCTGCGTCCTGCTGTGTTTCACCCCAGAGTTGGCTGAATTTCATAGGCAAGCAAAGTGATCCTTATGAAAAAGTAGAGAGCTTACAGGAGTGATTGCATAGTCAAAGAAAGTCCTGAACACCATTACACCATTTCCCCACATAAAATTAATTCTCACAACAAGAGATTGACACTATTGCTCATGTTGGACAGTCAGGAGTGAGACTATTCATGATGTAAGATGCTACTGAACTGCAGTAATGGGCATCTGGATCTGGCCCGTGGCTAGTGCACACTAGTGAGGTATGGCAAGGAATGATGTTCTGTTTAAGCATCTTGTCCTGCTGTAGGAGCCCCTTCTTCCCTTGCAACTAAGCTAAGCACCTGCACCGTCTCAGCTACATGAATGTATCCCCATCTCTCCCTATGTGGCCCTCCCCTTGTCCATTCGAGACTGCAAGCCCCTTGGGGCAGGGACCCGTCACTAATCATGACTGTTCAGCACCAGGCACGTTGCTGAACTTATTATTACTATTTCTGCAGCCTGATGTTAAATTTCCAGCTTCCCGCAGGGGCTTTTCTTTAAACAAAATGAATCTTAGCTTAAAATTTCCTAACATTCCCGAGCATTCTGTATTTTCCAGACTATGTTCTCATCCAGATTTTAACAGAAACAATTGATGTATCTTTACAATCTCCCTTTTTGTCAGGGGATGTACCTGAGGATCTTTCAGGATGAAAAAATGCTCTGTAAAATGAAAGATATTTGCTAAAGTAATGATTAGAGAAGGCAGCAAATGTGGAGCTCGTCTTTCAGACTGGTGCGGTCAGCTATTCCTGAGGGCTGTGTCTGGCATTTCTCTATTTATGGGCTATTGCTTGAATTTAATTTTCTGCAGCCAGCTAATATGTGTCAAAATGTGATTCTTCTTCTGAAGAATTAATGCCTTTTATTTTAGATTAGTGCCACAGCAGCAGTAAATATTCAACTGTGTGGAAGTTGCCATAGGAAGCTGGCTAGTGGCTGTTTTGATGTGCTGTTATAGCATCATAAACAATACTCCTGTCCTCGCTGTGGCAAAACATTTATGTTTCAGTGTTGTAAAGAAGTTCTATTCACAAAGGAATGAGAGGGAATCTGGTGGGCTGGCAATCATGAGCAGTACACTCTCTGATTCCCCTTTCAGTGGGTTATCTTCAAGAGCTAGACATTTTCCCCCTTCACTGTGTCTCTCAAAACCATGTAGCAAGCCAGTTGAGTTCCTAAACATGGCCAGAGAGCTAACATCAGCCTTGGAACAGATCTTCCTTCATGTGCCTTTCACTTCAGTGCTGCTTTGATGCTGGGTCTCGGATTTCAGAGCACTTTAGCACATACCATTGGACTTTAGCACATCTACAAACATAACCTGAAGAAATCAGGGTTTCGGGAGGGGGGGGGGGGCAAAGGGACTTCCCGGCTCCTTCCTGCCATGACCCCACCTCTGTGGATTGTCATGATACTCCATAAGGAGAGGGCTTATGTGAAGAAGGGCCCTTTGCATTGTCCCTCCCACATGAGATCCTGTCCACTTCAGGTGAAAACCCAAAGAGAGGTGATAACCCTAGCCTAGGCTAGGAGCAATCTCTACAGTCCAGGGCTGGCACAACCATATAGGCAGCACAGGTGGGTGCCTAGGGTGGCAAATTGAAGGCGGTGGCAAACCCCCACCTCCTGCCCTGATTCAGGCAGCAGCATGGCTGGATTGCGGCAGCGGGGTTGAAAGGCAGGGAGACGGGCTAAGGCCACCAGCCCCTCGGCACCCCAGGAAGCAAGCTGTGCATGTGCATCTGCATGTTGTGTGCACGGTGTGCGTAGGGTTGCCACCTTTTGCAGTTTGACTCCAAGACTCACGTAGGCCAAAATGAGTGTCTCACGGTCAAACTACAAAAGGTGGCAACCCTAGGTATGTGTGCGCAGGCGTTGCACGTGAGGGGTGTGCACACAGGGCAGCAAAAATCCTTGCACCGGCCCTGATCCAGTCCACCCCTGATCATGAAAGTTGGCAATGGCAGTAAGAGATGTTTGGAGATACATTGAATTTGAAACAAGGAATCAACTCCTTCGCATGTGAAGTGACCCCTAAAACAGAGGACCCCGTGTGGTGGTGGTACTGAACAGCTGGCACATGCTTAACACCAGCTATTCCTGGTTGTGGACAAATAATGAAAACACGACCTCAGCGTACATGAAAGTGGTTGGGGTGTGTGTGTGTGTGTGTGTGTGTGAATAATTATATTTGGTCTTAGCAATACTGTGTTATGTAAAAAGATAGAACAATCTGTCTGATTAAATATGTGGCTTCCCTAGAGCAGTAAAGTCACACATTTGTCCATGTTTCCTGTTGTTAACCTCCCTTTATAATAAGTAAATTGAAACAATGGCAACAGAAAGAAGCTACAAAGAATCCAGCTCTTGATCCAGTAGGAGACTGACTCAGCCGCAGCAGCAGGTGACGCTTTGCACAGCAGATAGGAAATACCCTCAAGCAAGTTTCCATGGAGTTTGTGCAGTCACCAAACAAATATCAGGATCCGAGTTTGTTGCTACACAGGTGTGTCTGCTTGTTCCACAACACCTTGGGCGCAGGGAAACACTTCCTAGAGAGGATCGGCTCGCTTTGGTGGGAAGCAGTAGGATAGGTGGATTGCTTAAACCGCTTTCTGTCAGGCTGTCTCATTGGGTGTTAACAAACAACACACTCGCGCCATGTTGTTGCGAGCGCGGCATCAATCCACGCTCACCCACATCCCTAACAAATGGGTGGAGACTCATCACGCACATGATTCTTCGCAGCTTCGTCGGGCCCAGCTGCCCCCGTTCCCTCCTTATGGCTGGGGGAGGCGCGGCGAGGGAAGCGCCGCTTCTCAGGATCACGTAGCAAATCCAGCGGGAAAGGGAAAAGCAGGGACGCTTCCTCTCGACCCCCACCACGCTGAGTGCTCTTCGGGGAGCCTCCCGCCAGTCCCATTCATTCCAGAATGGGGTGGCTCTGCGCGCGCGGCCGGGGCGCGGAGGGGAAAGCCAAGGAGAAGAGAGTCCCGCGTGCTGGGGCAGGGAGGAGGGCAGTGCTCTGCGGTGAAAGGCGGGTGTGCGCTCCGAGCGCCAGATTCCCCGCCTGGCCAGCGCTGCAAACGCCACTCCCCGCCCCATGGCGTGTGTGAATGTGTGTGTGAGAGAGAGAAAGCATGAGGCGTTACCCCGCGCGGTTCTCTGGCAGGATGCCGTGCAGGGACAGCTGACAGACAGGAAGCACGTGCTCAGGTAAGGGGCAAACCCAATCAATGGCCAAGTGAACACCAGCCGCTTCTGGTGCCTGCTGTCTTCACCGTGCCGTCTGCTTTCACCCGTTTTGGCAGCTCGGCTGCTGGGCCCAGCAGAATGAAAGAACACGACTGTTCCCTTGGAGGAGGGGAGGGAGGTTTACAGCTGTGGTTGCAGTGGAATGCCTTGTGTCCCAGAAGTCCTGGAGACACAGTGCACGAGAAACAATGAATCATTTCCTCGGCTTCCATTCCCTCCCACTAGCCTGAAGTCTCAGCTGGCCAGGAAAAAACAGCAGCCAGGCTGTTAGCTGTTTGAGGAATCCTAGACAAAATTGGCCTGTTCTGGCTTGCTTTCTTTTTAAAAAAAAAAAGTACATGATTTGGAAATAATGCAGTAGTAGGATAATAATTCCATAATGTAAATCAGGTCAACTCTAATACAGGACCTTTGAGTCAGTCTCCTTCATGTAATCCTTCCCCATACCGTTTACCCACACAAAATTAAACCACTGCTTTTAAAGGGTTTTTCTTGGATTCACGAATATGAATGATCTGCAAGTTCCCTCCCTGAAGAATTTATGCTCTAGACTTTCAGCGGTGGCTTTTTAAGCTGCTGCCACATTTTGAAGCTGTGACCTAGGGTCAGTGGCAGAGGGACATTCTGTGGACAAAGGACACCACAAGTAGTACACCTCTGGCTACTGGCATAGCATGCAGTATAGTGGCTGGGACTGGGACTGTGCTTTACTGACAGTCTTGGTGCCACGTCATCACTAGTTGTCCTAACTTTCCCTCTAATGCTTGCTCAAGTACCAGATGCCTAACTGAGTGTCACGGGGTGGAAGGCCTCTGCTCTTCCCATTCCAGTGCCTGCATCCAGGCTACATTCAACCAAACAGACTAATTCGTCCTGGGCTATTTACTTGGGGAATAATCCTCTTTGCAGGTGCTTTAATTATCCAGGGGGAGGCTACGTGAGGAGTTACTGACTGAACAGTGTGGTGTTAATTCAAGATGCTGGTTTTGACCTTTAAAACTCTAAGTGGCCTGGTCCCACATATCTGAAAGACTGGCCCTCTTTACATAGATCATGGGTGTGTGTCTGTGTGTGCCGCAGTGTGTGTGTAAGGCATAGATGGGTGCACACCCATGTACACCCACCTCCACCCATCAACACGCACGGAGCAACTGCTATTTTTGCTGGTTGCTCCGTGCGTGGGGGATGGGTGGAGGTGAGTGTAGATGGGTGTGCACGGGAGAGTACACACCCCTCACCCGTCATGGGATTTACACAGGTGGCACTCCTGCATGAACACCCTGGGTGTTCGTACATGGGTGTCGCCCATGTAAAAAGGGCTATTGTCTCCCTCCCTATGCTCCATTGTGATTCCTTCAGTCAGCTGGGAGTGCCTTCTTACAGGTCCCCTCTGCCTAGCAGGTCCATACAGTGAAGGGCATGCAGAAAGGCATTCTTGGTTGCTTCCCCTGTATTGTGGAACTCCCTTCCCCTGGAGGTTTGTTTAAAGCCTGGGCATTTTCTGGAGGCAACATAGGAATTTTCTTTTGGGGCAAGGGTTTGGCAGGTAGGAATAAAGTTTGGGATGGTGGTTTTTAGGGGATTTGTATATGTTTTTATGCAGTTCTGAACAAAGAGTTAAAGTGAGTTAAAGTCTAATTACTTCAGAGCAAGTGTTTGCATGAACAAGCCGTGAGCCAAAATCTTGCTCTTAATTTGGTAGGTGAGGGAGGATGCAAATCCTCCACCACTAAAGTCAATGTGAACTGGGCTATTGACTTTAATGGACGGTGAACTGCACCCAAAATGTGACATGACAAGAGTTGGCAGGGAGAGAGGGAATCCTAGGTGATGGAGAAGGTGCTCTGAGGGAGCACCTAAGGGAAGATATGAGGAAGGCTCAGCAGGAGGAGAGGCAAGACATTTATACAGAAGGAGAAGAAGGCTTTTGCAAGCATAAGGCATAATCCTTTTATTTAAAGAGAGTGAGAGGTGATGTGAAAAGCACGTGAAATGAACCTTAACATGAGAATTAGCTTCACAATGACAGCTAGTGTGCCAAGATAAATCTAGGAAGAAAAAAAATCAACTTGGGGCTGCACTGCAGCTCTTAGTTATCGACACTGGGGAAATCATAGTCTCCACTCATTCTGAGTATGAAACTCCTACTGACAGCAACTGAATCCTGCATGCAAGATGTGGAATAGAATGTCTGCAACGTGGAGAAGAGAAGAGAATTTTGCCCCAGCTCTGCAGAGGTGTTAATCATCTCCTTCCTCTGTGCCAGATTGATCAAAACATGCTCAGTATTGCCAATCCCCATCATGAGATTGGCTTTAAAAATCATGAGATTGGGGGGGGGGGGACTACTTGCCTCCCTGGTTTCTGAGCCTCAAATTAGCACTCCAGTTATATTTTTCAAGGTTCTTCCTGCAATCGTGAGGGCAAAAGACCTGCTTTTTCATTAATGAAAGCTGAAATTTTCATGAAATAAAATTATTTCTGGGGCTTAAGACATAATTTTATTTCAGGAGTTTTATTGTTTAAGAAAAACAAGAATCACGAGTTAGCAAGACTACATCATGTCACAACCTGTCTATTCATGGCGTATCAGATTAAAAAATAAACCATTATTATTATTATTATTATTATTAACAAACATTTATATAGCGCCAGCAGTGTACCTGGCACTTTACAAAGTAATAAAATAGACACGGTCCCTGCCCCTAGGGCTTACAATCTGAGAGACAGGAGCTGGGGGAGAGACTTAGGAAGGGGAACAGAAGGAGAGACAAGGGGTCTAACATTCATGAAGATGCGAGGTCGCAAGTGCACGTACTTGGCTTGGTTACGATGAGCCAGCAGAACTAGGGAACTGTTCCCTAATCAAGGGTGGGGAACCCACAACCAGAGGGCCGAATCCAGTTCACTGCTGTTTTTGATTTGGCTCCTTTCCAGTTCCTGGATTGGGCTCATTGAACCAGTCATTCCCCTCAAACACTGAATGAGTGAGCTTGGGAAGGGACTGGAGATAAGGACGTGCACTCAGAGAGACCAAGGCTCAAATCCCAGTTTAGCCATGAATGGCCCCTGTCTCTCCCTGTGTTTCCCTTCCTTGTCCATCCTAGATTGTAAGCCCCTCATGGAAGGGATCCATCTCTAATTACAATTGTTCAGCACCAGGCATACGTAATAAACAATAATTCTCAAAGCCCAATACTAGAAGATGCTCAGCTAAGCTTCCTGCTTTCTGACTTGAGTCAGTGAGAAGGAACTGAAGATGCTCAGCATCCCACGCAAGGCAATTTGTGCTGGACGGGGTCGTAAGTGCAGGATTCTTTTCCAATCACCACATAATATTGGGCTCCAGATCTAGTGCAGTTAGTTGCCTTACCCAGCCCCTTTGCCAAATCTCAACATCACAGTGTAAACTGCAGTTACTATCATGTCCATTCAAGAAGAAAAGGGGGAAAGGAAAAGTCCTTCTTATTTCCATGGATACTGCGTTTGTCTAAAATACCTAGGGAGAGAGAGAGAGAGGAGCAAGACTATGAAGAGCCTTGAAAGTGAACATAGAAAGTGTTTGTAGAGACACACACCTCCCCACTAGGATTGCCATAGATGCAAGTGTTTAGAGGGCACCTATGAGATATACAAGTTGCAGGCCTGCATTGGAGCCAATGCAGCCCTGCAACCTGTATTTCTCTGGGTCCTCTAAAAATTTGCATATATGGCAATATATGCCATAATGGATGGGTGGGGAGTAGGGTTGCCATATATGCAAATTTGCAGGACTGCATTGGCACCCTATGGCCCTTTTCACACCGACACGCTAACCCGGATAAAATGGGAGTTACATTTTATTATACATGTTGCAGGGCACCCATAGAGCACACCTGCAGCACTGCAACATGTATAATAAAATGTAACACCCATTTTTATCCGGGCTAAGAGTGTCTGTGAAAAGGGCCCGTGCAGTCCTGCAGCATGCATGATGAGTGGGGAGGCGTGTGTCTGGAAGCATTCAGAAAGTTTGTACTGAATGTGAAAGGGGGACCAAAGTTGTTTTTGTTAAATGTGCTTTTATTTCTTTCTATAAATGTCCATTATATAGTAATTATAATAAAAAATATATTGTTGTGTTTATAATTTTTAAAAAGTCACATACACAGAGCCTAACCTGGGGAAGTATTTCTGCAACTGCTGAATTAAATTCCTCATTTGTTGGGCTGAGTAATACCCTCTCTCAAAGCAACAATAACTGCATATCCACATGAGATTCCTATAAGCAGGATGGCGGAGTGTGTCTCTGTTTCACACACTTGATACCTACGGATATATCTGCTGCAGAGAATGGAAACGTATTACATCTGCTGTCCTTTTTCTCATGATCAGGCTACTTAATTTTGGTAACTATGCCCCACTTTTCCTATCAGCATCTCCGGTCTCTATTGGCACAGCATGTCTGTGTATGCTGCTCTTTAGAGTCCTCTCTGTCCAGAATCTGACCCCCAAATTACTCTTAGGCCGCTTTTCGACGAGACAAATTTGCGCATGATTGGTGAAAAATGCACGTGTGTTAATGCTCGTTTAAACACCTAAACCGTTTTAAATACGCATTTGCCATGATCGTGTAAAAGCCAAAACCGTTTTGAATGTGTTTTTTAAATAATGCACATTTTTAAAAAACGGTTTTGGCATCCCCCGATCATCAAAGGGGCTCAAAACCGGTTTTAAAAAACCACGCATTATTTAAAAAACACATTCAAAACGGTTTGGGCTTTTACACAATCATGGCAAATGCGCATTTAAAACGGTTTAGGTGTTTAAACGAGCATTAACACACGTGCATTTTTCACCAATCATGCGCACATTTGTCTCGTCTAAAAGCGGCTTTAGATTTACACAGACTTGTGCATTTACACACACACACACCGGCAATACTCATTGCTAAGAAAAGGTAGCATCTAAACTACTTTATCTTTTTATCTGTCTTTCGTTGCAACAAGGTCCAGAGGTTCCTTGGGACAAAGTCAGGGCTCCTGTTTAGATCACTGTGTACTAGTACCCAAGGGTCATTCTGGGAGCTCTCCATTCAGGTCATTCTTTGAATGGGCCTCTATTCAGGTGATGTCAGGCTCAGTATGGAAGCCCTTAAGGCCCAAGCTCCTTGATCTTGAGCCAGGCTCCCATAGAGCCCCATGACATCATAGTACTGCATGTGGGTGGGGCCACATCGGGTAAAGAGCAGGATAATAGCCTGACCCCACCGTTTCCATGATGCAGCCTCGCCCCCATGGAGTACTGTCCATGAGGATGGGTCAACACCTGTTACGTTGGGCCTGGAAGAGCCCAGCTGCGTTGCGACTGGATTCAGGTGGTCTCAACACAGCCGGGCTTGGACTGGGCTCAGGTCTGATTTTTTTAAGCCCATACAGGGCCTTCTTCCTGTGTACCAGCCATTGTACAAACAAAGACCTGAAAGGCTTGCAGTGAAACAAACCTTACCTTGGCAAACTACTTGCTTGCAGCATAAAAGCAGCCCTCTTTTATCTGGTCGTTACATGAAACAGCATGCAGCTAGCCTGCATTGTTCATACAACAAACTAGCCCTGTGAACGGGCAGTGTAGAAGGAGAACGGAGATGGAAGCCTGTGCCAACAAGGACCCAGTCCTTACCTCTCAACCTTGGACTCTGTAATGAGGGACAGTGAAAGTGATGCTTTGGAATGAGGAGTATAATTTGCATATGTTGATTTGAATAAGTTTGTGTGCCTCGTCTAACTTTGAGGATGGGATGAAGAAAGCTTTTTTAAAAAATAGATTAAATAAAATGAAAGGACATACATGCATAACTTCTCTCACAAGTCTGGCTTCAACCCTTGTCCTTCCAGTCTTCATTTCAAAGTCTATCACAGGACTTCCCTGAACTGCTTGGCTTCCCATCCACCTTTCAAGTGCGCTCTGCTGTGCGTGCAGACCTCCCTTTGACAGTAAAGCTTTTCACCCACACTGCAGAGCAGACACTTCTGTTCCCGTATGGATTCTCTGATAGATGAGAACTGTGAATTCTCTCATAGCCCAGCATTAGGCTGTAGCCTGTTGCTTAACACTGAGACTAGACTGATTTTTTTTGTTATTGTTTTAAAGCAAGAAACTTTTTAAAAGGAAAGAAATTGCAACATTTGCCCATAATAAGGGCCATATTCGAACCCTTGACCCAGCAATCATCTTTTCCCTGCACTATCTTTCTTAAACGCTACAACTGGCTTGGCTTCCGGCCTCCCCTCTTTCCGCAGACAATGTAAGACCTGGCTGTTCTGCCAGGTCTTTCCCGTGGGGGGGTGGGGTGGGGTAGGGTAGGGTGGGGGGGATGGGGTTTCATATTGTTTTTAAATTTAATTATTATTGTTTGTTCTAATGTTTTAAAATGTTTTTAATCTGCTGTGAGCCACCCCGAGATGCCTGAGGCAGGAGGGGGCGGCATACAAATTTTAATATAAAATAAATAAATATAAATAAATAAAATAATTGCCAAGACAAATTTCCCCCTCCATACAGCCTTGACAGCATCCCATATTACTAATGGAGAAACGTCTTCAGTGGTATTATTTTCAAAATAATCATTAATTGCATTTTTTATTCTCTCTCCTTGATGATTATATTCTGGAGATACCTGGTAGTAAACTTCCAGTATTCTCTGACCAACTTAGTTTGTGAATCTCAAGAACGTTTGAGGATCACTAAATAATGATCTGAGAGAGAGTAGTGACTTTTACCACACAACTTAGACAACACATTATTAATTCCTTACTGACCATAATAAAATTAATTCTAGAATACATATTGTGTCTTCCTGAAAAGGTATAGTCAGTTCTCTTGCCATTCAGGCATCTCCAGGTATCTACCCACCCAGCTTCCTCAAACATTTTGCTTAACTCCAAATTCCATTTTTGCAAGGGAGTGGGGCTTGACTTGTCTAGGGAAGAGAGAGGTGAATTAAAATCCCCCAAAATAAATACTTGGCCCTCAGCTTCTTTTTTAATTATAGGGAAAACCTTCTGAAAGAAAGCCAAAGTGGTCTCATTTGTTGCATATACACCTACTCACATATGTTTCCCTATCAATGACACTCTTTACCCGCAGAAAGCGTCCTTCCCCATCTCTCTTAATTTTCTTTATTTGAACTCCCAGTTTTGAAGCAAAAAGAATAGCAATACCCGCTCCCTTTCTGTTTGCACAAGAAAAAAAACTGTTTATCCCAGTCTTTATGTCTTAGTCTCCTTTCCTCCCACCTCCCTTGAGGAAATCTCCCTGCTCTCCTCCTCCAACCCTTCCACTTGCCCCCTTGACCCCATCCCCTCCCGCCTCCTGACCTCCATTGTTTCCACTGTCGCCCTTTCCCTTCTGCACATCATCAGCCTCTCCCTCTCTACTGGCTCCTTCCCATCCACCTTCAAGCACGCCACTGTCTCCTATCCTCAAAAAGTCCACTCTTGACCCCTCTGACCCTTCTAGCTACCGTCCTGTCTCCTTCCTTTTGCTTCCAAGCTGCTTGAATGTGTTATCTACTTCTGCTGCCTCGACTTCCTCTCCGCCAACTCCTTCCTTGACCCCCTCCAAACTGGCTTTCGCCCCCTTCACTCTACTGAAACTGCTCTCACTAAGATCACCAATGATCTCCTTGTGGCTAAATCTAATCGCCTCTATTCCATTCTTGTCCTCCTTGACCTCTCTGCTGCCTTTGATACTGTTTCGCCACTCTCTCTTGCTGGATTCACTTTACTCTCTTGGCTTCCATGGCTTCATCCTTGACTGGTTCTCCTCCTACCTCTCTGACCGCTCCTTCAATGTGTCTCTTGCCAACTCCACCTCCTCCCTTCCACTCTCGTTTGGTGTTCCCCAAGGCTCTGTCCTTGGCCCTCTCCTCT
>QEPC01008233.1:4364389-4378961 GCA_003113815.1 Sphenodon punctatus | reverse complement strand
GCTGGGGAGGGGAAGCCCCGAGGGTTTGTTCATTCCCCTTTCCCCGTAGAATCTCCTGCCCCGCGTCCCCGCAGCGCAGGCTGGAAATTCTGCGCTGGGGGAAGCGGGGCAGGAGATTCCGCGGGGGGAGGGGAATTCCGCGGGAAATCTGCGATTCGCAGACCCGCGGATCCCTCGGGGCCCTGCTTAAAAGTTGTGCAACTTTTAAGTTGTGCATATACGAAGTTACTTGTTGTTTATATTAGGTTCAATGGGAATAATTATCCCACTCTATCCCTAGTGTAAACTAGGAGTAACTCTACAAGAGCCAAAGGAGTTTGAGGAGCAACTTGGTGTGTGACTTTTTTTAAACATAGTCTCTACATCAAAACACAGCATATGGAAAGTTATGTGACTCTACTTTTTAAAATCACATAACTTTATCAGAAGCCAGCTCCATCACAAAAACTTTAAGCTCTAGTCAGTTTCATGTCAATTACCCCCCTGGCCTCACTCTGTACTTAGTGTTTGGGGAAAGATCTCCCAACTTCTCCCCCCGCCCCCAACTCAATCTCTCTCTCTCTCTCTCTCTCTCACACACACACACACACAGACTCTCTCCCCCCCCACTCTCTCACTCCCTCACAAACACGCACGCACTCTTCTCCCCCCACTCTCTCTCACAAACACACGCACACATCAACTTTTCTCCCACCCTCACTCACTCTCACAATCACACATGCACACAGACTCTTCTCCCCCCACTCTCTCTCTCACACACACGCACGCAGATTTTTCTCCCCCCCCCCCAAACATGGAGTGTTCTTCCTCACACGCACACACACACACCACACACACCTCACCAACAATTCCAATACCACTTGCAGCCTCACAGGAGGGGCTGTAGAGTTTTTCAAAAGGCCCCGCGATGCTGCAGGACACACAGGGGGCCACCGCCATCTTGCTGTTCCTGACTGGTTATGCTGGGAAATGTAGTCCTAGCATGCCCAGACAGGAAACATGTTGGTAGCCCCAGTGTCCCTAGCGGGGGCAGCAAACCTTACAACACCAGGCCAGTGAGGATGGAGAGGGTCGGGGGAGCAGCATAGTTCCTCTCCCCCCATCCCTCCCTCCATAAGCTGCCAAGCCTGCCAGGGGAAAAGGGGAGCCCTGGCGTAACAACATAAGGAAAGTTACGTGTCTCTGCTTTTTAAAATTGCGTAACTTGATCAGGAGCCAGCATTGTCACAAATACTTTATGCTCTAGTCAGTTTCATGTCAATTACCACCACCCCCTGCCCCGGCCTCACTCCCTACTTTTGACTTCATATGAATATTCTGCATCTTTTCAAAAGTTGCAGACTTTTAACTTGGTATGAAAAGTTGCAGACTTTTGACTCCGTACTTTTGACTCTGTATGAAAAGTCTGCAACTTTTGAAAAGGTGCAGACTTTTCACTCCTATGAAAAGGTGCAGAGTTTTCACTTGGTATGAAAAGTTGCAGACTTTTGACTCTGTACATTTGACTCTATGAAAAGTCTGCAACTTTTCAAAAGTCGCAGACTTTTAAAAGTACGGAGTCAAAAGTCTGCAACTTTTCATACCAAGTGAAAAGTCTGCAACTTTTGAAAACTTGCAGACTTTTTACTCGGTATGAAAAGTTGCAGACTTTTCATAGGGAGTCAAAAGTACAGAATGAGGCCAGGGGGGTGGGTAATTGACATGAAACTGACTAGAGCTGAAAGTTTTTGTGACGGAGCTGGCTTCTGATAAAGTTACGTGATTTTAAAAAGTAGAGTCACATAACTTTCCTTATGCTGTGTTTTGCCGGTCAGCAGCTGCTCAACTGCGCATGCGCGAGCCAGAAAAACTGATTTTTTAATCATTAATGGCTGCACCAATCGATATCATTTTACAGAAGCAGTTGTTATTGATCTCATGCTCCAAGCCCGTGACGTTTGGGGGCTCAATTCATCCAGGGGGAGGAGATATTGATGATTCAAAATCGTGAGGACATGTGCATTTTGACCACAACCAATTAACTTTTAAACAGTTATGACATTTTATTTTCTGGATAGATCTTCTTCAAACTTTGTGTATATGATGGTACTCACAAATTATAGCCATGGATACATTTTCAGAAATGTAGCTCAAGCGGTTTCCTCAAAATTGGGGCTTCAGCAGTCCCCTGCTTATAATGGAAAGTGGTTGTGCATTTAACTTCCTTACAGCTACCGCTGTAAGGCAAAACATCCTTCCTCCATCTTCCCCAGGGGCCTTGTTTAGAGATTCCCATCCCCTGTTCCAGGTAGGGGTAGCATAACCAAGGGCAGGCATGGTAAGTTAGAGGGGTACCCCTGTCCTTTCTTTCTCTGTCTGCTATTGCTCTCCTCCTAGTTGGGCCTCTCAACAAAGGGAAATGCCATCACCACCACCCATTCTGAGAGACTTTGGTTCTTCCCCTGGTTCCAGGGATCCCACTCAGGTTCTTTCCCCAACCCAAAGACCAGGATTGGGAAACCTCAGGCCCAGAAGCCAAATGTGGCCCATGACTAGTTTTTATGTGATCCCATTTCCCAGATCTTACTCCTGGGTCTAATTCCTATCCTATCCTCCACTCTCTTATCCTGACCTCAGGCGTTGAAAGATTGAGCTCAGGATAAGGGAGAAGAGAGGAGGGCATTCACACAAGGATAGGCGACAGATCCATAACATAGGGTGTTAACAAATGAGACAATAACCTACATCAAGTGGGTGTCCAGCTGAGGAAGGCTGGTTACAAGTTCTAGAGAAGCCACCATTGCTGCTAGGTGCACACGGTTTCTACACAGCTTTGTAATGCAATGTAACGTGCCAGTGCAGCCTAAAGAACCTGATCTAGAGCCCACTGAAAGTGGAAAGGCTCTTTGGGCGAAAACAAATGACATAATAGCCCGCTACAGTCTGGATTTGGGCTGCTTTCCAATGTTACATGCTGGGGGGTGGGGGACTTGCGCAATCATGATTGCAATCTGTAATCGTAGAGATTAGTGTCTATCAGAATGCATTAATTCTCTTTTATCGTGTGAGAACACGCATCCTTCTAAAGGCTACATTTGGGGACCCGGTAATGCACGAGTGGTCTCGGGTGATCAAATGCATTCTCACAGGTGCTAATCCCTGCAATAATGGGGCCGTGGCCGCAATGGTGCAGGTTCCCATTCTCCTTCCCTGTAACGTCGGAAAGCAGCCTCGTTCTGTGCAGCCCCCACTCACATGTTTAGCATGTCCAGCCTAATAAACGGGGAAGCTGCCTGTGTGTATTTCATGCGCTTGCAGGCAGTGCTAGTTAAAGTGGAGGGAGGGGCAGAAAGTGGCTGCTCCTCGGACACTCTAGGACTTTTGCCTGCAGCTCTATGATGCTGGTGGACCTGTAAGCGCAGAGGTGCTACCCGCAACCTAATTGAGGGGACGTGGACACATGGGCGCACATTAGCCCACGTTTGCCCACACTGCGGTCTCATTCTCCAAGACCCCACTGTGATAGAGGGCTGCATATCTGGTGGGCGGAGACCATGTGGCCGGTGGGGGTGAAAACCTAATAAACAAGCAGGTGGACACTCGTCTGGTGTGGGCTAATGTTTGTTAACACCCTTTGAATTCAAGCATTTGTTTACTTTAAAAGGCAGCTGATTTTGTCTATTTATTTATGTTATTTAAATTTATATGCTGCCCTTCCCACAGTGGCTCAGGGTGGCTTACAATCCATAAAAGATACAATAATAACAATAAAATAATAAAATTCCTAAAAAAAAACCTCACTCACTCCTTCCAACCCTCAAACCCACCCAAAACCTCCAGCCAACCTCTGTTTATCCCTGTCCACCAAATGCTTTTTCAAATAAGAAAGATTTGCACACAGAACAGAACCACAGAACAGGGACAACAACTAAGAACTCCCCCTCCTCCACACCCTCATCCCACGGACAAGTGTAGCAGATGGAACCTGCAAGAGGGTGTTCCTGACCAACCGTAGGGGCTGCAATGGAACATGGTAGGATCCGCAGTCTCTCAGATATATGGGGCCCAGACTGCTTAGGGCTTTAAAGGTCAAAACCAGCACCTTGAATGGTGCCCAGAAAGCTATAGGTAGCCAGTGCAGACTTTGGAGCACCAGTTAAATGTACTCCCGACAACTTGTCCCAGAAAGGTGTGAAGGCACCATACTCTGCACCAGCTACAGCTTCCAAATGGTCATCAAGGGCAGTTCCATGTAGAGCTCATTGCAGTAATCTAGCCTTGAGGTGATGAAAGCATGGATGACAGTGGCCAATTCCGAGTTAGAAAGAAAAGGCTGGAGCCTCCACCCCAGATAGAATTGGTTAAAAGCACTCTTAGCGATCGCTGCAACCTGATACTCAGGCGCAGCAAGGGATCCAAAGGCACTCCAAGGCTGTGGAACTGATTGATCAGAGGAGGTCAGACTCCCATCAATACCAGGAGTCCCAATCCCCTCTAAGTCACAAGGCTGGCCACCACCATCACTTCAGTCTTGTTGGGATTCAGCTTCAATCAGCTCATCCTCATCCAGTTCCCAACACCAACCAGACATAGGGTAAGCACCAAGACTGCGTGACCTGGGTCAGATAAAAAAGAGAGGTAGCATACTGATGGCATTTCACTCCAAATTTCTGAATGACCTCGCCCAGCAGCCTCAGATACATATTGAACAAGAGTGGAGACAGACTGGAACCCTTCAGGACTCCACAGGGGAGGTCCCAAGGTACAACGAATAATCACCCGTCACCACCCACTGGGGTCTCCCTGACAGGAAGGAACAGAATCACCCGAGAGCGGTCCACCGTCTGCAGTTGTGTCAGCAACACCTCATGTTCAACTGTATCAAAGGCCACTGAAAGATCTAACAAGATCAATAGGGTAGAATTTCCCTTGTCCATCTCAAGGTGCAGGTGTCATCCAAAGCCACAAGCACAATCTCCATACCATACCCAGGATGAATGCCTGACTGAAACAGGTCCAGGAATCGGATAGTATCGTAGTGAGCCTGGAGCTGTCAAGCAATCACCCGTTCAATAACCTTCCTTTAAAAGGGAAGGTTAGAGACAGGCCAATAGCTGGCTGGGGAGTCAGCATATAAGGATGGGTTTTTAAACAGGGACCAGGCCACCACAGTTTTTAGGGTGTCCAACACCCTCCCCTCCCATAGGGAGGCATTGACAACCCCAGCCAACAATGACCCCAACGTCTCCCGGCTGGCTTTCACCAGGCAAGGATCTAATGGGCAAGGATCTAATTCACAAGTGGTTGGCCTCATCGCCCCAAGCATTTCTCCTGCATCGGTGGGTGATACCAAGTGAAATCAAACCAAATAAACAGGACAAGACTGTGCTTCTATAACCTCTTAACTCTGACTCTGCACTTAAAATGGCAGCATCCAAATCATGGTGAATATGACGCGACTTGTACCTGCAAAGTAATTAATAAAGATTTCACAGTGGACTCCATTTCCTGGTGAAGACAAGTCAGATTAACCAGGCCCTTCACCACCCAGAACAGGTCCACTGGAAAAGACTTTGCAAATGCTAAGATAGCAGAAAAGAAAGCTTTCTTCACCGCCATCACGGCCACAGTATAGTCCTTCAAAAACTATCTATGCCGCAATCGGTCGGCTTCAGCACGAGTCAAGTGCCACATGCGCTCCAACCATCTACCCTCCCGTTTCAACCGCCTCAGGACCTTGGTATGCCAGGGTGACCTGTGCTGACAAAGCAGTGGGAGCAGATGCCTGGGTGTAACAATGTCAACGTCCATGGCCTAGATGCTATTCCACAAGGCAATCAGGTCATCGACAGAGTCGCTGTCAAGGTCAGTGGGTATCTCTCCCAGAGGGTTCTGGAAACCATTCAGTTCCATCAGCCTCCGGGGGTGGACCAACCTAACTGGTCCACTGGCTGAGATTTGATTGAAGCTGAATCCCAACAAGACTGAAGTGATGGTGGTGGCCAGCCTTGTGACTTAGAGGGGATTGGGACTTCTGGTGTTAATGGGAGTCTGACCTCCTCTGGTCAATCAGGAGGTAATGGTCCAACCACAACAACGATGTTATAACACCCCCGATACTCCGAACCTCTATTTCCAGGCTGGTACAAATTATCAAATCCAATGTGTGTCCTGCCTCATGTACCGGGCCTGATATAATTTGGGACTGGCCGATGGTTGCCATGAGCTCCTGCTCTGTCCCTAAAAGGCCACATGTAGTCTCGTGTAGCCACAAAATTATCAAATTACATAGCTACATTCCCTGTCTCTCCAACCAGCCAGTCTGGGCAAGGGGAAGTTGCTGTTGTTTTTTCAGGAGAAAATTGATCAAATCATATTCATTTCCATTTCAATAACATCTCTGCCAGTTTTCTGCCTGGAGTGGCTTTCTTCTGCTTAATTAATAGCCCTCTGAAAATGGGGCTCAGAAGGGAAGCTGCTGACACCGGCGGCCCTTTGTACTAACAGACACTAGAGCACATGCACACCCTCTCCCCTGACAATATGCTCCCCTACCCCTGTGTAATACTGACTCGCTCTCAGTGTCACTAATCTGACATGAGAGCCCTCCTTCGCTCCAAGCAGGCACACCCTCCCAAATTAGCTTCCCCCCCCTATTGGCAGTCAGCTAAGCTCCATCCCCAAGGGCTCAGGAGATTAATTCATTGCCCTAGTTATGGCTGTATTACATAACTATAAGTGTTCCGAACACTGCTGATACAGCCTGACCTTATTTTGTTTCTGCAATGTCATAACGTGCCCTCGTTCACTTGCAGTTATCTGTGCCGAGTGTGTGTGGATTTTACGCTTGCTTTTCAGAGACGCTTCTTCCAAGCGTGTGTCTCTCTCCTCTGGGATTTTACAGCAGAGAGTCACTGGGCCTGATTTCCATCTTAGTCCAGTGTAAAACCTATGTAAGTGTCTCCAAGGGACCCATTTTGCCCCTCACAGCAGTAACACCACTGAAATCTATGGAGATACACTCGTCGCTAATAGAGCTTAAATTGTAGCAGAGCCCAGCCTCAGCACCTCTTCCAAACAGGCACTTCTCCTACTCTCCTATCCATGGCAGAATGACAGTTTTTATTAGGGTTGTGAGCAGGGTTGGCCTTGCCATGGGGCAAAAGGAGTGGGACTGTGGGGGAACTGGAAACAGGTGGGATCTGAGGATCGTCACTAGCGGCAGTGGAGGAGAGGTGAGCACGGTTCCAGCAGGAACCACCTATCTGTGCTTCCCCATAGGCACAGGCGTGGCAGAGGCAGTGGGGGCTCTCAGAGGCAGTGGGGCCTGCTCCTGATTGGCAGGTGAGGGAGTGACAGGGCACTAGGGAAGGGAGGAGTAGGCGGAGGCTGAGCCAGGCCAAACAGGAACCTGGATTGGGACTGGAACAGGCAAGGTAGGGGATGAGTGGATCCGGCATGGAGTCATGAGGGTGAGCAGGCTGGGGGGGAGTGAGCTGGCCAAGTGAGGAGTTGAGCAGAGATTGGGGCTGGGAGTAGGTGTCAGGGGATAGTCCTAAACGTTAAGATTTAGAACTGCACCACTGACATGATGAGTGTAAATTCAGCCTGTGTGAGACAAGAATCCGAATCAGCCTGATAAGCCAAGCTCATTTGGGCTACATTCTGCAGTGACGTACAGGATGATGGGTCACGTCCTTGGCTGATGTGAAGTGGTGAAGCAAAACCAACAGGCAGGTAAGCATTTCTCCCAGAATAGTGACACCCCTGTGGTCTTGCATCTGTGCAGTTACTGATTTTTTTCCCTGTATTGCACCTATGCAGTTACTCACACCTGGGCAGCGTCAGTGTGAAACACTCCCACCAGCGCTCTACTCCCACTTTGTGCAGGAGTAAATGACAAAGCAATGGATGGAGAAACAAGCCCTAGTGTAAGGGTGTAAGAAGTAAAGGAGTATAACTTACACGTTGGAGGGTATAAATCTGAGTATAAATGAGAATCATGGGTACAAGTTAAATGCAGGATCACCCACTGGCATTTGCAAGCTACAAGATCTGTAAAATGACCTATTTCACAGGGCTGTCGCGAGGGTCAACATGATAAAGATTGCAAAGCACTTTCAACACTGAAAGTGCGACATTAATAATAATATCATACCAGCCATGTCACGCGGAACTTTTTCAGTACCTAACCAACAGTGTGATCCTCAGAAAATGTAGTGCCAGCACTAAACTGCCCGGGTGTAAGTAACTTAGCACTAGCACAAGACCCATTCACTGATGCATGTCAGTGCTAACTGCCCTGAGGATTGCACTGAAAGTGCTAAATGCTCTTATTGTCACTGTCCCCATTATACCCTGAGAGAAACACTAATGCTACCCAGCAGCAATCCAAACTTTTTTCATTTATTAAATTGCTAAAACAGAAAGATGTTCAAGGCTGCCATTTTAGTTTGGAATAAAAGTTGAATGTGACAAGGGGCTCGGGGGTAGCTTTGGTTGCTAAATGCCCCTTTGTTTTGAGATAGAGCTCCTCTTTTTTCAGGGAGGTAGTTGGGGTGTATGGCACCAAACACAAGGCCATATTGTGCCAAACACAAAGTAAAACCCTTCTTTCAGAAGATCATGGGTCCGTAGGACGTAAAGGACCTCCCTTATTTCAGAACCCCAGAGTTCCGTAGAGTATTATGTATGCCTCTTCATTTCACAGAACTGAATTGAACACCTGAGGAAACAAATAAATCCATTGAATCTGTGCTATTCCACCTCTACCCAGCAAAGTGGATAATAACTGCTTTTTACTCCCATTTCATCAGCTATTCATTTTAACTATTTTAGTTCATTTATTTGGTGGTTTTGGTATTTCAGCTAGGTTAGTTTGGCACTATTGCACATGTGCAGTTGCCAAAATTAAGTAACCAAAATGTCAAAAACACCCAAACGGAGAAATAAATGAGGTAACCAAACTGGAGTAACCAAATAAATATGCAAATGCCTGGTTCCGTTGAAAAGATTATTCAGATATTTAGAGGGCTATCCAAAAATGCAAATAATGTCCAGGAATAATTTTTTTAAAATCTGCTGTTCATTTCAGAATCCGCCCCTCACCCTTCCGAGACACCAGTCATACAAGCAGGTACCTGGCTCTGCCTCACCCCCTCCCTGGCCTACCCACTACCCTGCCCCCATCTGTGATGTAGCCGTGTGGGACTGGAGCTAGCACCTGCCACTCAAAGCCCCGCAGCAGACCTCGCTGCGCAGCGGGGCAGATTGAAATCGGGCATATGAACAGCAGTGCGCTACCGCACCTTGGACAGCCTTAGGCTGCTGTGTGTTTTGTCCCTGGCCTTTTTCCGAGGGCATAGCACGTAACAGCTAGCTGCCTACTCCACACCAGGGCAGGCTGAATATCTGGGGGCCTCCAGGCACATGATAAACTGCATCACATGGTAGGCTGCCCGGAGTTGGTTCAAGCTGCCAAAGGCAGTAAGTGCATTGTGTGGCTGTACCCCAGGAGTGAAATCCTGACTCCAATGAGGTCAGTGCCAAAATCTCCATTGAATACAGTAGAGCCAGAGTTTTACCCTAGGTAAACAGGATACTTAATGGTTTGTTCCCACAACCACTTTTTGGGAGGCAAGTACCTCCTAACCTCAATTTAATTTCCCCTTTGTTCTCACAAGTTGGGTGAATTGAAACAAGGTTAATTGGGAGATACCTGTATCCACAAAGAAGTGGAGCGGGAAGCACCTACACTGATAGCTTTCGTCAACGATATACTGCATCAAATGTTCGAGTTACTAGTTTAATAGATCATAGGAATGCCGTGGATGTAGTATATCTTGATTTCAGGAAAGCATTTGACAAAGTCCCCCATGATATCCTTCTTGACAAGCTGGTTAAATATTGGCTAGATGATACTACCATTAGGTGGATTGACAGCTAGTTGAAGAAGCATACCCAGAGAGTGCTCATAAATGGCTCCCCATCAATCTGGAGGGAGGTATTGACTGGGGTGCCTCAGAGCTCTGTTCTGGGCCCCGTACTGTTCAACATCTTTATTAATGACTTGGATGAAGGAGTAGAGGGGATGCTTATCAAATTTACAGCTGACACAAAACTGGGAAGTATAGCTAACACCTTAGAAGACCGAAACAAGATTCAAAATGATCTTGACAGGATGGAAAGCTGCACCAAAACTAACAAAATGAAATTCAACAGAGATAAAAATGTAAAGTTCTGCATTTAGGTAAGAAAAATCAAATGCACAAGTATAGGATGGGTGATCCCTGGCTTGGCAGCAATACATGTGAAAAGGATCTTGGGGTTGTAGTTGATCACAAGCTGAACATGAGTCAGCAGTGTAGGCAGCATTAACAGAAGCATAGTGTCCAGGTCATCAGAAGTAAAAGCTTCACTCTATTCTGTGCTGGTCAGACCTCATCTGGTGTCCAGTTCTGGGCACTGCATTTTAAGAAGGACATTGACAAATTGGAAGGGGTTCAGACGATAGTGACAAAGATGGTCAGGGGTCTGGAAACCAAGTCCTAGGAGGAAAGGGAAGGAGCTGGGTATGTTTAGCCTGGAGAAGAGAAGGCTAAGGGGAGACATGAGAGCCATCTTCAAATATCTGAAAGGCTGTCGCATAGAAGATGTTATCTGTTGCTCCTTTGGGCAGGACTAGAACCAATGGACTCAAATTATACGAAAGCAGATTCTGGCTAAACATTAGGAAGAACTTCCTAACAGTAAGAGCTGTCAGGCTTCCATCCGGGTTATGGCACTGAGACTGCGCTTGTGGCCTTGGTCGACGATCTGCAGGTGGAGCTTGATAAGGGACATTCGAATCGACACTGCTGGTTCTGCTCGATCTGTCAGTGGCTTTTGACACAGTGAAGCATGAGGTGTTGGTGACTCACCTGTGGGACCTTGGTCTTCCCATAGGGGTCTCCCATGTGGGGTCCCGCAGGTTTCTATTCTGTCCCCCCTCTTGTTCAATGTGTATATGCGGCTGCTGAGCGAGGTCGTGCGTAGATGAAGGATATGTTGTCGTCAATATGCTACTGACACTCATTTGTATCTCTCCTTTTCATCCAACCCAGGCCCTGCAGTCTCAGTGCTCTTCCAGTGCTTGGTTGCGGTAGGGGATTGGATGAGGACTAGCAGACTGAAGCTGAACCTCGATAAAACAGAGGTGATGGTTGTTGGTGGGGCTGGTAATCTTGGTGAGGAAGGGCCACCCGTTGTTGACAGAGTCCGCCGTATATTTCCATCTCAAGTCCAGGAGCTTGGGGGTGCTCCTGGATCTGAAGCTGCACTTGGATCTCCAGGTGTCAGCTGTGGCTAGGAATGCCTTCCACCAGCAACATCTGGTGAGATGGATTTGTCCGTAGGTCTCGGACTCCGATCTCGCCACCGTCGTCCATGCATTCATCACCTTGAGGCTGGACTACTGCAATGTGCTCTACGTGGCTCTGCCCATGGTGACAGTCCAGAGGCTGCAGCTGGTGCAGAACGCAGCAGCCTGTCTGCTTACTGGGACGGGTTGTCAGGAGCATATTACACCGGTGCTCTGAGCTCTGCGATGGCTGCCTATAGTCTTCCGGGCCTGATTCAAGGTGCTGATTTTGACCTATAAAGTTGTACTCCATTTTTAAAGACTGTATTTTATTGTATTTATTAGTGGTGGGACCCCGGGCCCATTACCGGCTACCGGATTTACCGGTTACCGGTTCTACGAAAACCGGATTCCCGGATTAAATCCGGTATGCCGGTACCGGATTTATTTCATTGGTTTCAATGGGGCGCTGTGTCCCCATTGAAACCAATGAAATAAATTAAATTCCCTCCCCCTCCCCCTCCCAGGCTGCGCGGGTGGAAGGGGGGACACCCCCACCCACCCTGCCCAGCCTGGATTTTTGTTTTAAAAAAGACCCAGAGGCGAGCCCACCCCCCAGCACCAGCGGCCGCGGCGTCCCCGCAGCCGCCGGTAAGTATGACCCGATCCCTGGGGGGGGGGTGTTTAACACCACACACACCCCAGGGATCACCCCTAGTATTCCTAGTTCCCCGGAAGGCCTAGAGCGTCCTGACGCCGGCAGCCACAGCCGGCGCTGAGGCCACCGGACCGCCCGCCGCCGCCGGAGCTCCCAAAGGTAAGCGCGCTGACCTTTAGTAGGGGTGATCCCTGGGGGGGGGGTTAAACACACAACCCCTCAGGGATCGGGTCATACTTACCGGCGGCTGCGGGGAAGCCGCGGCCGCTGGTGCTGGGGGGTGGGCTCGCCTCCCATTGATTTCAGTGTGATCCGGATCCATAATTAATCCGTAAATTACAGATCTGAATCTGTAATGGACCCGAATCTGTAATTTAATCCAAATGTCCATCCCTAATGGTGATAGGTGATTGGCTTGGCCATGTCAAGATCTCAAATAGCCCTCTGGCCAAGATTAAAACCTTGAGAAAATAAACTTGTGAACTAATTAACTAGCATGTGTGGGTGGAAGGTTATTGTTAACCCAGCTGGTTCCCCACACAGGTTTACAAAAGGATTATTATTTTTCTGTTATTTGTAAATTCCGCTGAGGAAATTTGGAAAGTTCCGAAGGAAATTTAACTCCTGCCAGCCTAATTATTTCATAAAACCTGCTACAAAGCAGTCAGAAGAGCAACTTAAGGAGCCAGCTGCTGGTGGAAAAAATGTTGTTTACAGCTTGGTATCTGCACTGTCTAAATATCATCCAAAGAGGGGAAGGAGCTGGGCAAGTTGCAGACACATCTCCCATAGAATGTTCTATTTTTAGTCTAAATAAATGTTTGGGTGTTGGGGTTGTTGTTTTTTACTCCAACGTAATGGAATTCTGCTCTTGGGCTTCTAGAACTCCCTCCAGCTAATTCCATGGGGGAGTTGGGCAGGTGGAATGCTAAAGAGTTCAGTATCTCCAGTAAAATGACACTGCAGATGAGAGAGTCATAAAAAATAGCCCACAAGGGACAGCAGTTAAGATAATGCCTTTTATTGGACCAAGTTCAGTAAGTTAGCAAGTGTGTGCAAAATATTGAGCTCTTCAGCAGTGGTGTAGCTACCATGGTGTGAGAGAGGGGGGATACAGGTGGGCCCTTTGCAAAACAGCGGGTGTTTTTAAAAGAGCAAGGCTTGAGGGGAGTCTGTCGCTGCTTAGTGGCACAGCTGCGGAGCACCCACAAATGTGCAGTAAGTGGGGAGGGATTCTAATGGGAGGCTCCCAAGGTGGCCACTGCACCCACAAAGGCAGAGTCCATTCACTTCCAGTCCCGCCACCACAGCCCAGCCCTGAGAACGAATTATACAGGAAGCGGTTCCCCTTCTCCCCCCACAGCCCAAGCTCTGTCCAACTGTCCACCCTCTGCCATGACACACAGCTGCGGACACCATGGAAACAGAAAACCGTAGCAGCCAGTAACCCCTTCCTGCCCATGACCCAGGGAGCTGCTTCAGCTGCTGGCAGTCCCAGGCAACAACAGAGGTGCATACTGGACAGGACACGCAGGAAGCTGCTGTCCTCCATGATGTTGGCTCTTCTCTTGTGCATCGTGAGGGGGGTGTTGTGCATTGAATCACCGTGGTGTTGTATTTCGTATGTGTGTCCTTTAAGAGCTCCTGGCAGGGCTGTGGATGGGACCGGGAAGGCAGCTGGTTGAGGACTTGCCTGCTGGCATGGGTGGACACCCTGGTTCATATGGACAGGGAATGCATGGGCGCCTTTTCCCATGCACTCTATTTGGCTTCCACCGCACAGGGTATTCTGAATTTTTTGATAGTTCTCTGTGCGTGGCCATAAGCAGGTGCTGCATCACCACCACCACCACCACCACCACCACCTTCACACAGGTATTCAGATGAGTGGCTCCTGGGTGGCCATGTGTAGTAGTAGCATCTCGTTTAAAGGTGTGCTGCTAGGAAAAGTGGGTGGAGGAGAGAGTAAGAGCTGGGTCAGCACTCTGCCCCTGCTCCCCCAGGTTGCTTGCAAAGGGCCCTGCTGGGAAGGAAGTTTTCAGAGTGGAAGGAGGAGGTTTGCTGACTCTGCCCCCTTTGAAAGCCCTGGTGGGATTGCTGTCACTCCAAGGGGGACAGCTGAGAGGCAGGGGACACTGCCATCAATGAGGAAGGCCAAGGCTAATTGGGAGCCCCCTTGGAAGGGCTGCTGCTACCCAGGGGTGTAGGGGCTGCCCAGGAGCTTCACTGCAGGCTGACCACTAGGGATGGGCGAACGCGGTTTGGAAGTTTGGAGTTCGGCCCGAACTCTGCTTGTTTGGATGACCGAACACGAACACAAACGCGAACATACCGAACGAACCAAACGGCGAAATGACCGAACAGTTTGGTCCGTTCGGGTGAGTTCGGGTGGCAAAAAAAGGTTCACTGGAAGGTCAAACATGACAGGGAGGTGTCAGTAACTGAGGAGCAGACTTCCAGGCACCAGGGGTGGAGAGGCTTGCAAGAAACGAAACTAATTATCTGCCTCCCCACTTCCCAACACCTTCTGAGCTAGTCACTGTTCCTGAACAGCAGGTATTGAGTAGGATTTTTAGATTGCTTTAAGTTTCATTTCA
>QEPC01008233.1:4350718-4364145 GCA_003113815.1 Sphenodon punctatus | reverse complement strand
TAGTTTTAGTGTTTGTAGGAATAGGCCTGTGTACTTATTAGATAATCCATTTAGTTCATAGCATTTAGAATAGTTAATAGCAGTTAGATTTAGTGTAGATAGATACATATAATATTAGATTTTTTATAAAAACCCATATAAAACCAAAAAAACCAAATAAAAAACAAAAGAAAACCATATAAAACCCAATAAAAAACCAAAAAAACATATAAAAAACAAAAAATACCCATAACAACATTTCCCGAACGGCCGAACCAAACGGCCGAACCGAACAGCTGAACGGCCTAACCGAATGGCCTGTTCGGACGACCGAACCGAACAGCCGAACCCGAACTTGGCGAACTAACCGAATGGACGAACTGAACACAGCCGAACCAAACGGACGAACTGAACGGACGAACCGAACGCAGCCGAACCAAATGGACGAACCTGAATCGCGATCTGTTCACCCATCCCTACTGACCACTCCTGCATAGGGTGGCTAGATACACACATTTTAGAGGACACTTATGAAAAACGCAGGTTGCAGGGCTGCTTTGGTTCCAAGGTAGCCCTGCAACCTGTATTTCTCATAAGTGTCCTCTAAAATTTGCGTGTCTGGCCAGTGGCCGCCCTGTTCCTGCATCTTGTGGTGGTGGCCTGCAGTGGGGCTCCTGGCCGCCACAACCCCACCCCAGCATCAGTGGTGGCCTGAAGCAGCTCCCAGCCAGCCCCTTCGCATGATAACACCAACTCAGCAGGGCAGTCAGAGTGGCAGCATGGCTCTCCGCGGACTCCTGCCCGCATCTTTCAGCAGCAACTTGCAATGGGGCCCTGCTAGAGCAGTGACAGCCTGAAGGGGAGCTCTTGCCCCACCCTCCCCCAAGAGGCCCCACTCCCTGCCCCCCACTCTGGAGACCCCCTACCCCACCCTCTTGCCTTTAGGGGGACCATAATTGGGACCTGAGCACGGCCCCTACATAGCCTTACTAGGTCTTTGCTCTTCTTCAGGCAGGAATGAGAAGCTAGGAGTTCAACCGGACATAAATACAAAGAGGCTAGGTTTATTTAACATAATGCTCGATGAACACATTAAGCAGTTGGAAAACAATAGAGGATAAACAGACAGTGGGTTTGAGACAGTGTCTCTCTCAGGGATTCCCATGTAGGTCAGGACTTCATATGGGGTCATATAACATCTGTAGATGAGGTCATGATTACAACCAATGTGTGGTATACTTTGATACGCCTTGCACATCTTTCTTGCTGGCTGAGGTAATGGAATTATATCTGAGGGGGAGAGTCCGACATGCATAAATGTGAAGGAAAGCCCCCGATTTGCCTCCGTAAGAAACTGTGGGAGGCAAATCAGGCGTGACTTTTATCATGTGGAAAAATAAAGCCACACAGCTTTGGTGGCAATCATGCTGGGGGATGCAAAGCCTGAAAATCCAGTTTTGCATCCCACGCATGATCACTACCAAAGTTGTGTGGCTTTGTTTTTCCACGTGATAAAAGCCACGCCTAGTTTGCCTCTCGCAGTTTCTTATGGAGGCAAATAGGGACTTTTCTGCGCATATATGAATGTCAGAAAGTGTGTCTGTACATGGAGTCATACAAGCAAAAAAAGAAACCTGGGAAGAACTGATTAATTATTCTTCATTAGCTCATTATTCTTCTGGTATCAAATACACTTCCTAATTTTTAGTTTATAGGCCCATTCCATTTAAAGGTTCCCTTTTAGGACAAGGGTTGAGAAATCAGAAATAAAGTGATGACTGAGAGAAGTGTTCACTCACAGATGATTGGATGGCCCTGTCCATGATGAATTTTCTATGAGAAAGTTCACTTGTGGTCATTAAAATGGTTTGGTTTCACCCACATAAAAAACCTAGCCTCTTTGCATTTACCTCAAGCCGAGCTTTGACTTTCTCACTCCTATCTCAAGAAGAGCTCTATGCTTGCACAGAGCTTGCATACGCTCTCCCAACAGAAGTTGGTCCGATAAAAGGATTAAATCTTCCTTACTTGGTCTCTAGTCTCCTTTCAGGGATGAGTCGCTGGAAGTCCATTACACTGGTGCTCTGAAGTCTGCATTGGCTTTCCAGGCACAATTCCAGGTGCTGGTTTTGACCTTTAAGCCCTAAACGGTCTGGGCCCCACATATCTGAGAGACCGCCTGTCCTTCCATGTCCCATCACGGCCCTCGCGATAGACCGGCAGTGCCTCCCTGCGGGTACCATCTGTTAGGCTTGTTGATACGACAAGGGCAGTCCAAACATGAGCATAGTCCAGAGGTGGTGTAAGACTTTTGTATTTGGAAAGGCATTTGGTGGGTGGGGTTTGGTGGATTGTTTTGGGGTAGGTGTGAGAGAGTGGGGTGGTGGTATTGGGTGGGTTTTGTGAGAAGTTGGTCTTGTGCGGGTTTTAGGGGGGGTTGTATTAGTTTGAAATATTTTTATGAATTGTAAGCTTCTCTGAGCCTCAGGGAAGGGCAGCATACACATTAAAATAAATAAATAAATAAATACTAGTCTCTCATATTTGGGAGCAACAGGACCACTACACTATACAAAAAATAGCCCATCACCATTCTGACTGTCTGATTATGGTAATACTCACAAAATGTATTATCTCATCAATCCTATTAGAAGTTATTTTAAAATATTCATGTTTTCTGTGTGCTATTTTATTGCATGTCTTTCTTTATTAACTTACTAGATAAGTTGTTAATATTTTTCTCAGTAGATTTGGATAGCATTCTGATCTGTGACTGAGTTTACGAAAGTGAATTTACAATCAATTGAGTGAAAACCTGAATCTGTTGAAGTCAATGGGAGTTTTGCCTCTGTCTTCAGCAGAGGGAAGCTTTTATCTACTGATAAAAGCCGATTTCCACTGATGCAGTTGACGATAAAATCAGGCCCACAATAGCCATTTCAACAAACGGTGTTACGGGCGAAACACTGGCGTCCTTTCATAGTGATGGAATTTCCTGATAGAGCTTTATGCACAGGCAATTTGTTTCACTGGTAATTTATTCCCTGCAAATTGCTAGTATTCTTTGTGTTTCAGTTAATGTGAAGAAAGAGCCAACACCCTCTATTATTATTAATTATACTTAGCACTTTTGTTTATTTAAATTCCATGCTGCCCATCCCACAAGAAGCAGGTTCAGGGCAGTTTACAATAATATAAAATACATACATTAAAAAAAAGAGAGAAAAAACAATTAAAATATTGCCATTCCTAATCCATCGCTGGACCACCAAAGCCTGGTGCAATGTTCTACATCTTCAAAGCAACTTACCAGTACAATCTAATTAACTAACACTATACTTATTTTATTTTTATTTATTTTCTGGATTTATACCCCGCCCCTCCTGACAACAGCTCGGGGCGGCTTATGAGGTGGACTAGTAATCCCTTGGGATCATATAAAAGCAAATGCATTGTCACTGGAACCCATTGAGATCTACAACACTTTTCTGTACAGGGTGGACTAGATAACAAATATGTAAGAAAGGGCATGACTTTAAAGAGAAAGTCCAGTTCAGAGTTCTAGTTAAATCAATCATGCTTTGATCAGCACCTGTCAGAGCAATATTTGTGCAAGAATTGACAGCTCTGATTTTGTTCTGTAGAGACCCTATTTTATACAAAACTAGCTCTTACCTTTAGGATTATGAGAAAATGTTCACACAAACGTCAAGCCATGGTGGTTAGGTTATGGTGGTGATAGGAATGAGCTATCTTCAGAGGTAGTTATTGCTGTGGTTAATGAGTGTGTGAATGCTCCAGGAGCACTTCAGACATATACATGGCCGAACTTAGGGGCAGGCAACATAGGCACTTGCCTACGGTGGCAGACTTGGGAGTGGGGGGGTTGGCTTCTGTTCTTAGTCCACACCTGCCTGTTCACAGTGCTCCATCCCCCTGCCACTGCAACCACGCTGCCTCACCTGTGCCTCCCGCAGTCTGGAGGGAGGGAACCCCCATCCATCCTCACCTGGAGAAGCCCTGTTCCACTCCTGAGCACCACCATTGTCTCCCTCCCTGCCTCAGACAGCAGCCCGTAAGTGCACCAGAGCTCGGGGGTGGGCAGCCTGAGATGACTAGGATCATTCAAATCCTACGTCTGGCCCTGGACATATACATTCTGCATCTTGTAGGACTTTGCAGCTCCCCTGAAGTGCTCACAAAGTTCCCCAAATGCATGGCACGAAAAATCTGGGAAACCGCACCCTGCGATACATTCCTAATAGCAAGAGAGAGCGAAAGGGGATGGTGGTTCAGATAAGTATCTCTGGGTATTTTCAGATGTGATGGCGGGAAGGGGCCACCACAGTTAGGCCACTTTCAGACATGCCCCCTTCCCCCTCTCCCCCCCCCCTCGCATATCCTGGCTGCGGGAGGAAATGCGCAGCTAAGATATGCGCGGGGATCGGCTAGTCTGAAAACACCTCCCTCCCCCCCATCGCATCTTTGCTGGCAGAGACGCGCAGGAATGCAGAGCAGGAAATCGAGCTCTGCATCCCTGCACGTCTTTGCTGGCAAAGCCACGTGGGGGCGGGGTGGCTTTCACACCAGCCAATCCCCACACATATTCGGACTGTGCATTCCCCCTGTCTCTTATACACATCTAGATGTGTATAAGAGACAGCGGGAGGGGGAGGGTGCAGGCAGGGTGGGGATGGGACTCACGGGAGGGATTGGGGATCGGGGGATATCGATTTTTACCTCCGTGCTGGCTACGGCGGTCTTTGTCCCAGGCTGCACTGCAGGCGGGGGGGACTTTAGGGTTTTTTTATTTAAAAAAAATAAATGTGTGGTGGCCCCTTCCCGCCATCACATCTGAAAATACCCAGAGATACTTATCTGAACCACCATTCCCTTTTGCTCTCTCTTGCTATTAAGAATGTATCGCAGGGTGAAGTTTTCCAGTTTTTTTTGTGCCATGCATTTGGGGAACTTTGTGAGCACTTCAGGGGAGCTGCAAAGTCCTACAAGATGCAGAATGTATATGTCCAGGGCCAGACGTAGGATTTGAATGATCCTAGTCATCTCAGGCTGCCCACCCCCGAGCTCTGGTGCACTTACGGGCTGCTGTCTGAGGCAGGGAGGGAGACAATGGTGGTGCTCAGGAGTGGAACAGGGCTTCTCCAGGTGAGGATGGATGGGGGTTCCCTCCCTCCAGACTGCGGGAGGCACAGGTGAGGCAGCGTGGTTGCAGTGGCAGGGGGATGGAGCACTGTGAACAGGCAGGTGTGGACTAAGAACAGAAGCCAACCCCCCCACTCCCAAGTCTGCCACCGTAGGCAAGTGCCTATGTTGCCTGCCCCTAAGTCCGGCCATGTATATGTCTGGAGTGCTCCTGGAACATGCATGTCCTGCCCACGTGTCCTGCTCTCCGCGGAGGCAGGACTCACGGGCAATTTAAAATAAATTAAGAACACACACACACACACACACACACACACACACACACAACATTCCCTGCCTTGCTGCTCCCCCCCCTCCCCGCCGCTCAGAGCGGCAGATTGGGGGGGGGAGCGGCAAGGAAGCGGCTGGCCTGGCGGCAGGCAGTTGGAGAGCTGTGCTCTCCAATAGCACGCCGGCAGCCATGTTCTTTCAGCATGTGAGGCAGGGACAAGTGCGCATGCGCGCCGCTTTCAACAAGCGCCCTGGTGAGAGCTTTCCTTGCGCCCATTGAGCGCAATGGAAAGCCCCTAGCCCCTCCCTCCACAGCACGTCCTATACATGCTGTGGACGGAGGAGCTCAGCCGCCCAAATCACGTTTTCAATGGAAAATGCGGTTGGGCTTAGCTTTTTTGACCCTTCTGGGACCCACTCCTCAGGAATGGATCCCGGAAGTAAGTGAACTGACAGCACCTCAGCAGCCTCCGCTCTGAAGCAAAGGCAGAGGCTGCTGCGGTGCTGTGAGAAGCGGCGGCAGTGCGTTGTTGTTTTTTAAAAAAAAATATACAAGCGGCGGCAGGTCCTCGGCGCTTGGGGGGTCAGTGCCCCAAACTTCCTGGGGGGCCAGCTGCCACTGCTGCCACATCACCGTGTGTATTTGAGGTGCAGCACAGTAGGCCATGGCTTTCCAGCTCTCCATGAAACGTAGGATGCAGGGGGGACCAACTTGGGGAGCACTGCTCATGCTCCGGCAGTGAACCCTGCAACCTACTGGACTTATTCAGCACGATATCTAGTGTTGAAAGTATCAAGGGCACGAGTACAGGGCCCTCTGAATGGACAGTACAGCTGCATGGAGCTGTGACACTGATCACGGGGATGGACTGTTGCATACTCGCTAGGCTTGTCGCATATTCGATATCCGGAATGGGAGCAACATATGGCTTGCAATTGGGGGCATCTGCACCATGGTGTGGGCTGGGAGCCCCCTCCCCCTTTCCTTGCTGACAGGACGGCGCCTCCGCCACCAGTACATTCAAGGATCAGTCCCATGACCATTATGTCCTGTATCGCATCGGTGCACCGTGCCACCACTATAGCACGCTAGCAATGGCACCATCGTTGCACAGGCCAACACTGAGCAACATGCTTCGTGTGCCCACCTGTAATCCTGAGATCCCTGATGACCTGCTGCATAATGGCAAAAATGTGAGCCAGATCCCTGGCAATGTTCTGAAGCAGCCGGAGGGAAACCAAGAGAACTGGGGACAGTGATAGGACATGAGTGCTCCGTTTGGCTGGTGAACGCCCATTCCTGACCCCATCCCCCTTGTTGGACCTGCAGGCATGTGGCCCGTATCGCAGTACTGGCTGTATGTGGATGGGGGGTACAGCCCGGGACAGTTTGGGGGATCTGCACTCCAGATGGGGTTGGCCCTTTTGGACTGTGCTGTCTGCTGACTGCATGAGTACTGTGGGGAACCAGGGGCTGCGTCTTCCTTTCCCTCATGTGTGGAGCAACTGGGTTTGCCTTTCCTCCAGCCTCGGCCCCCCTAGACCTGAACCATACGGACTCTGCTTAACGCACGGTGGGCATGGGGCCGGCCCTTACAGGACACTATTCTCCGCCCTGGCCTGGCCATTGGGTTGGGTTTTGCTGTTCCCCTCCCTTGTGACTGTGCCCTTCTGTTTAGGGGGGGCAGTGAGGGCCACCTGCATGTCCCTTGTGGTGTGGCCCGCCAGGACATTTGCCCCCTGCCCCTCCCCTACCTTCTGTGCTTGTCCTTTGCTGTGCAGCTGTGACTCGCGTTAATAGCCGGGCCCACTGGTGCCTGTCAGCGACCTTCCTTGGCCAGTCTGCTTGTCTGTTGCTCCCTCCTCCCCTGCCCTCACTGAGCCCTGCTGTGGGCAGGTGGGAGCTGTTATCTATCAGTGATCTTTCCCTGGCCCATGTCCTGTTGCCATGCTCCCCCCTCCCTCCCTCTTAGTGTCACTTACTGTTCGAATCAGACCCCGTGTCCACTTCCCCCTACGACTCCATGTTGATTTGAATGAGCTCGTCAGGGGGACAGGCGGTCAGGGTCGCGACAGTCTCGGTGTCTGAACCCCCTAAGTCTGAGACTGGCGGGCTCCCAGATGTCTGGTGCACCTGGGAGCTGGTGTTGCCTGATGGGCCAGCCTCTTCCTCAGGGGGTGGGGGATGGCAGAACGAGCGGGTGCAGGCTCTGGTGGCATTGGTGGTGGGTGATCCACCTGGCTGCAGCCTTCTGTAGCAGCAGTGCCAACTATGCGCGGGGACACTATGGATCCCTGCATGCATAGCAATCTGTTAAGGAGCTCATGGTAGGAGGTGGTCTGGGCCATGCGGCCAGACCTATTATATTTGATTGCCTTATACCCCCTCCTGAGCTCCTTGGCCTTCAGTTGGTACTGTTTGATGTCTCTCTTGAACACAGCCACAGCCAGCCGCCGGGTAATGTTGGCAAACACCTGCTCGTTCTGTTGGGAGAGGACTAGCTCCCTCTGCGTGTCCTCATCCCCCCAGAGTAGGTCAGGGTCTCCTGATGGCTCCAGGTTTCCCCTTGTCTGCAGTGGGAGGTGGCTGGTTCCCAGGTGGCAGCCTGTGGGGTGACCGGGGCTGGTGCAGGTCTGTTCGCCTGTGGAAACAGGGGGCACTTGTGAGCCTCAGGTGGCTTGTCTGCTGCCTCCTCCTCCCTCTGGGGCTGCTGGCTTACCCTAATGGGTGCTGCTGCCTGCTGAAGCTCCTGGCCCTGTTACGGCTGCTGAGCCGACTGCTTCTTCATGGTTGCAAGGTGTGGCATAGGTGCAATCCCCTGACTAGCTGTGGCCCTGGTGCTGTTCCATTGTGAGCCGGTCCCTTTAAATGTCCCGCCGCAGTTGGGCTGTTGCTCGGCAACCCTGCTCTGCATGCTCCTCCTCCTTCCAGGCGGGGCTGTGTGGCCACGGGTCGGATCTGACCGAACTGACATGACTGAACGCCTTACCATGCTTTGCCCCAACCATGGTGGCAGCGGTTACTCTGGGGTGTTCTGCAATTTTCCGATCTCACAACCCATGGTTACCACAGCCTGCCACGGTCCAGAGCAGCAATGGAAGCGTGGTGAACATCTGGCTGCCTGCGAACATACGTGATGGTGGGTCTGGCTTGGGGGGGTGGGGTGGGGAGTAAAGTATGACAAAGTGTGGCATCATCACATTTGAAAATAACCTCTGAAGAATAAATATGCATATGAATACTGCATACCAAGGTTACCTTCCCCAGAGTGATACAGTCTCATAGTCAGGGCCTTATGATTATGGAGTAATCATAAAGGGAAAGCTGATTGACTTTCCCTTTAGTCAATCAGCTTCATTTGTAATAAATAGGTGAATCAGCCGACTAATGGGACACACCTTTTCTGCTCCTTATTTATGTGCAACTGCCATCCTGTTACAACAAGCTTAGTCACAGCCCCCTGCACTGGCTTTCAACTCACCCCAAACCTTGTAGCAGCCTGTCTCCCCATTGTACTGTGTCTACTCCAAGTCAGCAGTAAGTGTAGTATCACCTATGCCGACCTCCAGGCATAAGCAAAAGTCAGGGTTTGTAATGAATGAGCTAATCAGGGTGTATCCATCTGCTCAAGAAACCCCGAAGCATGTCTATTTCTACACTTGCAACTAAATGGACATCTGCACATTGACAGTTGATCACAGAACTGGCTGTAGACAAGGACGGTTTCTTTACAGTGGCACCTAACTGCTTGCCCATTCCCACTTGCATTTCAGCGATTTAAAAATCTGAGAGGAAGTGAGGGATGGGGATGGCATGGAAACAGGCCTATTTTATTCAGATACGTTAAGGCCAGGCAGTGTCATGATTATCTAGCCCAAGCATGGGCAGTTTCCAGCCAGAACAGCCATGTACTAAAATCTTTATATAGCCCAGGGGCCCCCAGACACACATGTGCATATGCCCCTTTGACGCATCTCCCAAGCTGGAAACAGGCCATTTTTATTCAGATATGTTAAGGCCAGATAGTGTCATTATGATTTTCTAGCCCAAGCATAGGCAACGTTTCCAACCACAAGAGCCATGTGCTAAAATCTTCATATGGCCGAGCGGCCCCCAACACACATGTGCATGTGCCCCTTTGAAGCATCTCCCAAGCTGAGCTTCACCCGCCTCCCTGCCTCTTCTGCGTTGTGATTGGCTGGTAGCGCTAGTTCTCTGTGAGCCTAGCTGCTGTGATTCTGAGAAGCACTGGGCTACAATAAAATAAACCACAGTGATAGGACCATTAAGGCAGCATGGGGTCTGGAACTGGTCCTGGCTGAGGGGTGCATTTGGCCTGCCTGAAAGTCACAAGTGGCTCCTGAGTCACAGTTTGTCCACCCCCAATCTAGCCCATCCCTGTGCATGACACAAGACACCGAATTTTGTCCAGTAATTCCTTTAGCAAGCCTATAACTTCTTGCTTGGCTACAACATATCCTTTCACTCAGCGTTTCCCTAGTTTTTTGTCTGTGTGACCTCGTTTTGAGAACAAAGTATAATCCCGTGGCTCCAGACAGCAATAAAGATGTGCAAAGTATATTAAATATCAATCTGGATCAGGATCCCATCCACAGATTGCATGACCCGACTTGGAGTCCTGATCCACTTCTTGATTTACAGTCTTCAATTGATGGAAAATCCATGGCATCACGAGGCAAGTTGTTCCAATGTGTCATTATTACCCTCACAGCTAAACATGTTTCCTGTTTGAATTTGTTTTGTTTCAGCGTCCCTTCATTTGATCTTGTTATGACTTTGCCTGTTTATCATCAGGTCTGTTGAGAGAAATCTGAGACCTTGATATGTTCTGCTTTCTGGAAGCTTCCTACTTCTACTTCTCATTCCCACTCATCTAGTGGCTGGCCAAGCCAATTTCAGGAGAGACCAGTATATTATTATATTCACACAGATGCTAGTGACAGTCCTCTCCCACCCAGTCACTCAGAACATTCCAAACTTTACTTCAGAAAATAAATACTTGTAGTTGGAGAGGCAAGGCCTATCCTTGGGGGACCAGTACAATTGTACCCCCATTCACTCCTTCTCATCAAGTCTGCCTGTTATTGGCTGTGATCAAGCCAATTCTTATCTTACTCCTGGATAAAGATGAATAAAAGTAGTTCAGGTGACATCTTTTATTGGACCAACTGTAATTGATAAGGTTGTGAAAGCTTTTGGGCCACTGAGGGCCCTTCCTCAAGCATGTAACAAGTCAGAACTACAGACCGAGAAAATGTAAGACAAGTATACATGAGAGGAGACAGTGACTTAGGTGGGAGTGGATATAACAGGAGGGACTGTAGGTGAGGAAAAAACAGATGTCAGGCATTTAACACAATGCTGTTAAAAAACAACAACATTAGTGTGCGAGACCGAGAGACAACAGGTAATAGTAAATGCAGATTATGCACTAAGCTAAAGCAAACGTATCCTGGATAAAGGAAATAGATCAATCTTCCTGGAGTCTGTCAACAGAAGGAAGCTTTTCCAGATCACAAGTCACTGGTATCAGAACAGATCTACCCTGCACTCAGCCTATCCCTCCATTGCCCCATGTAGCCATTTACACTGGTACAAAATGGAGGAATGCAAAACACCAGGGGTCAAAGTCTGGCTGTGTGGAAACCTCCTTGAAAACTCCCATCACATCAGGATCTATCATTTTGATGTAGCCGTGCCAGGCGCTAACGTAAGCAACTAGGAAGCATTTGAGCAATGGTGAATCCGGCCCAACAATCCTCTGCCTTTCCAGTATTTATTCTGGACAAAGTGAGTTTCCTTGGAGCTTACTGCTTTACTTCCAGTCAGTATGGCAGCCTCCAAGTTACATAACAGGTATGTAGTAATATTTTTAAAGCTTCCTGCCAAATTGTTTTAAACCCATGAAGTTATTCTACCATTTTTGAAAACAATACATTTCCTTTTAAGCGCTGCTTTCAGGATCACATGCAGCAGCTTGTCTTTGGGGCATATATACTATGAGCACTGCTACAAAGAACAATCGCATTGCCAAAATTTCACCGAGAAATACATTAATGATCCAGCTAATTTTTACCCATGCAGGATCACCGGATAATTGTGACCAGAACACTGTCTGTACACTGTTTCCTAATCTCATTATTAGTGTTGCCACAAACATGGGTCCCATTGTCTTTCTTCCTTCCTTCCTGCTGTTGCACTTTGCAAAAGAATAGGACAGAACAAGTTGAATGAGCTGGGGGTAAATTGATTGTCCTCCTAATATTATATTCCATCCCGAGCCCCTACTGTTGTCTGTTTCATTCATCTGTAATCCTAGATTGCTGGCAATAGTGTGACGCCAGCCACTGGGTAAGCATCTGGGGTCCTGCTGTTTGAGGGCTGACCCCAGACTTCCCCAGCAGAAGCTTCATTGCTGCTGCTGCTCTAGCCTGGGCGCTTCTGGGGTGGCATCAAAGACTGGGTCACTGCTGGGGCTCAGCCCTGCTAAAGCAGTGGCAGCGGCGATGGAGCTGGGCCTGCCTACAGGGCCTGTTCATACAGGAGAGCAGGTGGATTCAGGACTGCTGACTAGGGCTGCTACCTCTCCAGGTTTCACCCAGAGACTCCAGGTTTTGACCCAGTCTCCAGGCTCTAGGGAAAGTAAACTGGAGAAATCTGGACTTCCAGGTGTAGTAAGGGGTGGTCATGTTGTGGGAGCTTTGAGGGGGGGGGGCACCCAATGCTGGGAATTTGCCCGCGCAGGAAAATGTGGGCATAGCGGATGTAAATTTCACCACGCCTGCGCCATCTGTGGGGGGGTACCACGCCACAACGGCCTGTAACAAGGGGCAGCAGCTCTGGCCGAAAGGAAAAAACCAACCAGGCCCCCAAGGTAAGGGCAACCAAGGGGAATCCCCAGGGGGCAGTTTGGGAAAGGACCCCAACCCCAGTTAAGTTTGAAAAGTTGGAAAGGGTACTAAAAGAACACCCAAATAAGGAGGAAGGGGCCTATATAGTGAACAGCTTTAGGGAGGGGTTCAAGATACCAGTGGTGGGTGTTCAGCAATCTAAGACTGCTCCAAACCTCAAATCGGTGGCAGGAATGGAAACAGTGGTTCAGGCTAAATTATATAAGGAAGTGCAGGAAGGCAGAGTAGCCAGTCCGTTTAGGGCCAATTGCGGGCCTGGTGGTCTCTCCACTAGGGGTGGTACCAAAGAAAGCCCCTGGGGAATTCCGTTTGATCCACCATCTGTCTCACCCCTGGGAAGGGTCAGTAAATGATGCCATCCCGAGTGAACTTATATCAGTCCACTACACCTCGTTCGATGCGGTGGCACAATTGGTTAAAAGTGCCAGCCAAGGCATGTTGCTGGCCAAGTATGACATCAGATCTGCCTTCCGACTGCTGCCGGTTCACCCAGAAAGTTTCCACCTCCTTGGATTTCATTTCCAGGGCCAGTATTATTTTGACAGAGCAATGCCTATGGGCTGCTCAATCTCATGCTCTGCGTTAGAGCGTTTCAGTTCCATGGTCGAATGGGTGGTCCAGCAGCAGGCGAAAGGAGGGGAAGTTACAAAATATCTTGATGATTTCCTCTTCATAGGCAGAGCAGGAATAAGGGAGTGCGCGGGACTGATGGAAACTTTCCAAAGGGTTGCAGATGATTTCGGGATCCTCTTGGCACCAGAGAAAACAGAAGGGCTGGCCACCGCCCTCATGTATCTGGACCTCGAGCTTGACACAGTTGGGGCTGTCTCCCATCTCCCTAGTGATAAGCTGGCCACTTTATGGGCTAAGATAGCCAAATGCTTGGCTGCAGTGAAGGTCACGGTGAGCTGTGCTGCCCCATGGTCACCAGAGTGGACAGAGCAAGGGGTAACCAGTAGTGGTGGGACCCCGGGCCCATTACCGGCTACCGGATTTACCGGTTACCGGTTCTACGAAAACCGGATTCCCGGATTAAATCCGGTATACCGGTACCGGATTTATTTCATTGGTTTCAATGGGGC
>QEPC01008233.1:4305529-4350180 GCA_003113815.1 Sphenodon punctatus | reverse complement strand
CCCCCAGGGATCGGGTCATACTTACCGGCGGCTGCGGGGACGCCGCGGCCGCTGGTGCTGGGGGGTGGGCTCGCCTCGCCTCGCCTCTGGGTCTTACTCTTTTCTTTTTTAAAACAAAAATCCAGGCTGGGCAGGGTGGGTGGGGGGTGTCCCCCCTTCCACCCGCGCAGCCTGGACTCGGGGAGGGGTTTTTTTTAAAAAACTTTTTTGCTGGGGCTTTAAGTTTTTTTACATTGCAGCCATTTTTAAATGGCTGCAATGTAAAAAAATCCGGTACCCCGAAATCCGGTACCGGGTCCGGATTACGATAATGCTGGTACGCCCAATACCGGCATTATCGGATACCGGATTCTACCGGTTTCCCACCCCTAGTAACCAGGGACCTGACATTCCTGGAATTCTTTCCAATCGTACTGGCTGTACACCTCTGGGCAGCTGACTGCTGACCACTCCGTCTTCTTTTGGTGTGATAACATGGCAGTTGTCCACATGATTAACTCCCTGTCCTCACGACGCCGCCCCCCCCGAGTCATGAAGTTGATCAGAGCATTTGTTTTAGCCTGCTTGAGACATAACATTTTGTTTGTCACCAAGCATGTGCCTGGCATTAGTAACGGAGTAGCTGACACCCTCTCTCACTTTCAGATGGAGCGTTTCCGCTCCTTGGCACCGGAAGCCGGACTGTCACCCGAACCTCTGCCATCAGCAGCGTGGAGCCTTGGATCCTAGAGCTGTACACCATCATACAAGGATGCACAAACCCAGGCAGCGTATAATAGGACCTTCAGGGAATTCGAGGAATTTGGGGCCCAACATGGCTGGGGGCTGGGATTCTCCATCCCCGAAGCACAGATGCTGCAATTCGTCCTAGCCTTGAGGCAACGTGGCACGGCAGTAGGGACCATTGCAAGCAAGCTGATCGCCCTGGGGTTCATGAGTGGCCTGACAGGTTCCCCCCCTCCGGATCATGTCTTTTTCAGCAGGAGGATGTTAGAGAGCTGGTCACGGGAGCAGGTCACGAAGCAGGACACCAAGGCCCCTATCACCCCTCCCTCCTCTTTAGATGAAGTGTTGCCCTTCATCATGTTTGTTTTGACCTTTTCGAAGTGAATTTGTTTGCAACAGCTTTCAAGGTAGCCTTTTTCTAAGCCTTCTGGGTTAGCGAGATCATAGCCAAGTCAGGACAGGGTAGCACAGGGAGAGCCCTCTCCATCAATGATGTGAGGGTGGATGATCAAGCACACTGCCTGCAGCTGAGGCAGTCCAAGACGGATCAGCGGGGCAGAGGCCATGTGATTACCCTCCACAGGGCTTGCTATCCTGACCTGTAACCCGTTCGGGCTGTGGAGGAACACTGTAGGACCCGCCCTCCATTACCAGGGTTCCTTTTCGGGCATGCACGCAGTCCCCCCTTGACTCAATATTAATTCACAGCGGTGCTATGGAGTGCCTTGAGCTACCTCAGCCTCCCCCCCCCCATCTTATTACAGGTCCCATTCCTTCCGAATAGGGGTGACATCCTTCGCAGTGGCAGTTGGCCTCCCAGAACAAGAAATAAGGGTGGTAGCATTCCCAGGCATACCATACTTAGGTCTGCAAGCCGGCACACTATCTCGGTGTATTCTATCTGTGCATCCAGGTGTCGCAAGGTTTAACTGCAGAAGTCCAATCTGGATCGCTGGCCACAGTCTGGTGCGATGGGCCGTGAACGTCGCAGGCCAGACTCGCTGGACATGCCAGCTGGGACTGTCTGCCCAAGCAGAGATTCGCTGGATGGGGCAGAGCAGGATGCATTGGCACCAGTTGCTCCCCACCCTCTGGGCGGTGGTGACTGAAAGGCCAGCGGACTTTGTGGTAATCCACTTGGGAGAGTATGATATCCCAAAGACAAAAGGGATAGCAATGGTGGTCAACATCAAGGCCGACCTCTTAGAGGTGGAAAAGCTTTATCCATTATCTGGACTGATCTAGTAGCATGGATTAAATGGGAGAAGGCATTAAGCCCCAGAAAAGTCAATAAAACCCGGCGTAATATCAATAGGGAAGTGGGCAAGTGGCTCTGTCAGAGGGGTAGGCAATAAATTTTTTACCATGGGATTACCCACAAGTCCCCTGGGCTTTACCACTCTGATGGAGTACACTTGTCACCAGAAGGCAACAATTGTTATCTAGCCACCTTGAAGGCAAAACTGGTGGAAGTTTTGAGTTCATGTTAGGCATGGTGGGGGTCGGGCCCATCCAATTTAAGGATTGGCAGTCCCTCAGTGACAGGGGTCCAGTACGGTTATGCTGTTAGAATAGATAATTAAGTAACAATTGGCGGCATCTCCTTAAGAGATGGGGAGGCAACACCTGGTGCAGAAGCAGGGCATGGCAAGCATAAGGGTAGCATCCCTGGGAAAGGTGTTTTCAGAAGGAGGGCAGGGACAAGCACGGTCCTCAATCCTTTCGCACCGCATCCTTATTCCAGTGCGGCAAGGACACTGGCCCCTTCAGTCACGGCTGCCGGCCGGTGAGCGAAGGGGATGTTGTTTGGGGCTGGCACTGGAGGGTACATCCAGGCCAAGTCCTGTCGGTTATGTTATAAATCATTAAGGAGTTGAGAGCACTGGATCCGAATTGCTTAGAGGCAATTACCCCACTTAGCCTAATTATAATTAGAATAAAGAGTGCGACCGTTAAAACCCAATGTTGAGTCCTTATCTCATTCCAGATGCGCCAACAAAGAGTGATCATCAATGTCTCCTCATCAGTCTGGAGGGAGGTATTGAGTGGGGTGCCACAGGGCTATGTCCTTGTCCTGGGCCCGATACTCTTCAATATCTTTATTAATGACTTAGATGAGGGAGTAGAGGGAATGCTTATTAAATATGAAGATGACACAAAATTGGGAAGGATACCTAACACCTTAGAAGACAGAAACAAGATTCAAAATGATCTTGACAGGATGGGAAACTGGACTGAAACTAACAAAATGAAGTTCAACAGAGATAAATGTAAAGTTCTGCATTTAGGTAAGAAAATAAAATGTATAAATACAGGATGGGGGGAGACTTGGCTTGACAGCAATACATGGGGAAAGGATCTAGGAAGGTAGCTGATCACAAACTGAACATAAGTAAGCAGTGTGAGGCAGCCACAAAAAAGACCAATGCAATTTTAAGCTTCATTAACAGATGCATCGTTTCCAAGTCACAAAAAGTAATTGTTCCACTCTGTTCCACACTGATCAGACCTAATCTGGAGTATTGTGCCCAGTTCTGGGCACTGCAATTTAAGAAGGACGTCAACAAATTGGAACTGGTTTAAAGGAGGATGACAAAGATGGTCAGGGGTCTGGAAACCAAGTCCTATGAGGAAAGGTTGAAGGAGTTGGGTATATTTAGCCTTGAAAAGACTAAGGTGAGACATGATGGTGGTTTTCCACTACCTGAAGGGCTGTCACAGCGAGGATGGCAAAGATTTGTTCTCTGTTACCCATGAAGGCAAGACTAGAACCAATGGGCTCAAACTACAAGAAAGGAGATTTTGGTTAAACATCAGGAAGAACTTCTTAATGGTAAGAGCTGTTTGACAGTGGAACAGACACTGCCTAGGGGGGTGGGTGGGCTCTCCTTCGCTGGAGGTTTTTGAAAAGAGGCTGCACAGTCATCTGTTGAGGATGTTGTAGCTGTGGAGTTCCTGCATTGAGCAGGGGGTTGGACTAGATGAGTTCTGATGTATCTTCCAACTCTATGATTCTGCTATTGATTCTGTGTCTGTCATAGGGACTTTCCCACCCCATTTCCAAAGTGGTTCATTCCCTATGGAACATCATGGCAGCATAACACTATGTAAGGGATGGGCCCAGAAAGGGGCATGGCAGTCCCTTTGCCCCACCCCCACTGACATGGCCTCACCCTCTCCAGGTGAAAGCTTTGTGGAAGGTGATAATAACCATACTGCAAACTGAGCTTTAGGGTAAAGGCAGGGTATAAATTTAAAATAAATAAAACTGGATCCGGAGGTGGGACTTCATGGGCTTGGGGTCAGGTCTGCCCACTCCTGGGCCAAGCCTCACTCTAGGCAGGGTCTAGTGCCATCCCTAGTCTCTGGGACAGGGATTGAACATGAACTAGTTCTGTTTTGTCAGCTCTCTCATTTCCTCACCTATCTTGAACTCTGCCCCTCTCTTCCATTCTTCAGCAACCTCCCCCTGTATAGAATTTACATCTCTTTGTGCATCTGTGATATGGTCAGGAGATAAATGTCTTATAAGTAGCTGCCCTGCAGTCCCCTGACTGAGCAAACGTGGAAATAAGTACTCTGTGATCATACTTATTAGAGCAGAAATGCCCCATTGAGGGGAAAGGCCACTCCAGCCATAACACAACATTGTTGAACTATCCATCTCAAGATTAAAATGCCGTGGAGAAGTAAAAATTGATTTATTGATGCTACTGTGTTATTTAGGGATCTCTGGAAAATTAGAACAACGTTAATTCTTCATTAATAGGTTTTAATAATTAGCATCTAATTATCACTCAATAGTAAAATACAGACAGAATGCCATATTAATTGTGATTTAAAAGCTATGGCACAACACCAAATGAAGTTGTAGCTTCCCTCATATCAGCTGCGGCTTGAGCGTCTCTTGGTAAAATAACAAAATGTGGCCTCAATTGCAGTACCTTGTATTTACAGTATCTACAGCATCTGTCCAGACTACTCAACTTAAAAAACATGGGAAGAGAGAAAGGAAGGTCCAGTGATCACGCCACTGAACTGAGGAGACATGGGTTTCATTCCCTGCTACGCCACATGCTGCTGGGCACTCTCTGTATCGGTCTCTCATATGTACAATAGGAATAACAACACTCCTCATCCCTACCTGCCCTCCCCTTGAATTAAATTCAAGGAAGGGCAGAGCCCTGGGAAATGCTCCCCATAGAAGTGTGTACACCCCAAAATGTGAAAGACCAGGGAAAGGACAATATTTGGCCATTTTAGGGTTGGAAATGAAAGCCAGAAAACCCTGCATAGTTTATTTGACTTTCATTAATGACTTTCCTGCTCCACCCCCCCTGCACTGACCATGATCATGTAGATTAAATCACAAGAACTTCTGTCTTATATTCAGCTGTAGAGGGGCAGGGTTGTCTAGTGATTGTGTTGCTAACCGTAGGAGACTAGGATTGATTTCCCTGCTCTGAAAAGCTTTGGGATGGGGCGAGGGCTGGCTTGGGCCCCAGCAGTTTATTATTTTACAAATTAAACACTGTCTCTATCTCACAGAGATTCTGTGAGGACTGATATTTAAAGCAGCGGTTCCTACATTTTTTGCCCATATCACTTCTATTTGAGTCAGGGCACTTGCACACGTTGCCTGGGGAGGGGGGACGGGCGACTTCTGTGAGGGCAATCACGGCTGTATTCTCACAGGAATTAGTGCCTGTAGGAAGGTGCTATCCTGCCTTTCTCCTGCAAAAACAAGTGAAAACAAACACCCACGATTGTAAGAGCTACATCAGGGGAACCAATAGCACGGGAGAAAACCAGAATAGCGCATTCTTATTTCCACTAATTCCTGTGAGAATCGAGCCGTGACTGCCCTCACGGAAGTTCCACCCTCCCTCCTCAGGTAATGTTTGTAAGAGTGCTCTTAATTAATTACAATCTTTCAAAGCCAGACAGCAACAAAGACATGCAAACTATATCCAATATCAGTCAGTATCATGACTCCATCTGCAAATCACTTGACTGCACTTTGAGTAACCATCTATAACTTAGGAATGGGAAGCTCTGCATTAAAGGTTGCATGGTACTAAGATATGGGCCCAGAAGCATCTTGGAGAAAGAGAGAAACCTGTTCCTCACAGATAAACCAACCTGCTAATTGTCTGTTTCTTGCTTCTGTGTCAAGTTTTCACAGCCCAAATTAAGCATCTGAAGAAAAAGTCAAAAACTAACAGGAATACTAAAGAAGTTTTAAAAGCAAATTTTGGAAGGTTTCATGGTGTGCATTCACTGCAGTCCTCAAGCTGTTTAGTGATGTGTACATTCTTAGCAGTAGAACAAGTCCCATTGAAGTGAATCGCACTTGTGCTGGTGCTAATGGCTAAGACCACTACTGAATAGCTTGAGGATTATGCTTAATGTTGTGGAGGGAAGTTTGTTACGAAGAAGGCAGCAACCAGAGATGGAGGGGGAGAGGTTTTAATTACATGTACAGCTATTAGACGTGACTATGGTAATGGGATTCTCTCCCCAAATCACCCTTGATAGCATAATTGGTGTTTACTGAAAAGAACTCTTATATAGTGATAGCAATTATGTGTTTGTTATTTATTTATACCACAGCAGATTCAGGGGTCTCTGAAAAAATGTTAATGGCAGTTGAGTTTTTGTTTTCTCCCTTTGTACTTTAAAGTCACAACCTCCATCCTGCACCTCATCTTCTGAACAGCGCAGTAAACCAGTGGTTCTCAAAATATTTGCTTGTGTGACCCCATTTTGAGACTTCACTATAATTCCATGACCCCCCAAGAGAAAACATGCAATGTGTATTAAAAAATACCAGTGGGATCATAACCCCATTTGCAACTGGCACAACTCCATTTGGGATCATGATGCACCGTTTGGGGACCTCTGCAGTAAGCTTTAAAGATATTAGGATTTCTTATTGGTTAATCCTATATAGCAAGTCCAACAACTAGTTATCAAAGTTACTATTTAAGAACTTAAATGATATTAGAAATAGGCCTCACCTGCAAAGCATGAATCCAGAACTGAATCTAAACTACTACTACTTTATGAATTAGTAGTAGTAGTAGCAGCATTTATATAGTGACAGCAATGTAACTGGCACTGAACAATCATGATAAGAGCGAGGAATCTACCCCAAGGGACTTACCATCTAGAATGGACAAGGGGAAGAGGAGAAACAGGGAGGGGCACATAGGAAGAGACAGGGATATCTTCATAAAGCTGAGGTGTTGCAGGTGCAAGAGTGTACTGTGTAACTATAATAGAGACAGGCAGTGGCAGCTATACCATGACCCACAAGCCGGGGTGGGGATTGGGGGAAGACACACTCCTGAATGCAGCAGTATCCCCTGCAACTGGGAGGGGGAGCCTATTCCATCTTCTGCACCAGGGGCCATTCCAAGCTAGTTAGTTACGCTCCTGTGCATGTGAATGTACTTAGCTTAGTTACAAGGGAGGCGGGGGATCCTGAAAGAGGAGACAGCGTAATGACAAGGAGAACCTCAACGTCTGCAAAGTTCCAGTGTAAGATGGAGGATGGTAAAATTGTAGCAAGGAAAATGGGAAACAGACAAAATTTCAGCCAGGGTGTCCTTCCTTTGGAAGAGTTGGTATGGGCTGGAAGGATGTTATTTTGAAGTACAGGACCTCAGGTGACCCTCCAGAGATGGGTATCCCATAACTCAGAGGCTCCCAAAATATGAGTTGGGACCACAGGTGCAGACATGCCAACTGCAGAACGGGTCATAATCCCAATTTATATTTGATAGAGTTTGCATCTCTTTGTTGCTGTCTGGGTTGGTGGGATTACGCTTACATTTCAAAATGGGTCATGCAGACAGTAAGTTTGTGAAGCTCTACCATAGCAGATCAGGGGGCCAGATTCCACTGGTTGCTCAGGTTCACAACCCTGGGGTGCTTCTGAATCCTTTCCTGTGCCTGGAACATCAGCCCAGGAGTGCTTTTCACCAACTCCACCTGATGGGAAGGCTGCAACCCTTTCTTTCAGATTCAGGCCTGGCCACCACCCTTCATGCTGTTATAACTTCAAGGCTAGTCTACTCCAATGTGCTCTACATGGGGCTACCCTTGAAGACAGATTTGGGGCTGCAGCTGGTGCAGAATGCAGCAGCCCACATGCTGATTGGGGTGAGTCACCGAGAGCCCATTAGGCTGATGTTCCAGAGACTACGGCCGTTTTTAGACGTGCAGCGGGGATCAGGCGCGGGAGCGGCGAAACAGCCACGGTGCTGTTTTACACGAACCGGAAGCAGAAGTTGTGCGTGTGATTGGCGGCCGCGCATTCTTTGCCGACCGCGATCAAACCAGCCTGATTTCTCTGGGGGGACATTCGCGGCCGGAAAAGAATGCGCGGCTGCCAATCACGCGCACAACTTCCGCTTCCGGTTCGTGTAAAACAGCGCCACGGCTGTTTTGCCGCTCCCGCACCTGATCCCAGCGCATGTCTAAAAACGGCCTTCGATAGCTTCTAATCGCATTTTGGGCACAATTCACGGGTTTGACCAGTAACGCTCTAAACAGCTTGAGCCCTGCATAGCTATAGGACCGTCTCCACCCCTGTGTTCCATTGCAATCCATAAGGTCAGTCGGGGGCGCCCTCTTGCAAGTTAAATCATCACACCAACTCTACAGGAAGGGTGAACACAGAGTTATTCTAGGTGGCTGCTCCATAGCTTTGGAACTCTCTTCCCATGGAGGTTTGCCCAAGCCTGAATTTTTTTCCAGAGGCAACCTATATATTTGGCCAGGCCTTTAGCAGGCAGGGATAGGGTTTGGGGAGTGGTTTCAACAGGAATTATAAATAATTTTGTCTATTTTTCTATGTAGTCTATGCATACGTTGTAAGCTGCCCTGAGCCTTCTGGGAAGGGTGGGGTAAAATTCCAAATAAATAAATATTTAATGTATTGTGGTCTTCCTCAGAGCCGAGCAAATAGTGGCATTATTTTTATTCCAAATGTTCAAATTTGAATTTCTATTTGCTTTTGGTTGTGATTTCTTCTGGTTGGCTTCCTGCAAATTTTCAGGTTTTAGATTTATCAGCGTGACTACTCACAAAATGCTAACTTTAAGCCTTAATATAGGCTTCAGTGAGTCTCTTCAGCTGTAAAAATCTGCACAGATCTTGAAAGTCAAAAAGGAGTTAGCAGCTCAATCCTCAGAATGTTCCACCAGCACAAATTCTACTGAAATGAAGGGGGTTTGTTGTTTTGACAGAAGACTTTGAGGATCAGTGTCTAAATTTGTAATAAATACCGTTTGTACAGAGTAGATCAACCAGCTGTAATTTCAGATCTGTTCACAGGACAATATTGTATGTTGATCCCTTCAGTGACGCAAAAATATTGAATGGGAGATTCCTCCCCCACCCCAATCTGTTTAAATTATATACAAGAAACTACTCATAATAACCAATCTGCTCCTTTTCCAGTGTGAACTTCTGTATTTATTCAAAGTCCATTATTGATGCTATAGTTTCACAACATCAGGATTATATGTTTTCAAAATCAGCTTTTTAAAACATGCAGTTTGAAGTGATAGTTTTAACCATTACTCCATATTCAGTTACAAGAGCTGAACTAACAACGAGTCAGAGGCCTCTCTAGGAAATGTATATACTACCCTATTTTTATTCAAGAAACAAAACAAAAACAAAACACCTAACGTGGGGGAAATGCAGGAAGTCAAATGTTGATGTTCTTTCCCAGTGACTTCCATTATATGGTTAACAAATGTGGCCAATCCAGACCACAGCAATATCATTTGCATTCAGTCAAGAGCTGCAACCGGGTAACCGGCCAGACAAGTACCATGTCAAATTTTGGGTGCTGGACTCACCCCAGTCGTGTTTGGGCACTAACTGGTACCCAAACATGACCCAACAGGCTACCCAACTCCCCGGGTCCCGGGTTAACTCACCTCACTGAGCTGTTGCTCCTTTGGTGTGGACTCCTGGATGTTCCCTGCTTCTCCCTGGCCCACATGCTGCTCAGCTGAGTGGTGAACCTCCCTGCTCAGCTTTTTCTGACTGGGGGAGGGGGAGCGAGGAGGCCTCTTCCCATCTCTGTGTGCCCCCCCAATGGGTTCCCTGTTCCCATGAAGATCCAAAATGGGGCAGTGTGTTCCCAGGGAATGCCCTGGGAGGCCCCAGTCATACCCACATTTTTAAGAACTGGGTACCCGACGGGCAACCAGGTACCCCGTCAGGTGCCCACTGGGGGTGCCCAAATATGCGTGTATTACCCACAGGTACCTAAAGTACTACCTGATGCAGCTCTAATTCAGATGCTGGGTATCAATGAGAGCTTTCCTGAATAAGAAATGGGTGAAAACTTAGGCTCTGAGTCATCAAAGTGCTTAACCATATGCTTAAAGCTAAGCACATCCTTAATTCCCTTTCTAACTTCAGTGGTTTTGCTGCTTTGCTAAATCAGACCCAAATAAACCATACCCAAGATAGCTAACTCTTAGGATTGTAGCAGAAGTTTCATGATTTTAAGACAGTGATTCCCAAGCTTTCAAAAGTCTACATGAGAGGTGACCCTCATTTTGAGACTTGGATAGAATTCTGTGACCACAGACGGCAATGAAGATATGGAGAGTATACAAAACCCCATTTGAGATTGTGACCCCGTCTGCAGATGATGCATCCCTAAATGGACAAGGGTACTGCTGAAATGTTTATTATGGGGTTGGGACCATGTCAGAAAGGGGCAAAGACCAGAGAAGAGGACCTCTTGCCCCTTTCTGACATGGCCACGCCCCTGCGGAACATCATGATGTCACAAAGCTCTGAAAGAAGCATGGCCCTGTCAGAAAGTGGTGGGAGCAGGCAAAGTTCGATTGGGGGGGGGAGGCCAAGTGTGGGGTCCGCGGGGGGCAGGCCACATGCCCCACGAGGGTAGGGGAGGAAATGGGAAGGCAGGGAGGTTCTCTTGGTTGTGGTCGAGCGTCCCCCCCAGGAAGAGGAAGCGGAGCTGCCGGAAAAGGTTCCCTCAGGGTCTTATACGGTAGTTTGGAGGCACTCAGGCGCTCCCTACCAAGCTCATCATAGGGATATAGGCTCAGCTGCTTCCCAACCGGGGAAGGCCCCTCGAACATGGGAATCACACACATGGTACCCAGGGCCCGGGTAGGGGTGGCTAGGAGCGTGGGGTTCACCCGTGCCGGGCACCCCCGCAGGGGTGGGGGGAAGGACTATGACGGAGGACTCCTTGCACAGCAGAGTTCCCAGGACACCACGTGAAGTCAGGGGGGAAGGTAGCAAACACTTGTATCCACGGGGCTCTCACTCGCTCACTCACTTGCGCTCTCGCGCTCACTCACTCTCTCTCTCTCTCACTCTTTGCTCTCAAGTCGGGGGAAAATACTCAGGTCGCAGTGCACACAAGGGACGGTCTCTCAAGGCTAAGGCTCTGATCACCAGCGAGGAGGAATTGCCTGTGCTCTCCTTATGAAGGCTGTGCTTGCATCTGACGCTGTAGATGCATGGAGCGGCGTAGCGGGGCTTGCAGGGGCGTGGCCACGCCACGCACGCTAGGAGGGGACGTGGCTGGCTCCGGAGGTTTCCCAGCGTGGTCATGCGGCGTTGTCAGGGGCGTGGCCCTGGGACACGCTGCGTTCGTTGGCACACGGGGGGGGGTCCGCCGGTTGGGGTGGCAAGGTCGGCAGCCCACTGGGCCGGGCTCCGTCGCTCCCACCGCCGCAGCGCCGGGCTCCCCGCTGATGCTGGGACCGTCGGGTGCCCCCTCGGCCCTGTTGTCGGAGCAGTCCCCATCTCCTCAGGCCCCAGGGCCTGACACCAAGTGTCCCCTCAAGCCCCCCTCCCAGTTCCCATGCATCTCTGGGATCCTGCCTCACAGTTTGGGTACCTCTTCCCTAACTACTATTGAAGTCTGTTTGAGAAACCCCATACCTATGTGTATCAGAGGAAATCAGACAATAAAGAATGGAATGTTTTCACATACTCTGAAAACTGAGCTTGAGCTAGAATTGATTTCCCAGCAGGATTAACAACATCTTTTAGAATAACTGACACAGCGGGATCCTTCCATGAGATCTTCGCCATCTCTGCAACTTCTCATCTTGGAGCAAGTCATATTTATTTTAAAAGGATTTTAATCTGTTAGCCGACCTCCCTCCTGATTGCATCGTGGCCTCCCATAGTATGGCTTCCTAGTAACACTGTCAGCAATATCACAACAAGAGAGGAACTTTCAAATGAAGTTTCCAAAGATATTTTTTTTGACGGGGGAATATTCTCAACCAGTGTTACCCAAATTTTTGCTTGCAGTTCTCTCCTCCTTTACCTTCCCCTTTCAAACTGTTTTAAATGGATTTGAGGTTATTTTATTTATTAATTTGGTGAAGCACCCTGAGCACCAGTTGGCAGGGGGCGCTATATAAATAAAATGACTTATTATTTTAGGACTTTCCCATGACTTATGCTAGATCCAGAAAGTAGGTGCTCTGTACGAAATAGTGGCATGGGCCCTTCCTCCCACAGGAATATTGGGTGGAAAAACATGGACTTACCCATTATAAAAACTGGAAAATATTACTGTAATTAATTTTTTATATTCAGTTAAACATAGAGTTGTTTAACTCAACTGAAATGTTGTAATTTCGTTTAAGGTAAACAGAAAACATAAACAGAATAAAAAACAATTAAATTTTGTTTAAATTTCATTTATGTTTTGACTGACAGTGCCTGCTGCAGTGAGGCTGTCATGCAAAATTAACAGTGTATCAATTCAAGCCAGTGGGGAGGGGGAAATGGAAGGAATGGGAGAGCATGATTGCCATCTCTGCTGGCCAACTGGGATTGCTAAGACATCACACAACACACACTCAGAGAATTTCTGTGATAGGGCTTTGTTCGGTGCTGCCAAAACTTGAAGTAGCCAACCAGGGATACTGGGAGGTTGGGGAGAGCACTGTGAAAGCCATAGCAGGGGAGGCTGGCTGGCTGGAGCTGTTTGACTGCCTGCTAGCTTCTGGTTATTCAGTGCTGATCTAGTTCCTCCTTCATTTCCAAATCATTTAGAACTCCTGTCACTGTATAATCCTACTAAATCTCTTTTAAGTGACCTCCATTCATTAGAGAAGTGACTGGACACGTTTTTACACAGGAGAGCTTTTTCCCATATAAAGTCTGGGTTGTGGAAACCTCTGGGGAAGGGGCGGTGGGATTTAGACTCTCCTCCCCAGAATGGAAGTCACCCAGGCACTATTGGAAACAGTGGTACCAGTGACTCTCTGATATTTTGAGATGTGGACCTGGTAAGACCCCAATAGCCGAGGTCTTACAAGTTGAAGACTTGGCTATTCCCTTAGACTAAACAGGTCAACTAAAGGCAATACTTCCTCATGTGGCTTCCAGAATAAGTTTCAGGACTGGATTAACACAAAGGCTTTAGGGGTTGTAATGGGGTCTGGCGCTGCAGGGTACCCCCGCGCTCCGTGCTGACCCCAGAAAACCCTTCGGCATCACTCCTACAAGGGGGTGTGGCAGATCCCACATCAAAGCAAGGGAATACAGGATCCACACTCCCAGAGGCAACGCTTATGCCAGCAGCTTCCCTCCTCCCCCTAGGGAGACAGGCGTGGAACCTAGGACCCTGTGGTGCTCAGCCCGCCTACAGGGGAAGCCTCCAGCTGTAGACACTGAATAAACAGGCTATTTAAACCAGTGCTGCCTGTTACACAGCGCTGGTGATCAGGTTCCCTGGTTGGACTGGCCCCCTTCGTGTCCTGAAAGCTAAGTGTTTGAGTTTTGTTCATTGCTACTGTGAGACTTGTGTGCATACTACCTGCAGCATTATTGTGTGATTTACCCTCCCCCCTGGTCTTCCTGTTTCCCTTCCTGTTGAGAGTGTGAGAGAAAGGGTGTGAGCAAGGGTGAGGGTGTGGCCCCTTCCCTCCCCCTTCTGGAGTTTCCTATTCTCTGTGGTTTGCAAGTTTCTTCCCCCCCCAATCCCCCGGATCCCCCCCCCTTTCCTCACCCTCTGTGACACCGTGCGTTCCTCCCCNCCCCTCGGCCCCCCCCCCCTTTCCTCACCCCATGTGACACCGTGCGTTCCTCCCCAAACCTTTCCCTGGAGTGCTTGGGTGTGACTGAGAGTGGCAGACAGACACAGGCCCCCACACTATCCTGAAGGGCATTTATACCCAGAGAGACCCTGTGGGGTGCGAGGCGTGCCAGGCGTGTGGTGGAGCATTGTGAAGTATTCTCCTCTGTCCCCACCCCCAGTAACAGGGGTGTACCCTTGAGGCTCAGTTTCATTAGAGGTTCAATCCAAACTCTGGCCCTTTTTACATGGGTGGCACCCACTCTAGAACACCCAGGTGTCCCCCATGAAAATCCTGCAAGGGTGGGTGTTCGCACTCCCACACAGATGCATCCCCATGCATGGAGGCACCAGACCAAATGGAGGTGCCTCCATACGTGAGAATGGGTGTGCCCCACCCTTTCCCCCACCCCGCCGTGGCCTGTGTAAAAAGAGCCACTGTGTCTAGAATCTGTCTCTGTTGGAATCTAATGGAGACTGCTGCTCCGAGATAAATATAACAACCTATGTACCTCGGCAAGGCAAGGCAGAGCTGGTAAACAAACAGACTCTTAAAAGGATATCTTCCTTACAGTGATCTGTGTTCTATTTCAAATGTGTTGATTCATGTAGTCTCCCGAATTTGATAATTGACACTGTGGCAGTGTGGCACCACAAAATGGCGACAACGCCAAAAAGACCACAAAATGACGGCCAAAGAAAGCTCTTCAAATGAAGGTCCCAGGACAAAACACGGAAAAAGGGTACTGGCCCTTTAAGCCAGTATAAAGGACTGCGACGTAGACCTATATAAAGGCCTGGAAAGAGACAGACAAGGGCAGTTGCTGGAAACAGCTGAAGTAAACCCATCTCCAGGGAAGGCAAGCTGCCCGTGGCTAGGAAGCACAGACAAGGCCCATCTCAAGGCCCTTCAGGACCTACTAGAATCCCAGGCTATCTGAAGAAAGATAGGCTGAACAAGAAGCAACACCCAGGTGGGATGAACCCATATTATAAAGGGACTGTTTATTAATTAATTATTATTATTATCAAGCATTTATATAGTGCCAGCAATATACCCGGTGCTTTACAAAGTAATGGAATCGACACGGCCCCTGCCCTAGAATTTACAATCTGGGAGAAGGGACAAAGGCGGTTAGGGGAGCAGGGGAGACGATGGAGAGTGAGAGAGGGGACAGAGGAGGAGCGGAGTTCATGAACTGCAGAACGGAGGGAAATTAGCGCAGAGAGGTAGTGGGGAGCAAGGTTGTGAAGAGTTTTATAGGTGAAGACTAGGAGCTTGTGCAGGATTCGTTCAGGAAGGGGGAGCCAGTGAAGAGATGTGAGGAGGGGCTGCACATGGTCGAAGAAACAGGTGAGGTGGAAGCCCCTGGCAGCAGAGTTTTGGATGGAGATAAATGGATTAAAAGGGGGGTCAGAGATAAGGGGATTTATCTGGTGTTGGATTAAAATAAGGGACCCAATATTGGCTGGGAGAAGCCCTTACTAAGGTGGAAGGAGGACTGGCTGTAGGGGTGTGTGCGGAGGTCAGTGTCCAAATTCAGGAACCCCTAGTTTGGGGAAGGTGGGGTGTTGCAGGGCATCATATTGTCAAGGGGTCCAGAGCTAATTTCCCGGAACTCTAAGAAGTGGCCCCTGTGACAGACACTTTCTTGTTTCTTCTAACAGGAATGATTTAGTTTGGTATAGCTTTTGCATCGATAGCAGCTTTTCCTCCAAGTATCTTACCTCTCATTTATTACTGTAAACTAACAAAAATGGTCTGATCCACAAATTTAACTGGTATTGCACCATCAGACTCATTTTACTCTTAAATGAGAGAAACTGTAAGGCTCTCCTAGCAGCCTAAGTGGGATTAGTAAGTAAAAATTAAATCAATATCAAGACATACAAGGCTAGAGATAAAGGAGCATGGCGGGGGGGGTCACAGGGAGAATGCAGCATTCAGGCTTTATCTAGTAAGTCAGAGAGAGCTTGTTTTTCAATGTTAAACTCTTAGTAGGATGAAGAGCTAGCCCCTCTTCCTTTGCACACGCTGAAGTCATTACACAGCTATCCCCAGTTGCCAAATACCTTATTTGAAACTGGATGTTATTAACTTATCTGCAGTGCAGTTCAAAGTATGCAGATTTCCAACCAACCAACAGACGTTGAAGTGTTTTTCTTGCTGCATACATACTTTAAAAAAAACATTTAAAACATTACATTTTAATTTGCTTTTAAACAGCTATATTGACCTGATAATGTGGTGCCAGCATAATCTAATGTATTCCTTCCTGCAAACTCGTTTTCAATAGACTCGGCTGTATCATTATGATTACGAGCATTCAAAACGGCTAGCCCTTGAGCAGTTTAAATCCCAGCTCTGTTGGCTGGAGCTGAGTGGTGACTGTAGTTAGATTAAGGTACATATTCATAATTCTCATTAGCATTATTACTGAGCATTCATTACATAAGCACAGCAGGGAGAAAAGGCTTATACATATTGTACCTTTAAAGCTGCAGAACTGCTCTGGATTTGTTCAGTCCTAAAGCAATTATTCTAGAAGCACTTTCAGGCATCGTAGTTTCAAGTGGAAAAAGCCCTCGTAAAAGCTATAGAAAATCTGTTGTAAATTGTCACACTGTGCTCATCTGTGATGGGGAAAGTACTTCTACCATGTGTAAATCTGTGGTGATCCATGGAAGAGGTTCCCCAGATCCTCAAACTAAATCCAAGCACCGTGCAGTGCTTATTTGTGACATGCAAAGACTTCTAATCCACGGTAATCCATAGAAACAGAGGTTTCCTGGATATCTCTTTCAAGGATTGATGGGGGTTGACCACATGTTAAACCCCATGTCGCAGAATAAATCAGTGATGGATTACAATGGGGTGCGTTACCATTTTCATCTGCTAGATTTACCACTTCTCATATGAGAATCCTTAAGTTGTGACATTCAACAGCTTGTAACAGGAAAAAATGCTGAAGTCTAAAATAAGGATGTATACAGGACCATTTCTCTCATGAAATCTGCTTTAAACACTGGATATTTTCAGACAGACAAGGAGCCCACTGGAGCTCCATTGGCCCACCCATATGGCCACCGCTTACTGGCTTTGCCCAGGGCCACATCATATGGACCGGCAGCATCCTCTGGCCATTGTCCACCAATGCAGTGCCCTCCCTCCCCACCATACAGCTGCGCATCACTCAAGCGACACTCTAGGCAGCTGTCTAGGACTCTATGGTGATGAATACAGCCACAGACAGACAGGCGCAGGAGTGCTCAGTGGGTCCCCACAACAGACAGGCAGCGATGCCGCGTTTGGCTGTTGTCTCCCGGGTTTGGCCGGTCTGCTCTGTGCAGTGTGCTCCTGTTTCTTGCAGAGCACACCATATTGGGCTGCCTTAGAGCAGCCCCAGCTTGCTCTGTGTTGCACCTCTGGCGGACGCCCTTCACACAGGCAGGTAAACCTGAGGATGACGGGGTCATCCGTGGGAAAATCCAGAGCTGCTGTCTGAGTGTTTACACCCTGTATTGACTTTGCCTGAGGCTGCATTCATATGAGAGTCTTCCCCCACCTGTGCTATTTATTGTTGTGGGAATTTGTATTTGTGCGTTTTAATTGTTCCCTACTCCACTTCAAAAGACACTGCTCGCAGCCAACTAGGTATCTCATTATGATGCTTTTTTTGTTTTTATTTTCAACAGTGCATTTACCCAACCAAGCAAATATAGGGGATCCTCCCCTGAGAGGGAAATCACCTCTATCCCTTCCTGCAGCAATTAAAGTGGACTGAGAGGCAGATTAATCCCTTCACACGTTACAAAAATGTGTGTGAAGAGATTAAGCATGATAGTTAAACTTTGCTTTCTGGCTTAATTTTTGGAGAGTTAAAGCACATTATTTGGTATATCCTTTCACCTAACCCTTTCACATGTTAAATAATAAAATGAGGTTGAGGAGAAGGTTTTTTGTATACTAAGGGTGAACTCGCACATAACTCTTCTAAACTCCGATGTCCGTGGGGCCCCAGAAGCTGTAGAATCAGCCCTGGATGATCCCCGGATTGCTGTTGCGTGTGAGGCATTATAATTTCCAGCCCCACTTTTAAACATGGATCTGAAGAATAAATCAGATCTAAACATCAGATCAGAGTTTAAAGCAGGGCTAGAAATCCGAGTGCTTCACTCACATGCAACAGCAATCCAGGGATCATCCAGGGCTGATTCTACAGCTTTCAGGGTCCCGCAGACATCAGAGTTTGGAAGAGTTACGTGTGAGTCATCCTAATTCATGTTAATGCAACCTGAGATGAGAGGAGACCCAAAACAGTTAAGGACCTCACCTTCTTCCTAAATCAAACTATTCAATCTATTTTAATAATACCACAACATGATTTTTATTTAAAACAACAACGGTTCTCGAGCTTTTTGCCAGCATGGCTTCATTTTGAGACTTATATAGAACTCCATGACCCCAGAAAGCTACAAAGGCATTCAAAGCATAACCGGTATCAATTAAGATTGTGGCGCCATTCATGGATGCCATGACCCACTGTTTAGGAACCTCTGCTTTAAAATAAGCTCTCTAGGGGCTGGGTCCCACTCACCTTCCTCATGCAAAATCCCAGTGTCAGTGGACACTGAATATCATTGCTGTCTAAAAATGTGGAAAGAGGTCACCTTCCATCTTGGGAAGCTGAGTTTGGCAACAGGGCTAGGGGAGGAAGCAGAATTTTCCTTTCTCTGGAAATTTCAGCCCTTCAAAATTTGCTTCACTTAAACAAACCACATATTTTGTGGAATGAAAAGTTCCAGGAGGTTTCAAATTTGAAATGTTAAAACATATTCTTTGATGTTTATCACAATGCAATAATTCAACATTTCAGAAGAGCATTTTTCTTTTTGAAAAAGTTTCCAGTCAACTTGAAATGAGATTTTTCATTTAGATATTCCTGGTGAGAATATTTTTAAAGAAAAAATGTCAAAATCAGCACTTCTCTGCACAAACTTTTTGGGGAGGGGATGAAATGCCACAAAAATTGTTTATGCCAAAAGATTGTCAGCTTTAGTTAGGACTGCAGGCAGCCAGGAGAGATGGAGAGTGTCTCAGGCATATCTTCATGGCTTACTGAGAACGTACTGGCTGACTTTTACATGGATACTAAGCCGGATTTAAAATCCCAAATTCTTAATCCCTGGTTCCTGTTTACCTGAACATTTACAACTCTGAATAATCATTAATCTGGGATCACAGTGTTCTTGGTTAATGCAGGTTTAGACTTACACCAATGACTAAAAAATCCCATGGTGCTGAGCTGCTGAATTCCATCGCCTTCTTCCGCTATGATTTTTGTTCCCCTTTAGAGATACCGTTGAACAATCCCACAGCTAATCTATGCACTGGGTTGGGGGGCGGGGGGGGAGAAAGAAATCAAAATGCTGATTTCCTGGCCAGAGGCCCAGAAAGCACTGATAACCATAGAGACGTTCCTAGGTAAAGAGGATGTTTGCTCTGTCTCCTAATCTCTAATTCGGATTTACAATTTACACAGATGTTAACCCAGGTTTATTTGATCCCAAGTTAAATAAATCCTTGAAAATGAGGATTAAATAAACCCGGGTTCAACCTTAACCTGAATATTTTAAATTAGGAAAAGGTGTTTACACGGACATTTAAACCTAGGTTGAGAGACATTAATTTGGATTTAGCGTCTGTGTAAAGGCAGCCAATGACTGACATGGGAGTTTTAAATGAGTAAACAATTAAATGAATGCTGACCTGCACCCCTAAGCACTCTTGCATTAAGCACTGGCATACTCAGACTTCCACTGACCCCACAGCCAACTTCATATTCCCCTGACAGCCTCCACCTCCTCCAGCCCTGGGAAGCCTCCTACCTCCCCACACCCACACTCAAGGCCCTGTGATGACAACAGGGTGCTTGCTCTCCTGTCTCAGCTGCAGTCTGCCACTGTCTTGAATTGCTACCACCTGCTTGTAGTGTGGAAGACTTTGGTCCAGAGCCATCTTTGAGACTCTCACTCGTCAAGTTGATGAAACATGCATCTGTAATGTAGGTGATCCGGAGCTGGGGGTGGGCTTTCTGTCAAACCAGTCATTCCTGCTATAGGTCCTATGAGCCAGTGGAACTCCTATCCAGGGAATGTTGTGAAGGCCAATAGTATAACTGGGTTCAAAAATAAATTGGATAGGTTTTAGAGGGTAGGCTATCAATGGCTACTAGTCTAGGATGACCATATTTCTGCTTATGAAAAATAAATGGTGCAGGGCTGGTTCCAATGCAGCCCTGCCTCATGTATTTTTTCATAAGCATCCTCTTTTACAGGGGAGGTGTGGTAACCCTATATTAGTCAAGCTATTCAGGGAGAGAGACCTCTGACAGTCAGGAGCTGGAAGTGATTAGCCGGAAATGGAATTGCTCCATTATGACCTCTGTGCCCTTCCTTGAAGCAACCAGTGAGTGCTAGCCTCTGTTGGAGATAGGATAATGGCTCGATGGACCATTGGTCTGACCCAGTATGGCACTTATTATATTCTTATATTAATTTTAATTTGTAACCAACATATACTAATTACAAGTACACACATAAGAGAAAGAAAAGGGAGGTGGGGACAAAACAAAATGTAACCACTACTTCCTCCGTATTACTCCATTATATCATACAAATGTATGGGTTAGAAATTTTAAAAAAGAAGAAAATTAAACAGGGGCATTGCTACCATGGAGCGAGGGGGCTCATAGTGCAGTAATAATAAGGTTGAACTTTAAAATTCTTGCAAAAGAAATGTTTTTTGAGCAACCAATCAGACTACCATAAGAAACAACATACTAAAAGTTGCAATGTCCAACTCGATGCAAAACATGTTTTAGGGTCTCTGGTAGTTATCAGAAACAGCTGAAAAGTAGCAATCACTTGATATTGTAATATTTCTGCTTAAAAGGTCTGTAACATATTCTAGTGACAAATACTGTTCAGGGTCTGCATCTTCTGGTGACAGTCACTGGCCAGAGTCCGAGACGTCTTCGGGTTTGAACATGTCATGCATTAGTAAAGCGTGAAGGGTGGAGTCAATTATATTATGCGCTCTGATACAGCGTGAAACTGCTTTCCCCGTTAGAAGGTATGGAACAGTATTTTCTGCATAAATAAGTTCCATCACTTCACGCAGCCCCGAACCATCCATTATGTGGCCTGTACATCCTCATCAGAGTGTGAAAGTCAACAAGCTTCAATACAACATTTGCCACAACACTTTCAGTCGGCACTGAAGAGACTATTTTCATAGCTTTCCACCACAGTGGTTGGTCAAATGTCGTGATGGGTGTAAAGTCATATTGATGAGCCTGTGTGCTGATAAACATTAAGGTTGAGTATATACAGCTTTCATCACTTGCAGAAAGGTCAGTCATTGGGAGGAAGGCTATACTTGCTTTACCTGGATGATCGCCAGCCATTATAGTTTATTTATTTATTTATTTATTTCCTTATATTTGTATGCCGCCCCCCATGCCTACGGCATCTCGGGGCAGCTTCCAACATGGTTTGCATCTTACCATTCCAGCCAGGTCGTGGTTGCCTAAGAAACCAAGAAGCCAACCAAAATACATCACGATTGCTGGACTAACTGCCCTTCAGCTACTTGTGAGGCTTCAAAGTCCCAGTGCTGGCTGCTGAGGCCTCTTGCTAGGCTCTAGGAAGGGGAAATGCCATGCTCTGATCCAACAGGAAGTGGAATCTGTTAACTTCCTGTTAGTTAGATCATTTCCCCTCCCTTGTCAGAGCCTGAGAAGAGGCCTCAACAGCCGCATTGGGCCTTTAAAGACCATACGGTTGGCTGGAGGGTAGACTGTGGTGCTTGAGGTGCTTGCCCCTATCCACACTGTGGTAAGGCCAGCCTGACAATTGGGGACCAAAAAAACACGTTTTGCATCGAGTTGGACATTGCAACATGTTGTTTCTTATGGTAGTCTGATTGGTGTCTCAAAAAATCATTTCTTTTGCAAGAATTTTAAAGTTTGCATCCATTTACTGGACTATCTTTATTGGACTATCAATTGAGCCCAGGCCTTGGACTTTGAAGGGGCCCTTTTCCAGTGATCTGAGCACCGCTAGGAAATCTTCAGAGAGTGAGGAAGTGGGGCCAGCACTCTATTCCCACTCACTCTGGAAAATTTCCTAGCGGTGCTCAGGCTGCTTTCGGAGGGGCAGGGCGAAGTTTTCAGAGTGTGTTGGGGTAGCGGTGCTGGCTCCAACCAACCCCACCCATTTGGAAAACTTCCTTCTTGGCAGGGTTGCTGCCACTCTGGGGGATGGGGAGCACACTTGGAGCTGGGGACAGTGCTGTTTTCATGGGTAAGTTCTGCCCCCACCTTGCTCCTTTGCCCTTAAGGGGGGGGGGCATCATTGGGACATGAGCCCAGGCCCACCACAGTCTTGCAACACTACTGCAACATATCCCCAAAATTTCCTTCAAATTGCAGTAATTTTGTCTGAGTTGACACGTCTATTAAATGTAATTCTCTCCATCGAAGCCACATTTGCCATGTTACTATACTAAGTTTCATTTTTTGGAGAGGTTTTAGTTTTCCAGTGGAATAAAACTATCCCACATGCAACTAACATTGTTATGTTGTTATAAATAGATTTCCCTCTAGAATTTAGATATCAGTTCTCCACTGCACCCAACAGGTCCTGGTCAGGTCACTGCTTTGAAGAGAGTATGTAAAGAACTTGACAGCTCCCCCTCCACGTACATATTTCTTCAGGAGATTGTTGTTCTAGGCCAGTTCCTGGTCTAGTTTAGAACAGTCTCATATGCTTTGAAAGAAAGGAGAATGGTGGGTAATAAGAAGTGAAGAAGTGGGTAATAGCCACGGCTAAATCACAAAGTAGCTTCAAGATGGCACTTGCAAATTCTCTTCTCTACTTACTTTAGCTCCCATTGGTGCAGTAACAAGAAGAAAAGTCTGGGACTCTAGAATCAGAAAAGGCAAATTAGACTCAAAGGAGGGGAGTGCTGTGATGTACTCTTATTTTAAATCCAAATGAACCAAGCAGCTGCAGACTAGTCCAGAAATGCAGATCTATGGTGCTGCTCTATGAGAAACGTCAACTGTATAATTGACAAGAGTGGGGGAAGCAAGGGGAAGGACGTGACCAGTGGTGACTGTAACCCAACACTACAGTAGAAAGTGGACCGCATAGTAGTGCTTCCATCTTCTCCTGAAGCTCTAGCAAGGTCTCTGTACAATTACAATTGAGAGACAATTTTGAAGAAAATGACACAGTACCAGGCAGATGCCACAGCGGTGTGTCATGCACACACTGATTGACCCAGACAGCAAAATGCAAAAGTCACAGGACAGCGGTTGCCCTATAATTTTATAAATTGCATATTGTTACCAGGGTGGATGCAACTATGATTTTGTATATGGCTCATGATACTTAAGGGGCCAAATTCCTTCCTTCATTTTAAGGAGGCTCCATCAGGAATTAATTAAATCTTGCCTGCCATAGCACAAGGCTGTGCCAAGATTTGAAATGGCTGATTTCTGAGATTCATTCTCTGCTTTCTGTCACATGGAGATATATTAATATATATTAGTGGCAATACTAACAAATTGCCTATCATTTGTTTAGTGCTTTAAGTGCATAAGGCACTTTACAGTCATCTTGTTAATCCTCACAACTTTGCCATTAAATAAGTAGCAATCTCCATTGGAAGTGGAATCTCCATTCTTCTCTTGGTATATAACAATTGTATTCATTTTCCCCTTCTGCCACCTCCTCAAAGTGAAAGTTCTGGATGTACCTCGAACTCTCTATCCTGTATGAGACTAGAACTGGCATTCCTTTTATAGGGGAAATGGTCTGTATCGATCTACTAGAAAAGGCTGGATTTATAAGGGGATTATTCTTTTTTGTCATCTCACCCATGGTTATTGCAATTAAAGGTTTATTTTTAACAAGACTAAAGTCAATAGCTTAGGATAATGTTTCTCTTATGTCAGGCATCACTGGTTTTGACATGTAGAATAAAAGAAGATTCTTCAGTAGGAGTCTACTTATTGGCAAAACTAAAAGACTGTTAACATCTTTTGACCTTGCCGGAAGAATAAACATAGACCAGTGCATTCACTGAGCAATCGAACCATTATCCGCGATTACAAGAGATTGATTTGGAAGAGAAAAGGAGGATCTGAAAGAAGTACAATATAAACGGTGTCATATCTGGGTGAAGAATAGTAGGAGTGCCAGCTAAATTGCAGTCAAGATGAAAGAAAGAAAAAAGAAATGAAGGGACTGTTGAACCACAAAACACAAGGCAGTGTGCAGGAAGCATGTAGCCAAGGCAACAGGAATGACAAAATCAAAGCCAGGAAGAACCACAAAAATGAAGCTTAGTCAGGGATCCAGGAGGCTGGAGCAGGAGCAGGAGCAGGGCCGGGGAAAAGTAAGGAACAGCAAATGTCTTGCAGACTAATCCTAGCAGCCACCATATTTCACAAACAACTTCCTGCCGAGTATACATGGTGGGTCTCAGCCAATCAGGGCATGAGTCAGGTGTGGCCAATTGGGCCCCTTGTAGTTTGTGTGGTTGCTAGGGAATGGAGTGCAAAAGTCATTAGTTGCAGTCTGTGTGGAACCTGGCTAGCAGTATTGCTACAGCATTTGACCCTGGGTACAAGACCAGCAGGTTCTTATACCTAGTATAACTACTCTGAAAAAAATTCTATTGAACTCTCCATGAAGTCAATTGAGTTTCAACAGGGATGAAGTTAGCCCATACTACTTGCTATAGTGTTGAGTTTCCATGCACAAATTTTCCTACTGGTGACAGTTGGGAAATTTACCAGATGAGAGAAGAAAAGGAGCTTCCCTGTTAAATAGCAGGTGTTTGCACATTACAGTTGGGTCTAAACTAGGGCAGAGACTAGTAGAACAGTAATTATTCACAAGTATTTCTGAGTAGTTGAGAATTGGGCTCTAGTTTCCAGCAGGTACTCTGTAGTACAATGAAACCTCAGTGGGTGTCTTTAGACATAACAAAGATCGAGTGTCAAAACCCCTAAGTACATGTTTGGCCATTGTGTGTGTAAGCACCATAACAATCCCAACACCAATTTGGCCACCCATTGAACACGCGATGTGAACACCATTGCATCACAAGGACAATTTGTGTGTACCGGCTGAACACGTGGCCAACATTGTGTCTAATGATATTGCGTGGTGTGTTATCAGGCATAACATGGGGAACGAGGTGGCAGTGCTTGCATGCTGAGATCAGGTGGTGAGCAAAACACCGATTTGCCCCAAGATGTGTTGTGTGTCTAAACACAGTGCCACGTGGTGAACACAGGTCAAAACCAGTGTTCACATCAAGGTCAAAACACACATTCAGACACCAGTTGACATTATGTCTAAAGACACCCAGTGAGTGCCTTTAGAAACAACAGAAATAGGTGTCTGGAAGTGTTTTGCCACCATTGTTTAGTCACATGTATGGCCCTATGTTTGCTGCATTGCAGTACTTACACAATTACATCTACCCTTGCTTACTTAAACACTGGATATCAGCAATGATGCACAGTCTGCCGCAGCGTCCCCAGATGATGCCCCAAGATGCACTGCTCCCTCCCCTCACTAGACAGTGCTGTCACTTTTAAATCACAAGGTTCTTCGAGATGGCTCCATACATTCTCACAAAGGAAGTGGATCCAGAGAAAGAGACACAGAGCACATTGACAGGGGACAGGGTGAAATGATGAGGAGTGGATAACTCTAAATGAGTGCACTCCGGGACAGAGTCCTGCACAATGAGACCATGTCTGAGGAGCCCGGCTGTCCCTGCTGAGACTGTGGATGCGGGGAGGAGGTGGGTGTCACGGGGAGGGGGTAATTTGGGGTCCGGGGCCAAGGGGAAGATGTCTCTGGCCACCAATCGTTCTCCTGCGCCCCCTAGGGGGGAAGGTCCTCCCCAAGTCTCCCTGGGAATGCTCACAGGTGACCTTTTGCCCGTCAGGTTAGTAGTTGGCCCTTGAAATCCACAGGGGATTAGGCCTACCTCATCATCAGGCGCCGGATCACCTGTGCTGTGCACTCCTCCTATTCTACCACCCACCTGGCAGACACGCCCCAAACACACCACAGGAATTAAGGAGAGAGTGCACACCGTGGGGGAAGCACAGGGGCAAGGTTCCAGGGCAGAGGGATAAGGGGAATCCAACCCTACCGGGAGGGGAAGGGGAACAGGGAGCCCCAGGAAGGGGAAGGCAGACTCACTCCCTTTCTGTCCCAGTAATCCACACTCCACACACGCCACACAACTAAAGGAAAGGAAGGAGGGGGGAGGAAGCCTCTCACCCTCCACACTCACCGTCCGAAGCACTTCACACAAGCGTCCAGGGGAAAGGGGAAAGGGTTATAAGCAGGGTCACACAAGCCTGAGCTCTAGCGTCCTCCTTCTCTGCTACCGAGGGGCCAGTCTAACAGATCACCGGCGCTGTGTTCCAGGCAGCGCCGGTGTTTAAAGAGCAGGCCACGCCCCCCTGGCGTGCCTGGAGCCGCGCTGAGCGACGGCGTGCTGGAGGCCCCGCCCCTGCACTCTGCGGGACCTCCGTGAGCGGGGAAGCGGGTTGTGGAACAGCTGTTGCTTCCGGGGCTGTCTGGGAGCATGGTTCCTGTTGTGGAGGCTCTGGGTCTCCTGGGAGGTGAGTCTGGTGCGGGGCTATGCGGCGGGGCCGGCGGCGGCGCGGCCCGGCCTGGGGGCAGATCCTGATAGTACCCCCCCCGCGAGCCCCCCGCCCAAGGGCCCAAGAAGGTCCCGGTTTTTCAGGGTGGCGACGATGGAAGAGGCGAGTGAGTCGGGGCGCTGACACACGAGTGGCAGGTTCCCATGAACGCTCCTCGGGGCCGTATCCGACCCAGTCCAGAAGGTAATGGAGGCGCCCCCGAAGGTATTTGGAATCCAGGACGGCGCGTACTTCAAATTCCGTATCGGCAGGAGGGTCGGCGGTGTCTAAGGGGAGAGGCGTGGGGCCCTCGGGTGGCGTCGGGGCCTTTTTCAGGAGAGAGACATGAACGGTGGGGTGAATTTTCAGTCGAGAAGGGAGTAATAGTCGAAAAGTTACCTCATTGATCTGTTGCTGTATGGGAAACGGGCCAATATATCGATCGTCAAGTTTACGTGAGGGCCGCGTAGAGGGGTAATGACGGCGGTCTAGCCACACATAGTCCCCAGGCTGGAGGGGTTCGGCCGTCCTGCGGTGTCGATCTGCATACTGTTTATAGCGCTGGCGGGAGGCCCGGAGGGTACTTTTAGCTTGCTGTTGGACACGATGTAGATGTTGCAGAAGACTTCCGGCGGCTGGGACCTGTATTGGGACAAGGTCAGGAGTGCAAGTTCGTGGATGGTACCCATAGGAAATGTAAAAAGGGGAATTTCCAATGGAGGCATTCGGTGCGTTATTATGCGCAAATTCTGCGAGGGGGAGCCAGGTGTACCAGTCGTCTTGTAGGTAATTTACATAACAACGTAGATAGTGTTCGAAGTCCTGATTTACACGCTCTACTTGACCATTGGCCTGAGGATGGTACGCGGTGGTGGGGCTTAGTTCTACTTGGAGGGCCTTAAAAAAGGCTCGCCAGAAGTGGGAGACAAATTGAGACCCCCTATCGCTGATAATCTCCCGTGGCCAACCATGCAGTCGCACTACATGGCGGATGAATAGCAAGGCCGTGTGTCGAGCCGTGGGGAGCTTTTTACAGGCGATTAGGTGGGCCATTTTGGTAAGGTGATCGACCACCACGCATATCGTGGTGTATCCTCGGGATGGAGGGAGATCTACTACGAAATCTATACCGACTCTTTGCCATGGACCTTGTGGGGGTTCCGTAATTTGTAACAAGCCTTGAGGGGCTTGCCTCGGGACCTTGGTGCGAGCACATACTGTGCATTTTTTTACGTATTGGGATACGTCCTGAGCCAGGGTTGGCCACCAAAAGGTGCGATGGATTAGTTGCAGGGTTCGGTCCCTACCTGGGTGGCCCGCTAAGGGGGCATCATGGTGTGCCCAGAGAACTTGGGCTTGGCACGAAGGGGGGACCACTACGCGCCCTTGTCGCCGAAGCAACCCTTGGTCCATGAGATAGCTAGGGTCCGTAAGGGGTAAGAGCTCTTGTTGCGTAGCTTGTGTCAATTGCTCTGAGGTCATCTGGGTCATCGCGAAGACCTTGGCTTCAAGGATGGTCCCTTTTGGTAGTTTCCCTTCGTTTGTAGTGTCATGGTATCGGGATAAGGCATCAGCCAGAGTATTGAGTTTCCCTGGGCGGTAGTGGATGGAAAAGGAAAAGCGAGCAAAGAATAAAGCCCACCGAGCGTGTCTCGCATTCGTAATGTGGGCCGACTGTAAGAAGGTTAGGTTCTTATGATCAGTTATGACCGTGACCGGATGGCGTGCTCCTTCTAGGTAATGTCGCCACGTTTCAAAGGCTACCTTAATAGCCAGTAGCTCTCGATCCAGAATAGAGTAATTTTGTTCAGCAGGGGTGAGCTGCCGGGAATAATAGGCGCAGGGTAGCCCGGGGCCCTCGAGGTCTGATGGTTGTAAAAGTACTGCCCCTACGGCTCGATTGGAGGCATCTGCCTCCACTTGAAAAGGTCTGTCAAAATCGGGATGGCGAAGCAGGGGGGCAGATAGGAACGCTTGTTTCAGGCATGTAAAGCAGTGTTGTTGCTCTGGGCCCCACACGAATTCTTGATGCTTTTTCAGGAGTCGTGTCAGGGGGGTAGTCAGCTCCGCGTAGTGGGGAATATACTGGCGGTAGTAATTAACGCTACCTAGGAACCGCTGCAGGGGTTTTACCGCTTTAGGAGGGGGCCAATGGTGAATAGCTTCCACCTTACTTGGGTCCATCTCGATTCCTGTTGGGGAGATGATGAACCCCAGAAAAGCCACCGAAGTGAGGTGGAAGGCGCATTTTTCCAATTTACAGAAGAGTTGATGCGTGCGAAGCCGTTGGAGGACGCGTTGAACGTGGGGAATATGTTGTTCTAGGGTGGCTGAATAAATTAAAATGTCATCAAGGTAGGCGATCATGGAGATATCCAGAAGGTCTCGAAAAATGTCATTGATAAAATGCTGAAAAGCGGCTGGGGCATTGGCTAGTCCAAATGGCATCACTAGGTATTCGAAATGCCCATAACGAGTGCGAAATGCGGTTTTCCACTCGTCCCCCTGGCGTACCCGTAGGAGATTATAGGCCCCCCGAAGGTCGAGCTTGGTAAAGACCCTGGCTCCTTGCAGTCGGTTGAGCAACTCTGGGATCAATGGAAGGGGGTATCGGTTTTTTATCGTCACCTTATTGAGTCCACGATAGTCCACACAGGGACGAAGGCCTCCGTCTTTTTTAGACACAAAAAATATCGGAGCCCCCGCAGGGGAACATGAATGTCGAATGAACCCGTTGCGGAGGGCCTCATCAAGATAGTGTCGCAGAGTTTCTAGTTCAGGTGCCGAGAGCGCATAGATTCGCCCAAAGGGAGGCTCGGCCCCTGGCTGCAGTTCGATGGGGCAGTCATAGGGCCGATGCGGCGGTAAGACGGAGGCGGATTGCTCGTTGAAGACATCGCAGAAGGCCTGGTACTCGACGGGAAGTCCTGCGAGGGTTTGAGTTGCCGGGGTAGAAGTGGTGGCCGCGAGAATTGGAGTTGGAGGGACCTGGAGGCACTGGCGCTGACAGTGCTCGGAGTTTAGTTGGATTCGAGCTTGGGCCCATCCTATTCGAGGATCATGTTTACGGAGCCAGGGGAGCCCCAATACAACGGGGAACAGGGGTGTACATCCTACATCGAAGGCCAAAAGCTCTTGATGAGCCCCGATAGTACATTGTAGCGGCTTGGTCTGGGAGGTGATAGGTCCCGAGGCCAGGGGGGACCCATCGATGGTATGTACTGGTTCCGGCAGGTGCTTCCGGTCGGTAGCGATTTCATGGGTGGCCACTAAGGTCAAGTCCATAAAGTTGCTTGAGGCTCCTGAATCGAGGAGAGCCCAGGTGATGAAGGAACGTCGGGGTGACAGGAGGATCGTCAGGGGCACCCGGAAGTGGGAATTCTTTACGGGTAACATCAGGGAATTAACGATCACGGCCGGGGGTTTCCCTGGGTGCCTCGGCCGCTGGCATTTCCCGGTTTCTGGGATGGCCCTCCGAGGGCCGGGCAGGAATGGATAAAGTGGGTAGGGTCCCCACAATAGAAGCACGCCCGCGACCGCCGCCGTCTTTCTCGTTCTTCTTGCGTCAATGGTCCTCGGGCGGCCCCTAGTTGCATCGGCTCGACCTCTCCCATCTTGGGAGTTTCTCCTCCCGATGTGGCCCCAAACGGTGGTCGTGGAAAAAAGGGGCGAGCTCCCTGTCGTCGTTCCTGTCGTCTCTCCATTAAGCGTTCCTCAATTTGTAGTGTCAAGGTAGCAAGTTGTCCCCAGGTTTCTGGTAGGGGGGCGAAGGCGAGCTGGTCCTTCAAGTCCTCATTCAGGCCTCGGCGGAACAGGACCTTAAGTACATCTTCAGGCCACTGCAACTCAAGGGCTAGCTGCTGGAAGCGGGTAGTATACTCCAGGACCCCGCTTCTTCCTTGTTTCAGGGTCATGATTTGGGTTTGGGCATCCCGTGCCCGATGAGGGTGATCAAAGAGGGTGGCGAACTCTCGGAGGAAATTTGCATAATGGGTCAATAACGGACTCTTGCTTTTTAATAAAGAGGTTGCCCAGTCCAATGCGATCCCTCCTAGATTTCCAATCACAAATGCCACCTTTAGTTCGTCGGTAGGATAGGTCGCTGGTTGGACTGAAAAGGTTAAGTCACAAAGGGCTATGAATCCCTGGTAAGCCTTTCGATCCCCGAGGAATTTTTCAATTCTCGGGCCCTTGGGTTCTCGGGGGGTGGCAGCTCCTGCCCCTCGAGGTTCAAGGTTCGGGGGTTGGCCTGGGGGTGGAGCGGCCGGAGCGGCTTGGGCGGCTACCGTCGGGATATTTTGTATGGTCCGTTCGAGCTGTCCCTGTTTTTCCTGGACATCTCGCATTTCCATGGCCAATGAGCGTACAGCCCGCACCAGTTCCTCTAACTGGCTGCCGATATCCATCGTGACCAGGGGAAGTCCCTTCTCAATAGAGAAGGCTAATATGCCGGTGATACTGTCACGGGGAGGGGGTAATTTGGGGTCCGGGACCAAGGGGAAGATGTCTCTGGCCACCAATCGTTCTCCTGCGCCCCCTAGGGGGGAAGGTCCTCCCCAAGTCTCCCTGGGAATGCTCACAGGTGACCTTTTGCCCGTCAGGTTAGTAGTTGGCCCTTGAAATCCACAGGGGATTAGGCCTACCTCATCATCAGGCGCCGGATCACCTGTGCTGTGCACTCCTCCTATTCTACCACCCACCTGGCAGACACGCCCCAAACACACCACAGGAATTAAGGAGAGAGTGCACACCGTGGGGGAAGCACAGGGGCAAGGTTCCAGGGCAGAGGGATAAGGGGAATCCAACCCTACCGGGAGGGGAAGGGGGACAGGGAGCCCCAGGAAGGGGAAGGCAGACTCACTCCCTTTCTGTCCCAGTAATCCACACTCCACACACGCCACACAACTAAAGGAAAGGAAGGAGGGGGGAGGAAGCCTCTCACCCTCCACACTCACCGTCCGAAGCACTTCACACAAGCGTCCAGGGGAAAGGGGAAAGGGTTATAAGCAGGGTCACACAAGCCTGAGCTCTAGCGTCCTCCTTCTCTGCTACCGAGGGGCCAGTCTAACAGATCACCGGCGCTGTGTTCCAGGCAGCGCCGGTGTTTAAAGAGCAGGCCACGCCCCCCTGGCGTGCCTGGAGCCGCGCTGAGCGACGGCGTGCTGGAGGCCCCGCCCCTGCACTCTGCGGGACCTCCGTGAGCGGGGAAGCGGGTTGTGGAACAGCTGTTGCTTCCGGGGCTGTCTGGGAGCATGGTTCCTGTTGTGGAGGCTCTGGGTCTCCTGGGAGGTGAGTCTGGTGCGGGGCTATGCGGCGGGGCCGGCGGCGGCGCGGCCCGGCCTGGGGGCAGATCCTGATAGTGGGCAGTGCTTCCCAGCTTCTTGTGACTGGGGAGGGGAAGCGAGTACAGCTGATGTTGCTGCCCATCCCTCCATCCCAACTCCGCAACATCAGAAGCCTTGCTCCTTTCTCTCCCTCTCAGTCAGGGGGCTTTCCCCACCTGCTTAGGAGCAAGACAAATACAGCTTCAGTTTTGCAAGAAGTTGCAAGACAAACCAAAGTCACTCTTGGGGTTGAACTCTATGATCGTTCACCGGAAGTAATGGCAAACACAGTAACACACCATCTGATATCATTACAAGCAAATCCGGACACGGGGACAGGGTAAACATGTTATTTCAGCCCACAATACTTCCTGGCAGCAGTTACGGGTTTATTGGGGGACCAAAAACGTTTCATTGTTTACACAACACACACAAGCACATGTTGTGCACTGTAACCAACCAATCGCCGTTGTGCCTAAAGAAGCCCAGTACTCGGTAAAATACTCTGTACGAAAACTTGTGTCCTTATCTAATCAAGTGTCCCCTTATATGTCCTCCTGCTGACAAAATAAGGAAGCAGCAGCAGCAGAGTGATGAATTTCTAGGAGGGGCATGGTAGGCAGGAAGAGGGGGAAGGAAAATTTCTAAGGGGAGACACTGTAGGCAGGAATGGGTTAGGGGCAGGAAACTCACTCTGAGGAGGGATGTACCCTGTGGAGTTGAAGGGGAGGGGCTGCCACAAGTGGTGACACCACGCCACCCCCCACCGCCACTGGCTCTATACATTTCCCAGCATTCTCCCAGAAAGCAAAGATGACAGCCTGATCTCCTAGCATTAGAACAGCAGCTGCCACTGGCTCTCTGGGAGTATGCTGTACTACATTTCCCAGCATGCTCCCAGAGAGCAAAGATGGTGGTCTGATGTCCCAGCATTAGAACAGTGGCTGCAGCTGCTTGGGAGCCATGAACCACCACTCACTGTGGGGACCTGCAGTGCTGGGGAGCCTCACAAGACCTCATGCTGGGGGACCTCATGAGGGAGGTAAGGTACGTGGCAGCAGCCCGACGTGGGATCAGGTACTCAAGCGAGATTTTTTCGAATACCAGACCCATTACTCAGTTTTTCTGTACTCGGTAAAACCAAGTTGAATATCACAATCCTCGGCTGAAACTGAGTAAAACCGAGTACCGAGTTTCAGCCCTAGTCTAAACCACTTTGATTAAAGAGGTACTTGATCATCTGCAGTATTGGTCATTTTTGTCATCACTCCTTTCTGTTATGCAATTATTCTCAATGACATTTGTGCTAGGGAAATAGGAAAGAGTATTATCTTCCTTTTTAATATTAGTTTATGCCACTGATTTCCTTAATGAGACTTGCATCTTAACATGTGGTACGCACAGCTTTAGAATCTGGCCACTGCTAGAAAGGCTTCAGAAATGAAAATCAAAATTCCTCTGCACTACTAGAGTACTTCCTATCACAGAAGTTTGGGTATTTACACACATTCAATAAACTAGATTGTAAGCCCCTCAAGGCAGAGACCTGTTTCTAATTGTGACTGATCAGCACCAGGCACATTGCTGGTGCTATAACAATGTACTGTGATACACAACTCTCCCCTGCACTAAATATCATTATCCCCATTTTGCAGATGTGGAAACTGAAGGAGAAGATTAATTTTCTAGGCTTCTGTTGTTCCTTTGCTGCCATCCGTTCTGTCTTTATCTTTTCATGGCTTAAACATGTAATTATTTAAATATGTTACAGTTAGAGTTATGCCACGCTAACCATTTCTTGCTGGAGAAAAGAGGAGTTAAAGTATAAAAACTCCACAGAACATGTCAGCGCACTGCAGTCTGAACTTCTGCACCTCCTTTTTGACAATTATTAGGTTGTGAATTTGTGTCCTATATGAAGATGAGAGGCAGCAGACATTCCTGAAAAGATTCACACAGGCATGCAACAGTATAAGCTCTAGTTCCACTGAAGTTACTGGACTCCTCAGAGGCTGTCTCCACATGAGGAGGGAGGGCCCAATCCCTGTGCGGCCCCGTGGTGGTTAATTGCCATCATTACACTGCGGGGCAAGTGTAGGGAGCTGACCAGACAGTTGCTGGGAAGCCGGGCGGGCTGGCCCTTTGTCAGAGGTACCGCCATGGTCGACCACGGTGCTGGCCAAACAAGCGTGCAACCAGCCCTGTCCCGCCTCCCTCCCCCAGCCAGACTGACAGCCCGCCCCTGGTCGTGACATGGCCACACGTGACCGGCACTATCGCCCATCACTCAAGGCCCCACAGCATCTCACCGCACATGGCAGGGCAAGCGAACTGTCACATGAGTTTCCCCACCCTGGGCAGCCTTATTCCAATTGGGGTAAAGCTGCTCCACGACGAGTTCTTGGAATTTTTCCAAGGATACGTCACAGAGCAACCAGTTGCTCCCCCCGCCCCCAGTCAGGGGAAACATCTAGCAGGCCCTGGCCACACGAGCCAGTGCATCGCGTGGCTCATTTGCCCAGGGAGGAATAAGGCTACCTAAGGCGTGGTAGCCTCCCCTCCCTGTCTCATATGGCTGCACCCAGTGTTGGACAAATGTGTAATTCTTCGCAGGTCTGGGCTCATTTTTCCTGCTTTTACCTTTGCAGGGTTTGGTGCTCATGGGCAAACCTGTTTGTGAGGGTGAGCAAGAGAAAAAGTTACACACTTCTTTGTTTCCAGCTGATCCAGACGGCAGTGGTGGAAGGGAGACACAAAAGGGTTATTTATGCCAGGCAATTGTGTACCTGCCCTCAAGGGGGGGTGGAAACGGTTAAGCACTTTCTGTTAACCTGCCCTTATTATATCGATCTTAGGGTAGCTTGGCTCCAATCGCTTTTTGGCGATGTGTTAGACACAGGGCCAGGCCAAGGGTATAGGGGTCTCCTTTCCCTGTCAAAAGAAGAGGATGTTGTGGCCCTTGCAACTTACGTATGGCTGGCTTCCCCAAAACGAAAGGCGGTGAAAAACGAATTGTAAGGGGAACCCTGTCTGTTCTTGTTAGGTTTTTCCCCAATTGCAGGATGGTAATGGAACCGAGACTGTGCTGTTTTAAGTTGTAGATTGTATATGTTTGTTGTTATTTATGTTTATATTTTTTAATATGTGGTTTGAGTGGAAGGCTATAGCGAAAGCTGATGCCTAAATAAATAAATAAATAAATAAATAAGAGAAGGCGGTGAGCCCACCAGCTCACCTATGAAATAGATGAAGTCTGACTAAGTCACACACATAAGAACCTTGTGCACACATGTTAAATTGTGCATGAATCATCAATTGATCCCATTATTTTACCAGCACAAATGCTTATTTATAAATTACAGATGAGTCAGAAAAAGCTTTACTTCTGTTCACACCTCAAAGAATCACTAATGTGTTTTATTTTGGATTTAAGCCTGCAATTACTTTGAAACAAAGCTGCATTATGCAGCACAAAACATTCTGAGAGCTGTTCTTACATTTGTTCTGATAAATCAATTGTAATCTGAGGGAACGACTGCATTCCAAAGTACTATGCAATATGCATATCTGGGTTGGGGGCAAATGCAGCCTATGGCCAGTTTTTATTTGGCCCTTTCCCAGTTCCTGGATCTGATCCCAGATCCAATTCCTACCGCCAAGCACTGAGGCCACATTTACACGAGCGGCCAGTGAAGCGCATTCTTCAGTGCACCGCTGGGAAAAGCCGCGTGAGGTGAATTTACATGCACTGGAAGTGGCCGCCCGCCATAAGAATCAGCAGCCTCACGCGGCCTCTTTGAAAACGCTTTCTGGAAACCCCGCTATCGAAGTTTCCAGAAAGCGCCTTTAAAGAAGCCGGGTTCGCCGCCAACTCCTATGGCAGGCAGCCACTTCCTGTGTGCAAACGCACCCCGCGCGACTTTTCCCAGCGGTGTGTTGAAGACCGTGCTTCCCTTGTCGCTCCTGTAAAGGCGGCCTGAGAGACTGAGCTCAGAGGAAGTGACCAGAGATAAGGGCACAAAATAGGGGATAGGTCTATGGCACAGATCCATGATCTGCACCCTCCTCTTCCTGAGCACACACTCTTTAAGCATCCCCACCTGCAACTTCTATGTGGCCCTCAGAAATTGTACTAATTTTCAAAGTGGTCCCTGGGAGGGAAAAGGTTCCTCACCCCTAACAATAAATAAAAATGTATTAATTAATTTATTATTATTATTTATTTTATTGATTTATATCCTGCCCTATTCCCAAAGGCTCAGGGTGGCTCACAACATATTGAAAAAATAAATCCACTGTAACAGGGCAGAGTCTCTGTGGTCCACTGGCCCTTTAAGAGTGCAGCTAGCACTGACCAGTTACAGGGGCTAGCAGGGCTGCAGGCGCTATAAGAAAAGGTGGCTGGTGATTGGTACAGCTGTGCGTGGGTGTGGCAGGAGCCAGCCCAGGGCTTGTAAGACTGAGCTAGAGCTCAGAGTGGGCTGAGAAGGCTCAGAGTCAGAGGGTGTTGCCTGAGTCAGAAGGGTTGCTGGGTTCCAGAGGGACTGTGTCTGACCCAGAGACCCAGATGGACTGTGAGTAACAGCCAGAGGGTTGGGTTGATGCCTGGCTAAAGGACTGTATATGGTAGCAATATTGACTATCCAGAACTGTGTGTATAAAGAATGAAAGACTTGAGCTGAAAACCCTAAGAGAAAGTGACTGTGTGGAGCCTAGTCCTGTAGGGAGTTACCCCGGACGAAGCACACCCTGTTACATACACATAAGTAACATATAAAGACATCAAACTCCCCTCATCTTCCCCATACGTGCCTCAGCATTTCCCCAGCTCCCATCATCCCCCCTCTGACAATCGACAACCCTCCCATCCACCCTGTAGCCTTCCCTATTCCTGAAACCCAGAGCAAGTGAACTAATCTGCAACTTCACTGAAATTAGGAGAGACTGGGTAAGTTTGGCTGGTACTCAGTTTTCAGAGGCGCTTCGTGTGAACTGAACTCTGCTGTAGTGTAGGTAGGTAATGAGGTAAAAGCAGCATTTACCTGATACTTTAAAAAATAACACTTTATTTCAAAAATTAACTGAGCTACTGATGAGGGCGGAAGCCAAAACATTCAGCTAATCAAGAAATCTCTGTTTACAGTTATTTTCTGTAATTCCTATATTTTATTTTATATATGTGTGTGTGTGTATATATATTCCTAATCCCTAAATATTCCTATCCTATAATCATATATATATATATATGATTATAGGATAGGAATATTTAGGGATTAGGAATATATATACACACACACACATATATAAAATAAAATATAGGAATTACAGAAAATAACTGTAAACAGAGATTTCTTGATTAGCTGAATGTTTTGGCTTCCGCCCTCATCAGTAGCTCAGTTAATTTTTGAAATAAAGTGTTATTTTTTAAAGTATCAGGTAAATGCTGCTTTTACCTCATTACCTACCTACACTACAGCAGAGTTCAGTTCACACGAAGCGCCTCTGAAAACTGAGTACCAGCCAAACTTACCCAGTCTCTCCTAATTTCAGTGAAGTTGCAGATTAGTTCACTTGCTCTGGGTTTCAGGAATAGGGAAGGCTACAGGGTGGATGGGAGGGTTGTCGATTGTCAGAGGGGGGATGATGGGAGCTGGGGAAATGCTGAGGCACGTATGGGGAAGATGAGGGGAGTTTGATGTCTTTATATGTTACTTATGTGTATGTAACAGGGTGTGCTTCGTCCGGGGTAACTCCCTACAGGACTAGGCTCCACACAGTCACTTTCTCTTAGGGTTTTCAGCTCAAGTCTTTCATTCTTTATACACACAGTTCTGGATAGTCAATATTGCTACCATATACAGTCCTTTAGCCAGGCATCAACCCAACCCTCTGGCTGTTACTCACAGTCCATCTGGGTCTCTGGGTCAGACACAGTCCCTCTGGAACCCAGCAACCCTTCTGACTCAGGCAACACCCTCTGACTCTGAGCCTTCTCAGCCCACTCTGAGCTCTAGCTCAGTCTTACAAGCCCTGGGCTGGCTCCTGCCACACCCACGCACAGCTGTACCAATCACCAGCCACCTTTTCTTATAGCGCCTGCAGCCCTGCTAGCCCCTGTAACTGGTCAGTGCTAGCTGCACTCTTAAAGGGCCAGTGGACCACAGAGACTCTGCCCTGTTACAGTGGATTTATTTTTTCAATATGTTGTGAGCCACCCTGAGCCTTTGGGAATAGGGCAGGATATAAATCAATAAAATAAATAATAATAATAAATTAATTAATACATTTTTATTTATTGTTAGGGGTGAGGAACCTTTTCCCTCCCAGGGACCACTTTGAAAATTAGTACAATTTCTGAGGGCCACATAGAAGTTGCAGGTGGGGATGCTTAAAGAGTGTGTGCTCAGGAAGAGGAGGGTGCAGATCATGGATCTGTGCCATAGACCTATCCCCTATTTTGTGCCCTTATCTCTGGTCACTTCCTCTGAGCTCAGTCTCTCAGGCCGCCTTTACAGGAGCGACAAGGGAAGCACGGTCTTCAACACACCGCTGGGAAAAGTCGCGCGGGGTGCGTTTGCACACAGGAAGTGGCTGCCTGCCATAGGAGTTGGCGGCGAACCCGGCTTCTTTAAAGGCGCTTTCTGGAAACTTCGATAGCGGGGTTTCCAGAAAGCGTTTTCAAAGAGGCCGCGTGAGGCTGCTGATTCTTATGGCGGGCGGCCACTTCCAGTGCATGTAAATTCACCTCACGCGGCTTTTCCCAGCGGTGCACTGAAGAATGCGCTTCACTGGCCGCTCGTGTAAATGTGGCCTCAGTGCTTGGCGGTAGGAATTGGATCTGGGATCAGATCCAGGAACTGGGAAAGGGCCAAATAAAAACTGGCCATAGGCTGCATTTGCCCCCAACCCAGATATGCATATTGCATAGTACTTTGGAATGCAGTCGTTCCCTCAGATTACAATTGATTTATCAGAACAAATGTAAGAACAGCTCTCAGAATGTTTTGTGCTGCATAATGCAGCTTTGTTTCAAAGTAATTGCAGGCTNTTAGGATTATAGGATAGGAATATTTTGTATTATATATACACATATAAATAAAACTAAATATTGTGTGTACACCAATACCAAAATCTTCATTTGAAATCAGTAGCGATAATGACAACGATAACAAAAAATGACATTTCGTTATTAACGAAAACAAAAATGACACATTTAAATAATGAAAACATTAACTAAAAACGCCAGGGGGCCCTGGTGCACACCCCTATTGGAAGAGAAGGGTAGGAGTGAAATGGGGCAATAGCTGGAAGGGTGGGAGGGGTCAAGAGTGGCCGCCTTAAGGCTAGGGGAGACAGTGGTGTGTTGAAAGCCAATGGAAATGACCCAGTAGAGAGGGTGGGATTGATGATGTGCAGGAGAGAAGGTGCAGTGGTGGGGACAATCACTATTAGGAAGTGAGAGGGGATGGGGTAAGGAGGCAAGTGAAGGGGCTGGATGAAGACAGGCAGAAGTGGGGAAGGGAGAGTTGAGAAGCAAGAGGACACGGGAGGACAGGGAGCTTTCTGAAGGGAAGCAAATGTTGAGAAAAGACGGTAGGCGTTGCAGGAGTGAGATTCAAGTAATTTGGAGTAATAGCAGTCTTTGGCCAGGGAAAGGGTATCACTAAGTGCAGAAAGAGCAATCTTAGGAAGAAGTCAGTAAACTCACGAGACTTCCACCAGAGGTGCTCAGCGGCTCAAGAGCAGGATCAGAAATGGTAGGGGTGAGCCAAGGACAGAGGTTTATGCGATGAATAGGATGGGAGTGGCATGAGAGAGGAGCAAAGGAGTCAAGAGTGGAAAAAAGGATGAGTTGAAGGCAGAAACAGCAGAGTCTGGGCAGGTGGTAGAGGAGACAGATGAGAAATGGGGGAGATGGAGGAGGCAAAGTCAAAAGGGTGACGACTGAAGAGTGCCTAGGGGGCAGTAGAGATGGAGGAGGGAGTAGAGATGAATGCAGTGGTCCTCAGAGGAAAAGAGAGTGAAAAAAGGGAAGAATGGCAAGGGGTTGGAGCTGGCAAGATTCATCAAGGAGCAGACCAACACTGCCACCATAGCCTTCAAACCACTTACTCCAGAGTAATCCCATTGAAGTCAATGACACTGCTCCAGAGAAAAGGCTTTCAGCATGGCAACCTTAGGTACCTAACTCTCATTGACTTTTAGAGGAAGTTAGACACATTCTGTGTTGTTTTTATGTTTGAACAATCTCTAGCCTATAATTTCCATGCTGGGAGATTTTAAAAGCATTTCTTAAGAGCTCCCAACCGTAATGAGCCAGAGCCACAAATATCTTACAAAACACTTTTTAAGACTGCCTGTTTAGAGACAGTTCTGCTCACACAACCCAGTTGCCACATTTCCCTTCCCCCTTTTTTATGTTTACGCATTTGCATGGAAAGAGGATCTTTGTTACTCAGGAATTCATCAGCTCCTATTACACATTCCTCACCACCTGAAATTAGTCTTCTCTGGCATTGTATTTACTTGCTGGGAAAGTCTATCTAGGATGTTTTAAAGGGAAGATTATGACTGCCAAGCATACATGAAATCATCAACAAATATCACATTTTCATGCAAATGTCCTTAACAATGAAAGAAAAGATATATATATATATATCACCAGAATTGTTTCTTATTGGAAAATTTTCCATGAGTCACCAGTGGATTTTCATTTTCCACTTCATTTCCTAACAAGCATCCTTCAAGGACAAATGAGTTGATTATTTAAACTGATCATTTCTCTTGGGTCTTTGATTTTGCTTTTCACCTCTGACAGAAGTGCTACCATCTGCTGAAACCAATCTGTGATTGCAAACAGGAGTCACCCCACCTACACAACAATGTGCTGAAAGTACAGGCTTCACTAGGGCCCTTTTCACACCGACACGCTAACACTGATAAAATGGGTGTTACATTTTATTGTACATGTTGCAGGGCACTCAGAGGACACCTGCAGCATGTACAATAAAATGTAACACCCATTTTATCAGTGTTAGAGTGTCGGTGTGAAAAAGGGCCTACCTTGATCTGAAGGAAGGTACATCTGCAACCTGGTATTAGGGTTTATACCTGGGGGAAAAAAATCTCTTTGTGGAAATGCTGTGCTCCGCAGCAGTTTTCAGCAAGTTATTAACACCTTAGAGGAGTTATAACTCCATTGCAAGACCTATTGTTCAGATACCTACCCTAGTGTACTAAAGTTGTATTCCCTCCACATTGCCGACGCACCGAAGGAGACAGGATGCAAGGACTGGGTTTAAAACGGCCGCAACCTTTATTCAAATCAAATCAGAATTAAAATTGGTGGGGGAAATTGCCTAGTGCGATTTGGGTCCAGTACTTGAACTGTTAAACAAACAGCAACTATGGGGTGGTTTCGATATACCCTCAATTGCCTCCCCAAACACAAACTCAAAACGTCTCCCCCTCTCCGTGGCCCCTTGTCACGGGTGAGGGGGACAAAAGTATTTCCGGACCTAGGTAAGGATGAGGGTGCCTACAGGCAGGGGATCATGTGTCCTCCCCATCTCTTAAAGAGATGACTCATACTTATGCTACTTCTAACTTACTCTAACCCGCAGTACTGGACCCGTGCCACTAAGGGGTTGTCGGGGTACCCGGACGAACTCGACCCCCACCTCTTAAAACTTTTCCAATATATAAACCAACTTTTCCTTTAGGGCTTCCAGATAGCAATCATTGTCTTCAGCCGACAGGTGCAACCCGTCCCCCCGATACAGCTTGGGGAGGTTATGCGACAGGGCATGGGTGCGTATGCTCTCTCCTCCCAGGCCAGCAAGCCACCTGCCCACATCCCTATGAATAGTTCTTCTGGTTCTATCGATCTTCCTAGGGTGCACCCCTTTGCCCCACGTCATGTGCTCGACCAGGTCGGTCCATACGATAAGGGTGGAAGGGAAAAGCTTTTTTATCTCCCATACGTCCCTCTTAATGTTCCTGATCAACTGGACGCCCTTTAGTTGAGGTATATCATTCTCGCCCAAGTGGAGGATGACAACTCCCAGAGTCCAGGGAGTTATCCCTGGACCCTGACGGCCACTCTGTCGATGTGCTGGTGCAGCACTGGAACATCTTGCTGGGGGTGGCCATCGATAGGGTGGCTCCGAGACATCCCCTGCCTTCGTCTCGTCGCCACAGGGCCCCTTGGTTTACCGAGGGGCTACTGTGTATGAAGCGGGAAGGCAGGAGACTAGAGCGATGCTGGCGTCTGACTCGCTCTGAATCTGACCAACTTCTCCATAGGACCCATTTGCGGTCCTATGTTGAGGCTGTGAGGGTGGCAAAGAAGGACTTCTTTGCTGCCCTCATAGCGTCTGCAAAGTCGTGTCCAGTAGAACTGTTCCGGGTGGTGCGGGGGCTGTCAGTCCGGCCTCCCTCCGCCTGGACGGGGACTTGTCCCAGGCCTGCTGTGAGGAGTTTGCCACCTACATTGCAGACAAGATCGCTCAGTTGCAGAGTAATTTCGACACCGGGGTGGATGCAGTAGGTGAGGAGCATGAGGTTATGGAGGCGCTGTCTGATCGATCTTTCTGGGAGGAGTTTCAGGAAGTGACGCCGGCCGATGCAGTGGATGTCTTGGGGTCTGTTCGAGCCACAAGTTGTAAACTAGATCTGTGCCCGTCCTGGTTGATAAAAGCTTCCAGGGAGACATTGGGGTCAGTTCTGGCGAGGGTGGTTAATGCGTCCCTTCAGCAGGGGAGGTTGTCGCCCAGTCTCAAGGAGGCTGTGGTGCGCCCCCTGCTGAAGAATCCTTTGCTGGATGTGAACGCACTCGTCAGTTACCGTCCCATCTCTAATCTTCCCTTTTTAGGGAAGGTTATTGAACGGGCCATGGCTCTGTAGCTCCAGGTGCATCTGGACCGTATCGGTTTCCTTGACCCTTTTCAATCTGGGTTCCGCCCCGGCTATGGTACTGAGATGGTGATGGTGGCTTTGGTGGACAATCTCTGCTGGGAGATGGATGCAGGATGTTCTACATTCTTGATCCTGCTAGATCTCTCGACCACTTTTGATACCGTGGAACACCCCCTCCTCTTGCGGGCGCGGCAAAGGGCTTGCCGCCCCCACCCATAGAATGGGGGGAGGGGCGGAGACAATTCCACTCAATCACTCCAATAAAAGGCATGTTCCATGATGCCCCTCTGACAGATAACAGTCCATACCATTGTGAGGAAATTCAATTACTATGGTTTGTGTATATGCACTACTGAACAGTAAATAACTGCTCAGTAAATAGTACCACCACAGTTAATTACTCCACAGTAAAGTGTTTGTATATGCAAGGCCTTAAATATTCAGTGTTTCTGATTTTGCCATGGAAGGAAGCCCACCAAAATGAATCTGTTTTGACCCATTAAAATGGACTCAAAGCTATCGGAGCAGATAAACAGACGTGTGGTAAACAGAACTTACAAGTGCTGGCTGCTTGATGCAAAGGTGAAGAATGCGTGCCCAGATGATATCTGAAAAGGTACCGTGCACATGACTGAGCTCGTCGGCGCACTGAAAGGTGCTCTACTGACCTGTTTTCTTCATGTCGGTAGAGCACGCCTGTCAGTGCACTGGCAAACTCAATCATGCACACGGCACCTTTTCAGACATCCTCTGGGTGTGCATTCTTCACCTTCACATCAAGCCACCAGCACTTGTAAGTGCTGTCTTCCGCAAGTCTGAAAGAGCTCACAGGCACCTGAAAGAGCTCTCAGTCTTTCTGGTGCTGGTGGACCTGTGCACTGCCCACACCCTAACTGATGGGATACGAACATGTGGGCACACATTAGCCTGCATTCACCCACACACCAGGCTCCGCATTCACCCACACACCGGGATCCACATTCTCCGAGAACACACCATGAGTGTGGGGGAGGGGGGCTGTGGGTCCAGTGGGTGGTGGCCCCATGTCCATTGGGGGCAATCACATAATAAGCAGTGTGGGCTAATGTTAACAAATGAGACATTAGCCCACATTAGTTAATACCCTTAGTCCTTCTGAGAACTATAATCTCCAAAGACATATTGGTTCAGGGAAAAGACAGTAAACAAAACAGGAATGATAGACCTACGGCTTGACGCTTTTCAGTGTGCCCTTTTCCACCATCACAGTGGAGAAGCTCAGGACCAGATGTGGGCAGAGAAGAAAAATGCAACGCCTGAGAAGCAGCAGAGAAGTTGACCCCCTCTGTGTGAGCTCTAGTCCTTTCCAAATGCTTTGAGATCCACCGTTTCCCCTTGAATTAGACTGCTTACCCACATGCAGATTTTCACACGAGATTCAATCTCACGTGATTGTGAGTTTAGTAGTGGGCTATATTGAAAATAACGGATCCATGTCCACGTTACCTCGCCCCCTTCCCATCGGGCTGGACTGGGGTGGGGTGTGCCAGGAAAAGCCTCCCCTAGCCCACTAGTTCCCCACCCAGCCCAGTAGCTCCCTGTACCCTCCCTCCAGCCCAGCAACCCAGGAGCAGCAGAGGTGAAGGCCCTCCCAATGGGGCCTTCCAGGCAGCCTCAGCTGGATGACATCATCCAGGCACGACTGCTCTGAAAGGCCCTATCGCAAGGGGATGAAAGCACTATTATTATTATTATTATTAACAAACATTTATATAGCGCCAGCAGTGTACCTGGCACTTTACAAAGTAATAAAATAGACACGGTCCCTGCCCCTAGGGCTTACAATCTGAG
>QEPC01008233.1:4261855-4285395 GCA_003113815.1 Sphenodon punctatus | reverse complement strand
CAATATTTACTTCAGTTTCCTTAATTTTACAACTACAGTGCCATAGCGTTGCGGGTTCTCATGATTACCTTATAGCCTTTTGTTTGATCGCTTTCTTAAAATCTCTTTTGCTTAAAATTTCAGCTGCTGGAGAAATGTCATTGTATGAGTATTTCATCTTTCCTTATAGGATATAACTACTACCATTGTTTAGCCCGCATGGTTGTAGAGAAAAGTTGAAAACCAGAAGTCAAAGAAATCAAGTTTTGAGTCTTGGTTTTCAAGAAAACCTCCTAGTTTCTATCATTTTTGAACACATGGAGTTGGCAGCAGGAGCAGCGATGCCTTTAGGCTGCAACCACCCAGTACTGCACCATGGGGGAGGAACCCACAGGGTGCAGCCACATGAGCAGGGGGGTGGGCCCGAACCCCACCCATTTTGTGCTTTGCCAGCAGACACGCACAGGGATGCAGAGCTGGATTTTTTGCTCTGCATCTCCACTCATGTCTGCCGTGAAAGTCATGCGGGGGGGGGAGGGGCCTTTCAGACCGGCGGCACCCCACACATATCCTGGCTGCACATTCCCTCCCACAGCCAAAATATGCATGGGGATGTGGGGGGGGGAGGAGGTCTGAAAGTGGTCTACGTTTCTTATGCTGCTAGCTGATTTTTTTTTTAATGGAGGAGGAAGGAAGGAACCCAAGAAAAGAGGGTCGGGGCTATTCTTCGTTCTTTAATCTTAGCCCTCTGAGCATATTACAAAGCCCATATTTTTCCAGGCCATTGAGATGGCACTTGGTTGATCATGGAGGTGGCTAGTATTAATCAGTCTTCAAAGTGCTTTATAATCCTTATCTAGTTCATCCTCACAACAACCTTGTGAGGTGGGTCATCATTATTCCCATGTTACAGATGGGAAACTGAGGCCGAGAGAGATTGACTTCCCAAAACCATAAGTGAGAGTCCATGGCTAAGACAGGACTTGAACCCTGATCTTCCAGGTCCAATACTTTATCTACTAGGCTGCATGGGCAAGACATAATAAATAATAGTACTGCTCCAGTCATCACTGAATTTAGGGTGCTTTCACACATTACTGGGGGGGGAGGGGAGGCAGGCAAACCTGCGCAATCACGGTTCTGTTATTGCGAGGATTAGCGCCTGTGAGAATGCACTAATACCCTTTTATCCTGCGAGTACACTTGCGCATGACCAGGTCCCCAAATGTCGCTCTTACAAGGACACATGTTCTCACGTGATAAAAGGGGATTAATGCATTCTAACAGGCGCTAATCCCTGCAGTAACAGAGCCGTGATTGCAATTGTGCACGTTTTCCTGCCTCCCCTGGTAACGTGTGAGCGCAGAATGCAAGTCGTATGAGGAAAGCTTGAAGGAGCCAAGGGCGTTTACCTTAGAGAAAAGATTAGGGGGAGACATGACAACAATTCAAAAATATTTAAGAGACTGTCATAAAACAAGATAGAAAGCAATTGTACTTCATTTCCACTGAGGCAATGGGTTCAGTTGCAGGAATGTACCTTAAGGTTAAAAAATGAAAAATCCTCCTAACTATAACAACAGTGGGACAGTGGGACAAGTTGTCTAAGTTGTGGAATCTCCTTCATAGAGGTTAAGAAGAGGCTGAATTAATATTTGTCAGGGGTGGTTTACTTATAGTCAACACTGGGTGTTAACTAACATGACATTGGCCCACCTGGCCTGTTCTGGCACGCCTGGGCCAGCGCTGAACTCCACCTTTCTGTTCCGGGCCCGCCAGATGTGGGCCCGGTTCAAACCTCAATGGGGTTGGCGGCCAAGCCTGAAACATGGGCCGGGAATGACTCAGGCCCATGGTCTGGCCCCATGAGCCACCCAGGTGGGCCAGAGCAGGGTCAACTGGGTGGACGCGTCTTGTTTTCACACCCGCCCAGTTCACTGTGGGACCAGCCATGGCTGCCTGTATGTTCCCGCTGCCAGAGTGCAGGGGACTAGACTTGATGACCCTTAAGATTCCTTCTGGGGCTACAATTAATTTCTATTATTGTTTTATTTGTGCGGATTAAACTGTAAGATACGGGTCTACAGAACAGCTTATATAGCTGTGTTTTATAAACTTGGAGAAGTAATGATAAATAACCATGTCTGGCTCTAGTTATTTATCATTACTACCTAAATAAGAGGAAGCCAAACCCCACGCAAAGTAGAAACAAGAGAAACAAGTGGTTCCTCTCCTTCCTGTCAGGGAGATCCCAGACAGTAGTGATGGGCAACTGCTCGTTGTCCTCGTGGGACCTCCCTTGTGGGATACCACAGGGTTCCATTCCGTATATATGAGGCCATTGGACATGATCATTTGGAGGTTTGGGGTGAGGTGCCATCAGTATGCTGGTCACACCCAGCTCTACATCTCTTTTTCATCCAACCCAGGCCCTGCAGTCTCAGTGCTTGCTTACCCGATGCCTGGCTGCTATCAGGGACTGAACAAGGGTGAGCCGATTGAAGCTGAATTGAGACAAGACTGAGGTGATGATGGTGGCCCGTAGGGGATTGGGACTCCTCTTATTGATGGGATCCGTCCCTCTCTGGTCAATCAGGTCCACAGCCTTGAGTGCTTCTGGACCCCCTGCTGCACCTGGATTCCCAGGTTGTGGTGGTGGCCAGGAGCGCTTTTCACCAACTCCATCTGGTGAGGAGGCTGCGGCCTTTTCTCTCTGATTTAGATGTGGCCAGTATCATCCATGTTTTCATCACCTCGAAGCTTGATTACTACAACACACTCTATGTGGGGCTGCCCTCGATGACTGTTCAGAAGCTGTAGCTGGTGCAGAATGCGGTGGCTCGCCTCCTTATGGGGGTAAAGTGCCGGGAGCACATTACACTGGTGCTCTGTAGTCTGCACTGTCTGCCTATAGCTTTCTGGGCACAATTCAAGGTGCTGGTTTTGACCTTTAAAGCCCTAAACGGTCTGGGCCCCACATATCTGAGAGACCGCCTGTTCTTCTATGCCCCATTGCAGCCCCTGCGATTGGCTGGGAGCACTTCCCTGTGAGTACCTTCTGTTTGACTTGTTCATACAAAAAAGGCTCTCCGGGGGGCATTCTCAGGCTGCTTTTAGATTATCGCGGCGGTGTCCGCACTTGTTTTTCAAAACTACCGGCAGGCGGGTTTACACATGACACCGCCGCCGATTATGCGCATGTGTGGGTGCCGCTCATCCATTTCCGGTCGCGAGCTGACCGGGTCGCCGATCGAGGATGGACATACGCGGCCGGAAATGGACGCGCATCGCCCACACATGCGCATAATCGGCGGCGGTGTCACGTGTAAGCCCACCTCCCGGTAGTTTTGAAAAACAAGCGCGGGCGCTGCCGCGATCGTCTAAAAGCGGCCACAGTAGCTTGATGGGGGTTCTACCGGTTCCCTGCCGCACAGCGGTATATTAAGAACGTGTGATGCTCAGACACTACAGTAGTTTACAAGCGTACTTTGCTCTTTACGCTGTTTTATCTTTCAGGTTTCCTCCCTGTGTTACTAAGCTAAGCATGTGCTCCTGCAACTTCTGAAATGTATCCCCGTCTCTCCTTATGCTTTCCTCCCCTTTGTCTCCCTACTCCATCTTCTTGTCCGTCCTCTCTCCTCTTGTCCATCCTAGACAGAAGCCTGTTGGGGTAGGAGCTTGCCTCTAATCATAACTGTTCACAGCCAGGCAGATTGCTAGTGAATAAATACTACTAATAATAGTGAAGACATGAGAGCATGGGAGCTAGGAAACAGGACCCACCAGGGTTCTGTTCCCTGCTTTGCCACTGACCTACGTTGTCTAATAAGAAGTCATTTAAGGCCTGATTTTTGAGAAACGCCAAGCACCGACAATTCCAACTCATGTCAGTGGGAAGTGACTGCTCCGTGCCTTTGAAGGTCAAGGGTTGTCACCGTGGTGCCTCAGGTTTACACATTTTATCATTTGCCTCGGAAGAGTTTGTACTAGTATTAACTAGTATTACACATTAATACTAGTACAAACTCTTCCGAGGCAAATTATACTTGCACTAGTGCTAGAGACCGGTGTCAGCAATAAACAGCTAGAGAGGATCACACAGCTAATTCTTGATCTGTGCTGTGGGAGGCTTGGGGGAAAGTTGTCTTGAAAGTGCAAATTATTATTATTATCATAACTATTGGGGAAAGTGACCTTGTCCTTTGGCAGAGCCAACTTCCATGTTAACCTTTCAAATGATCTCTCTGCTAGACTTTTTTCAGTAGCTCTATTAGTGCCATTAATGTACTCTCTGGCTGGGGTGTAAAATCCAGGAGGCCTAAGCTAGATGTTTCTAATAAGGATGGAATATAAATAGCATTAGCAATTCTTTTGCACAAACAAGTAAAGCTGCACAATGATTCCAGTCCCATGGTTTTCATCCCAGGGAAATGACTCTGACACGTGCCTCCCAACCCATCACCCACCTATCATGCAAGTTGCAGGACCGCATTGCTGACCTATGCAGCCCTGCAACATGCCTGATGGGTGGGTGATGGGCAAGGAGGTGCTTGTCTAAAAACACCCTCTGTTTACATCTAAGTAAGAATATGAATTTGCATGATAAAACCCCTTCAAACTTATCCTTGTTCATGCTTAAAGAAATCAAAGGAAGTAGATCATCATCCATTTAAAGCAGACTGAGAGAGAAAACAACAGTAATGGTTCAATCCTGCAATAGCCCTTGGCCGCCAGCAATGGCAGCCAGCGGGCCCCTTGTCACGCTCCCTTTGGGAGAGGCAAGGGCGGGAAGAGGGCTGCACTCCCTGCTGCAGCAGGAGCTGGAGCGAGGCTCCTGGGCCAGCAGGAAAGTCAGCCGGATCCGGCTCAGGTTGCCCCCAGCAATGGGCTTGCCAGCCAACCCGGAGGCGAGGCGTGGAAGGCCCTCCCAGGAAGGGGAGGAGTTTCACTGCCAGCCAGGCGGCACCCTCGTCATTTGGCGAGGGAGCCAGGAGCGACAAGCCTCCACCCTCCCTCCCTGAAGCACTGTTGGTTGTATTTCCGGCTGCCTTCAGGGCCAGGAAGGAATTTTTCCAGGTGACCCAAATTGGCCACTATGGGTTTCTGGTTTTCGCCTTCCTCACAGTGTCTCTGTGTACATTTGGTCCATCTGGCTCATAGGCTAGAATCTGGAGGGTGTTTGGTTGCCATATTGATATTGTCGCACTTTTGCAGGGGTCCAGCACTGTTATGTGGTTAAATAGATAAGTAAGTAGCAATTGGAGGCATCTCCTTAAGAAATGGGGATGCGACGCCTGGCGCAAAAGCAGGGGACGGCAAGCGCAAGGGTCACATCCCTGGGAGAGGTACCTTTCAGAAGGAGGGCAAGGACAAGCACGGTCCTCAATCCTTAGGGGCCGTATCCTTACTCCAGTCCGGAAAGGACACTGTCCCCTTCAGTCACGGCCTCTGGCCAGTGAGCGAAAGAGGAGACGTTTAGGATGGCACTGGAGGGCACATCCACGCCAAGTCCTGTTAGTTAAGTGTTAATGAGTGGAGAGTGCTGGACCTGAATTGCTTAGAGGCAATTACCTCACTTAGCCTAATTATAATTTGAATAAAGAGTGCGGCTGTTAAAACCCCAACTTGGAGTCCTTGTCTCATTCCGGATGCGCCAACAATGCACTGGAGCATTCTCAGTTCCAAATGGACCTAATGGGAGAGGAGGCTGCTCTGCATTTTTCAAGAGTGACTGTTTTGCTAGATCATGCACCCCTCCCAACAGCCCCTGTGCATAAAAGAGGGACAGAATGATCCTGCTTATCATTCCACGTAGGGTGCCTTCAAATTGGGTAGGTCCAATCCCACCCTGATTCCCCCACATGTCCTGTGGTGGGCAAGCACAGCTGCCACACTTTGGGCCAGCAGAGAGAGCCGGTCACTCAGTCCACTCCCCTGTGGCCATCACCAGCTCCTCCACACCCTGGGTGGCCCGAGGAGCCGGCCACATGGGAATGGATGGATGCTCCGACCCCTGCTGCACGGCAGGACTGGGCTTGCTGTTGGGCAGCTGGGTGTGTGTGTGCAGAGGCGGAGCATACATAATCCTCCCCCACCTAACAGCTGATTGTGGGGGAGGGTTAGCCGGGAAGGAGCACATGTGCCCACCCCTCTCCCCACCCTGACAAACAGCTGATTGAGTGAGATCGGGGGAGGGGAGCCTGGGAGGAGCATTCACTTGCCTCTCTCCCCACCCCAACAAACAACTGATATAAAATAAAAAATAAAACCCATTAAAAAAATTTAAGTGCCCCCACCCCCGAGCTACCCCTGCCTATTAAATGCCTGGCCAAACAAATAGGTCTTACACGGCCTCTGGAAAGTGCTCAAATCAGGGCTTAGGCGAACTTCCAGGGGCAGGGAGTTCCAAAGTGGTTGAACAGCAATTGAGAACGCCTCTCTGTGTGCCGGACCTGGGCCAATGGTGGAACTTGCAAGAGGGCACTCTCGGCTGATCTTAGAGGCCATGGAGGAACGTAAGAAGGCAGGCAGTACTTTACATATGTAGGGCCCAGGCTGTTTAGGGCTTTATAGGCCAAAACCAGCACCTTGAATTGTGCACCTGAACCAGCACCTCAAATGCTATTGGCAGCCAGTGCAGACTCCGAAGCATCTGTGTTATGTGCTCCTGGCGACCCATCTCCATTCAAAGGTGGGCCACTGCGTTCTGCACCCGCTACAGCCCCCAGACAGCCTTCAAGGACAGCCCCACGCAGAGTGCATTGCAGTAACTCTAACCTCGAGGTAATGAATGAATCGGAGCTTCCTGCTTCAGTGACAAAACCAAATATTCATTTCTGTTATTTCACTTTGCCTAGTTAATTTATTTAGCTTTAGCTCATTCAGTTTTCGTTATAAATAGCACTAAATAAATATTATTGAACTTAACGAAATTCCAAAAATGAAATAATGACATAAGCAAGCTAACCAAAGCAAAATAACCAAACGCAAATGTTGTATCCATAGCAAAACCAATGTACTATATTTGCAAGTATGCAACTGCAACGTGATTTACTGACTGGCTCTCAAAGTGTAGAGACATGAGAGCCTTGCTAAAGGCTGTCCTTGTGACTAAAACAGTGCCACACACCCAGTGTATGCCATGCAGGCAAGTCAACCTGTTTGACATACTGCCTTATGAACTACTGCCTGTGCTGAACTAAAGCCACTTACAAGAACCCGATAAAAAATGCCAACTGCTGCTAGCTTCTACACGTGTTTTCTCACTGGACTAATTCAGGCAGCAGCCTTGCTTTACTAAATGGAAATGCAAGGTGGACCAAAAATAATTTGCATTTGAAAAGCTCATCAGGCATTGACAGTCAGGCCTAAAGCCGCTGAGAATCTAGACTCAGAGCTGTTACACCTGGGGTGACTCCACTGAAGTCAGAATTACTCCACTTTTATAGTGATATTATGGAAATCAGAATATGGCCTATTCCTATCATATTCTTTCTTTCCCCTGGAGTTGGGGAAGAAAGGCAGCTTTCCTGGAACACGTGGAGGGTATACCAAATCATTAAAAGTAATTGAAGCAGCCTAGGAGTGAAAAATGATGATTCATGCCTACTTGTTCAGACCCATTCTTAAGTAAAATGTTATGGCAGTTTAATCATGTAATCCAGGAGAGTATATGCTGGTGTATGCCCACCATTCCCACCCACTTCTCTAAATGCACATGGCAAACCAACAGAGAAAGCAGGAGATAACAGGATCAAGTGAGAGGATGCTCATTTTAGAAAGCACTTAGCAAAACATTACTCAGCTCGCGCCAATAGCAAGCACTGTGCTTCACAAGATATTTGTGTTCAACCTGAGCAAATGTTCAGGCACAACGGCATCCCCCACCCCCCTCAGCAAGTCAAGGCAGTTCCAGGGTACGATTAATCTCATTCCAGTGAGGAGAGATGTCACAGCACGCATAAGAAATGGAAAGACTGCAGCATCACCCAACTTGATTGAATGTGGGCGTCTTATAAAACTCAAGGTAGAATTTCACCACTTTCTCCACTAAATAGCAGCAAGTGTTCCTTGGTGTTCTCCAGCTTTCTGGTTAAGGAGACGTTCCTTTCAGTGGGGTAGAAATGATAGATGCAGCAGGTGCAGCTGCTGCCCTGAGGCCCATGTGCCTAAGGAGCCCACACATATGTAGAATGCATATCCACACTGGAGTAGAGTGTCCCAGCAGGGGGTTCATGCCATCTTCTACAGGAGGCCCATTCCTACCTAGTGATCAGGTTCACGTTCACACCTAGGTATGCCCTGGTTCCACTGCTAGCACTTAGCACTGGTACAAGTTCTATTGACGTGACTGGACTTGCATTGGTGATAAAGGCACCGGTGGAAGATCATGACATAAATCTTGCAAATCCATGCTCAGCACAATTTCTAAAATTAGGTGTGTGATGCCAGGACTGATCCTGACGACTTCTCCCACAACTTATCCCAGCCCACACTGCCATTCCTACAGCTCCTCCAAATCTCCACCCGGAACCAGCTAACCTGAGCCAAACACTGAGGGTGCTATCTTCCACCAGTAAGGTCAATGGCAAAACTCCTATTAGCTTTAATGGGACCCAAACTCCCATTGACTTTAGTGGTGGAGGGTTGTTTGAATAGTGATGAGTGGTGCAAAGGCACCAGCCTGGCAGCTAAGTTCAAGACATAACTTGCTTTAGCTTAAGCTGCCTAATTGATGCCTAAACACAGGCTTGTAAACTCACCCCCATTCTCCTTCCCTACTCAGGGTTTGAGCTCAGTTTAATATTTTCCTGTGGAGCAGTGACCTGTGAGACCTACCAAAATATTTTTAAACAGTCCAGAACCCTTTTAAAAGGGGCTGCAACCATTAATCGATTAGTCAAACCGATTCATCAAATAATCTGTCTAAAATTGATTTAAAATTGTCCCCCGATTAATCAGTTAGCTGCCAGAGGACCTTCTGGCAGTCCATAGGTCTGAGTCCATAGCTGAAGGGGACACGTTCCAATGGAAGGCAAGTTCACCCAACACACGCAAAGTAGGTGAATCTATGCATATTTATGTAAATATATGCAAATGTATGTATATTTTAATCAATTGCTTAATCAATAAAAAGGCTTAATTGATTAATCAACTAAAATTTCTAATCGGGTTGCAGCCCTATAAAAAACCAACGATTGGAAGTAGCCGGACTCAATTACAGCAGCAAGGGCTTGACATAAGATGGTTGAAAGCAGCAGGAGGTGGGAGCCGCTGCCAGAGAGGCAGAGAAGCTGCCCAAAGTCACGACCCTCTTCTTCCTATCCTGTCCTCAGCAGCACAAGCCATCAGAACAAGCAAGAGGAGGGGATGCGTCAGGGGATGCAATACAGCTTGCACCAGGGTTCATGGAGTCCCAGGCCACTTCAGCTCTTGCTCCTGGCACCCACCTACAACCCTCCCAGGACCCATTGGTGAGTTCTAGCCCACTGGTTGAGAACGAGTGGCTGCGGAGAACACAGCAGCTCGCTGGGATTTTATGTCTGACTCTGTAGTGAACTATGGGATGTTATTCTGGAACTTGTTCATCTAGCACGGCTTTAAACATGGCTAGTACAAATACTTGGCTACCTTGAGACAAACACTGAGGGTGAAATTTTCCACCATTAATGTCAATGGCAAAACTCCTATTGACTTTAACGGGACCCAAACTCCCGTTGACTTTAGTGGTGGAGGGCTGTTTGAGTTAGCGAAGAGTGGTGCAAAGGCACCAGCTTGGCAGCTAAGCTCAAGATAGCATGATTCAAGCTAATTGTGGGGCCCGGGGGGGGCAACCCGCGGTTCCACGGGGAAAGGTAGGGGAAGGAGAAGGAACGTAACCCTTTCGGGCCCGGCTAGAGCGTTCCCCTCGAGGTCTGGGAAGTGTTGCCTCTAGAAAAGGTTCCCTCAGGGTCTTATGCGGTAGNCGGCAGCCTCCTCCTGAGCTCCGCCGCTGGCGGCGGCCCCATCTCCTCAGGCCCCGAGGCCTGACACTAATGCAGCTCGAGCTTGTGCTTTTGTGTCATTTCATGACATTGCTGCTGAGACTGCCAACAGGAGTGCCCCACATAACGGAGGTCTTTGAAATGGGAGCACCCATTTGCTATGAGCAAACTTGAGCCACATGTTTAAACCTGTCCTTTATTCATGAAATGTGTGCTCTAAACCTTTCATTCTGACATCATGTGCACCGTCCTAGGCCACATCAGCATCTTACAGAGAGCAGATGAACGGAATAACCTCTTGGCAGGAGGAAAACTGGAACAGAGATGTGGAAGAGTGGCCAATCGGATCCCACACAATCAGCTGCAATACATGTGAATCATCACTTCCATGGGAGATAGTGGCGGAGGGCACAGCAGCATGGAGGAAACACATTAGCCACATTGCATCATCTCATGAGAATATGATTCAGATAATTTATGCCACCTCTGCATGATGTACATATAAGGGCAATGGAAGGGAGTGCTTCTAACACGAGATGGCATGAAGCTGGAGACTCTTGTTCTGTTTAAATGCACTATATCCCCTGAAGGAAAGGTGTGTGAAATGCTCCTTTGAATCAAGGTGTGCGGGGAGCCCTTAAACAAGCAATGTGTTAAGAAACCATTGCCTTGCCTATAAATCAATTGACAAAGAGATGAAGAGGACCTGATATTGTTGCCCATGAAGTCAATGGGTGCTTTTAGACAGACACAGAGGCAGCCACCCCAAGAGATGCTCCAGGGGTGCACCCCCGCATCTGCCCTCTTTCAGCCCCGTCCGAGTCGGCTTCAGATGGTTCTCGGCCCACAGACCGCCTACATGGTGCTCCACCACCCTGCACCACAGAGTTGCAGGCAATCGTCCGACTACCCCCACAACTCTATGGTGTTGCCCGGGGCAATGGCTGGCCAACAGCAGAGCTGCAGCATGGGTCCGCCAAGCAGATGGACTGCTGCTCCACTTTGGGCCTGTGTCCTGGGCTTGGCCGGCCCGCTCTACCGGCGGTGGCCTGGTCATCCCCAGCAGGGCTGTCCCTGCTCCGACAGCACCTCTGGTGGGGCTGCCTTTAGATGGATGGGTCACCTGAGGCTGAAGCAGGCTGGGGCCGCGTGGCCAACAGCAGGGCAGCTGACCGTCTGAAAGCACTCAGTGTGAAAACGTCTATTGATTTCAAGAGGAGCAGAAATCCTGTTCTCTTCCTGATCATACACCCATCACTATAGTCTCTGGGAGCCTTCCTGTAGCATAATAAGCAGGGAACCTACTATTTTCCCCATTGCTGCTAATGGGGAGAACACAGTGAACATGGGTCCCTGATTATAAGTGATGCTTCTAGCATTTGACATTTGTGGTTCTTGCTGTTTTTCTCTCTTCCTCTAGCCAGAAAGCTTTGTGCGAGACTTTAGAGGGAAATGCTGACTTCTGCATTATGTGTTGCAAAGGCAAGGCCCAAAGTTCAACTTATACTTTAAGTGGAGATATAATAATAAATCTTTATTTGCTGTAACTAAAAAGTTATTGGCAGTATATAACCATACAAAGAAACACAACAATTTTTATCTACATATGATTTACAACTAATATTACAACACAGAATAAAAAAGAATAGAATAAAAAGATGATATAAAACACTCCCCCTATCCACAGTTCCCCACCTCCGTCTCTTAAGCTAACATAAATCAACGTCCCCTCTTAAGGCCTTCTCCCAGCTGTCCCACAGGAGATCGACTTCAGCTGCACTCCCTGTGCCCTTCCATTACTTTTAGGCCTCTCACCTGGGAAACCAAGTTACCAAATGTTGCTACTGCGTACGTCAGTTCTGAGGCCTTAGCATCCAGACATAATCTAAGGCCGGTTGCCAGAGGATGCTGCATCTGGGCTTCACTAAGGGCCAAAAGGAGCTTACCTCTAATTTTTGAGACGCTGGGGCAAGCAAACAGAATATGCTCTGTCGTATCCCTTTGCCCTAAGGTGCAAGATCGGCATATTCTTTCTTGCAATGGAACTCCCATATAGCGTCCCTCCAGTATTGCTGATGGGAAAACCCCACACCGGAGGCGAGTGAAAGCGCGCCTGAGTAATTTGGCCAGTCCGTAAGGTAATTAGAATCGGCTAAAGGTCTTGTAGGCGGGGTATATGACAAATTTACCCGCTGGCACTGTATCAAGGCCGCATCTATTTGTATTTGTTGGTCGGCCAGCCTCTGCTTTATCAGTGTCATAACCTGTTTAAACCCCCTGGAGACAAGAAATTCTGAGGAGAATCCCAGTCTCCCAAGTATAACCTCCCACTGTTTAAGCTATAGGAAGAATAGCCCCTCCTTTCTCGCCCTTCCCACAAGAGAGGCGTCCCCCTGGGTTAAGGTGGCAACCCTTAACCAGAATATGATCGATGTTTGGATCGCAAAGGTCCTGATAGGAGGGCATCCAGTCTCCGAGCGGAGGAACACCGAGGGAGTTCCCTTTGGGACCGCCAAGATTGCCCTCAAAAAGTCATTCTGGATTACCTCCAGTTGTTCCAGATAGTCCAGGCCCCACACCGGAAAGGCATATAACAGTTGTGCCACTACTTTTGCTCGGAACAAGCAAAGCACAGGCAGTATCAGATGACCACCTTTGCCAAAATAGAATTTACGAATGGCACCTGCCGACTGCCTAGACTGGTTTTTTGCCTCTTTCCAGTGTTCTCGCCAGGAGGGTGAGTTCGAAAAAGTGACACCCAGATATTTAAATTTCCCCACCTGGGAAATCTGGTGACCATCCATCGACCACGTGTGGGTCTCCCCATGTCTCCTATGGCCCACAATCAGAACCTTGGTTTTTCCATAGTTTATTGACAGCTCCTCATTTTTGCAGTAATCCTCCGTTTTCTGCATTCCCCGTCGAAGCCCTACCAGTGTCCGGGAAATGAGTACGGTGTCATCTGCATATAGCAAGGATGCCACCCTTCTGTCCCCAATTTGTGGTGGGTGAGTCTCAACAGCGTTTAAGGAGGAGGGGAAATTGTTCAAGTAGATGTTAAAAAGGGCCGGTGCCAACAGGCAACCCTGTCTCACCCCTCTGACAACCTTAACCTTTATCGTCAAAACTCCTGCCCCCGATGTTCTAACCTGGAGGGAATTATCCTCGTGCAGGCGAATTAACAGAAGGAGAAGTCTCGGCTCCATCCGCAGGGCCCTCAGCTTAGACCACAGCCTGGCCCTGCAGATATAGTCGAAAGCCATCCTCAAGTCCACAAAACACAGGTAAACCCATCGTCCCTGATCTAATATCCCTCTCACGAGGGCAGACAAAAGGAGCACATGATCCATCGTGGAGCGACCTCTCTGAAACCCAACCTGCTCTGGAGTAATGATATCCTGGCTATCCAGCCAGCTCTGAAGTCTGCCCAACAATAATCTTGCATAGAGTTTCCCAAGAACGCTGAGAATGCTAATGGGCCGGTTGTTCCCTGGGTTCCAAGGGTCCCCCTTCTTAAAGATGGGGGCCACTATGCTGTTTAGCCACATCTCAGGCATCCTTCCTGTGGCATTGATATAAGTAAATAAAGGGGCCAACAACCTAGCCCACCAGTCTGGGGCTGCTTTCAGGTGTTCCACCAATATCAGGTCAGGCCCAGGGGCCTTACCGCTTTTTAATTGGGAGATCAGCTCCTTAACCTCCTCCTCAGTAATCGGGGGCCAATGCGGGACACAATCAAACTCATCTTCAGGAGGACTATGGGGTAATGGGGATACTGAAAAAATCTCCCCATAGAATTTCTCCCACACCTCTGGGGCCAGGGTAACTACGGCCAAGGGATCCTCTCCTAGATTCACCTGTCGGATCAAACCCCAGAATTCCTTTGAATTCCTGTTTCCCACTGCCTTCTTCAAACAAAGCCACTGCTGTTTTTGAAAGTTTTTCCACTTACCTGTCAACAAGGACCGGTAATGGGAGCGAATCTGCAAGAACTCGGTTCTACCAGGGCCTGTCGGGCACCTTTTTTGATAGTTTGCAGCACGTCTAAACTTCATGCGCTGCATCCGACACTCATTATCAAACCATGCTGGGGATTTTCTTTGGGGGCAAAGAGAAGTAGCCCCCAATAACAAACACAGTTTGAGTAAATTAAGCACCTTTTCTAGCCCAGTCCGAGCGTCTATAGCCCCCCTGGTGACCAGTCCACAGATATACTCCACACACGGTTCCTGCAACCGGGCCATAAAGGCCTGAGCTGAAGTGTCCGACCAGCAGGGTCTCCTGTATTCCTTAGGTTCTCCCTGACAGCATCTCTGCTCTTCTCTCCGTGGAGGGGCCGACTCGGCCCGGGGGTCAGTACATATACTAGTAATAGTGAGGAGTGAATTGTTTCTACACTAGGGCGTACTTCAAGACTCAGTACTTTTGGGGGAAAATAGGCCGATGCCAAAAAATAATCGATCATACTAGAGCCCTGATATGAGAGGTAAGTGAAACCTCCAGCCTGGTCACCCTGAACTCTACCGTTCAGGATCACCAGATCCAATTCTTCAATCAGTCGATTCATAATCGCAATGCTTCCATTAGTTGTCTTATCTTGTGCCTGTCGAGGGGGAATTGGAAAAGAATCTATGGAGGCCCTTATACTCCCTACATCTTGCCACTCCCCCACCCTTATACTGAAATTCCCACCAATAATAACCAAAGCCAATGGGAACATCCGGCGAGCTTCTTTTACTCTATAGATGGCCTCGTCCCAGATTTCCAAGGAAAAAAACTTTGAGGCCCGGGGGGGGGGGGGGGGGGGGCGAATANGCCGATGATTATTTTCTGGCAATCGTACTAGCGCCCTGATACGAGAGGTACGTAAAACCTCCAGCCTGGTCACCCTGAACTCTACTGTTCAGGATCCGGCGAGCTTCTTTTATTCTGTAAATAACTTCATCCCAGATTTCCAAAGAAGAAAACTTTGAGGCCTGGGGGGGGGGGGGCATAAATATTACCAATTAGCAATTCGAAAGAGGAAGGGAAAACACAATGGTAAAGAGCAAAGTAAGCTTTATAGCAGTTTATTTGTTTAATTATTATTTTAAAAGAGTTGGGGAATACTAAGGCTAACCCCCCACTTGGTCGGCCAGAAGCAGTAGATGGAATCGCCCTCACTAGGAAGACTGTGAAGCCCACCAGCTTAATGTCTTCTAATACCCAAGTCTCTTGAAAGAGACACATGTCCTGAGAGTCCAGCAGGTACTTTAAATCTAAATCCCACCGTCGGGCCTTCCAACCAGAAATGTTCCAGGATGCTAGCCGAAAAGCGGAACGCTGCCATTGTCAGAGAGGGGGTACCAAATTAGACTTTGCTAATGGACCTGCAGCCTCACCCTGCTCCTGGGGGCTCACCTCCAAATCCCCTTTACAATGTAAATCTCTTGACAGGGATTGAGGGGCTACTCTGGGGTCTACCATATCCTGCTACATCAGATTAATGGGACCCAATAGAGCTTGATTCTCCGTCTCCACCCGTGCCCCAAGACGGCCCCCTCCCCGAACGGGGGGGCACCGTGTCTCTCATTCCCTGCACTAGAGGAAACCTCCACCTCACTATTCGTAACCTGTATAAGTGAGAATAGGCCTGCCTGCCCACCAGAGACCATACTTTTCCCCCCTACTTGGGTTCTGACCCCCCTCTCCTCGAAAGGGGAGGAAGTCCAATGATTTAAGTCCAGGGGGGGAGAAGGGGGAGAGAGGGGCCTGAAGTCCTGTCTCTCCCTCCGGCCTGTGCACATAGCCCCATCAGTTGCTCGTACGCCCGCTCTCAATTTGTTTAATTGCACACATAATACATCCAATTGAGAGAAAAGAGCAATCTTTGGCAACTCTGGCTTATTCTGGCCATAAGAAGCTCCACCACACTCCAGCTCCTGTGGCTGGAAAACACACCCTGGGTTAGGCTGACTAGGGACACACCGGCCAGCTGACTCAGTTTCCATATCTGCCCCTCTCATCGGGTCTACTGGGGGAGCCACTTCCTCATTCTGGGCCCGCTGAAGGGGCCGGTCAGGATAAGATTCCGTCACAGTGGTCGGACTAACCTCTAGCACTCGGGGGGGCCAAGTTCAACGCCTCCGCTGGGGCAATACTGGAGGGAAGAGGAGCACATAAGTTAACTTGGGGATCCTTATCCCCCATCGTAACAACATTACCCTCTTTAGACTGGAAAGCCCTGGAGGGAAAAACTGATCTTTCCTCAAGAGATGTTTTTGCTGCCCATATTTTCATCGTAATTTCCGAGGAACAAAAGGTCACTTTTACTACCTGCCTATCCCAAACTATCAATAACTGATCTACTGCTTTAATATCATGCCTTGTAATCGGCAGACGTCTATAAGTTGGATAATTTAACAGTAGTCTAAGATGTTCTGCCACATCCAAGGCAGTATTCCACAGCGGGGGCGTCTCCCATATAGTGGCAAGATTGTAAAAATCAAAGTGGAAGGCAAAAGGTTATAAGACACCAATTGTTCCAAACGTAATGGATCAAAGGGGGTAGAAGAATTGCCACCAGAAACCTTCCCTCTTAGGGGAGCCCTACAGTGACTATCTGTGGCTACTGCCATAGAGAGATCTTGAGTTTGTTGCGAGGGCTTAAATTTTGGCACCGCTGTACAAGAGAGAGACCCCAAAGCATCCCCGCCTCTAAGGGGCGCTAATAAAGGGGCCCTATGGGCCAAATGGTTCCCCCCAAGGGGAAGCAAAAGGGCCAATTTTTCATGAATTTGGTTTACCTGAGTGCACATAAACCGGGCAGACTCCACTGTCACTGTAACATGTGTAGTAAGAAAATCAGTTAGGAGATCATTTCCCCAATGTGAGCACACCCTCTCCCGCCACTGAGATAACGAGAAACTCCCTCCCCGGACACCAACCGGGGTAGAATGACAAGATTGACAAGTTACTTTTTTACCCACGATGCAAAGGGATACTTGGGAGAGATTTTCCTCCCGCACACGCCCCCCAGAGGTAGAATTACAACCCGCTTGTTCTCGTGCCTCCGGGCCAACTGGAGGGAAAAAGGTCTCCAAACGCCACCGCTTCAGCTGCTTCTGAGGCGGAGGGGAACTCGTCGACAGTTCAGGATGGAGTCTTTTGTTGGAAGCCATATTTAGTCAACTCCTATGTCTGGGGCAAAACCAGGACAAAACAAAAGAGACAAATCAATCAAGAGGGCACGCTCCTGCTCCTGGGCGCGCCAAAGGGAGGTGAGCCCTTTTATTCCCCGAGCAGGTCCTTAGCTCTGCCCCTGGGCTCTTCCTTCACAGCTAACAAATAGGTAGGTCAGCAAGGGGGTGGGGGTGGGGGAAGCCCACTCCAAATCCTGCTGGTTACAGTCACGTCGCCACCAAAGGCAGGTGAGCCGGTCCTTAGCTCCGCCCCCGGGCTCTTCCTTCACAGCTGACAAATAGGTAGGTCGGCAATGGGGGCGGGGAGCCCACTCCAAACCCTGCTGGTTACAGTCACCCTTTAAGTGGAGAAGATTAAGGTTTGAAGTGGCTCTTAACTCCTCTGGGAATTCATTCTGCCGTCTAGGACCAGGCCCTGAGGAAGCAATTTTTCTCATACAAAAAAAGAATGGCGTTGTACCATATAAATGTTAATTTCTGGCTTTAAATGTCTTCTGGAAGAAAGTCTGACATTCCTTTAATATGTTTTAGGGTTTTAAATATACCCATAGTTGAGGAAAAGGATCAGCTTTGACTGCAGAAAAGAACTACCTTAATTTTTCAGAGGCCTCCTTTCTTGTCAGGGGATGAGCTACCTTGAAGTGATCCAGTCATAGAATGGTTGGGAGTGGTGCTTTGGTGACATGAGGAATAAGCCTAGACTTGTCTCATTTTCTCTGGCTTCAGGAATGGGAGGAAAACGTATCAGGACAGAAACAAAACCGGAGTTGATCCTATCCCAGAAAAGTCTGAACAACAAGCAACATCCCAGCTGAATTAAAACAAAATGAATCAGTAATTCCTAGTTTGGCCATAGGTACAATATGGGTAATTTCAGATGTACCGGGCCGCCAGGCCCACCACGCTGAACCACAGACCGGAATCAGGCCGGTCGACCTTTAGATGTGCCAGCCTGATTCTCATCGGGGAGGGGGCAGGGCTGCGCAGTGCGACGTGCGGCTGCACAGCCCCGCGTTCCCCCGGCCGGCCGGCCGGCCAGCCACCCTCTGGGAGACAGGCGGGCACAGAGGCCAATCCGGCTGCTGCGCCCAATCCCATCCTGTGGTCGGGACCATGATCCAGGCAGGCTGAAGGTTACAGACGTAACCTTCGGCCCATCCCAGATCGTGGCCAATCCAACCACGGTTGGGGCCCCGATCCCACCACGATTCTGGACCTCCAGGTGGCTGGAGGTCCAGAATCATGGTCATTGTGATTCACTGGGGTGAACATCTGGCGGGAAGCACAACAGACGTAACGGGACCAACGGCCACCACAGAGGATTCGCTGTGGTTGACCGTATCGTTACGTCTGAAATTACCCAATATGTTGTCCATCACAGAGAGAAAAATTGTTTTAAAATACATCAGCATCGAATGAGTGAGGTTAAACTTTTATAGCTGGGCCCTGGAATTCAGTGTATAGTGCACGTAACATGCACTGATGCTTCACTAAGAAAAATTAGAGATGGGCTTGAGTTGGCGACTCAGACTTTAACTCTTTGAAATTCTAAAATGGAGGGAAATTAGTTTGGGGGGAAATTAGTTTCCCAGCGTACTCACAACAAAAGCAACAGTCCTTGCCCCAAATTTCTAATCAGGATTTTGATTAGGAGTCCAAGTTTATTCCTCAGGTCATTCCCAAAGTGCCACTCCAGGGTTGGCCTTACTACACTGGGCAATCAGGGGCATCTGCCCTCAGCCCCACTCTTTTCTTTATTTCTGAGGGGCTCACAGTGGCCCCTGTTTTCACCAGGGCTGGTTGTGGGGGCCCCACTCCCTCCCATTGAGGTCCCAGACATGACCACCTTTAGGGTTTCACAAAGGGTGCCCCCGAGGGGGAAGGGCCACCAAGGGTCCCATATTTTATCTTCGCCCTGGGCCCCACAAATTCTAAGGCCAGCTGTGCACTACTGCCAAGCATCCGATGACTGGATCGCCCAAAATAAAACACACTGAGTATAGGATTGGGAATTACTGGTAAATTACCTTTAAATTATATTTGGACTTGATTGTTCTCTGCACCCCAGATTCTATTCAGATGTTGTGGAGAAAAGATGTGGACACTGTTTTGTAGTAACTTATTCTGTTGGCATGTTGTTGCAAAGGGACTGAACATTAGGGGTATTCAGACTATTTTTGTTTTAGTTTTTGTTTTCATTTACAAAAATCCCTTCATTTTTTGGAGGGGGAGGGTATTTGAAAAAGATCCTACCATTTTCCTTTTTTTGTTTGTTTTGTTTAAATTAAAAATTAGTAAAAACAAAACAGTGCACATGGACAAGATGGCCACCAGGACATTCTGCACATGCACAGCCCTTTTCCAAAAAGGCATCAATGGGTGATTTCAGATGAGATGGGGCGGCATTCGCCCCGTCCCGGAATCACCCAAATGATTCCCCCGCGGGATCACTCGGCACGTCCAACAGACGTGCCGGCTGATCCTGGCGGGGAATCAGGGAGGGAGCAAGGCCGCGCAGCGCAACGTGTGGCCGCACAGCCCCTCCCCACCACACTCCCCCACCGCCCGCCCTCTGGGGAGACGGGCAGGCGCCGCGGCCAATGCGGCCGCAGCGCCCACCCAAATTGACCACAGCCCGGAATCCCACCGGGGATTCCGGGCCGTGGTTTCCGTCCAGATGAGACGGGCCCCTTCATCGCGGCGGGGAATCACATTCACCACGCGATTGGCGCCGGCCCCGCTGGTCCAGCCTATTGCGTGGTGAATCTGATTCCCCGCCGCAATTGACTGTGGCAAACATCTGGGGGGAACTTCCAGTTCCCCAACAGACGTTACGGGACCATTCCCCACCACAGGGTATTGAATGTGGTTGAGCGTAATCTCATTAACGTCTCAAAATACCCAATGCTGCTGGTGCCATTTTGGAAAAGGGTGTGAATGCGTAGAATGGTTTGATGGCCATTTTGCACATGTGCTGTTATTTGTTTTTATTTTATTTTTTTAAATTATTTTTAATTTTAAATGTCACTGTGCATGTACAAAATGGTCACTGGACCCTTCTGCACACACGCTTCTTTTCCAAAATGGTGCTGGCAGCGTTGGCGCCATTTTGGAAAAAGGGTGTGCATGCGCAGAACAGTCCCAACAGCCATTGTGTGGATGCTCAGTGATTGGTTCTATTTTTATTTTTAAAATGAAAACAGCTGAAAGCAAATGACAATTGTTCGCTTATTCATCCCTTTAGTAACTAAAACAAATGGAGTTATATTCATTTTATTTACTAAAGAAACAAAAACAAATTGCACACCACTATTGAGCATAGAGATACTGTGCTGCCTAGTCTCTGCCCTTCTTTTTGGCCTTGCCTTTCCACAAAATGCCCTTTGCCTCCCTTTACACTGGATGGAAGAGCTTGAGGCCATGAAGTGACAGAGCCAGGAATCAGAGTGGGTGCAAGAAATAGAGAGCTGCCACCTTCAGCCTATCATTGGAAGAGGTCGGTTGCCCCTATACAACAAGAAGGTGTCAGGGTCCAAGTGAAAGTAGAGGCAGAAAGTGGACAGCAAGGGGACTGGCACAAACTGGAGCAGGATGGGGAGTAGGAGCAAGCACAGCAACAGAGCAGACACTAGGGACCGGTTCTAACAGTAAAGTAGACAGGACATTTCACAGACAGCTTCCTATTACTGCTGTCCTCCTTATATGATCCTGGGCAGCCAATCGCAATGCAAGCTGGCTGGCCAATCAAGACCAGAAGAGAGTTGTTTGAACTGCTGATCCAGATCTCTAGTTAGCTCCAGGCCATGTACCCCTCACGAGGCATTACCATCACACAACCACCTACACCAGCATGTCACAAAGGGCGTTTTCAGACAAGACATTCTCCACCCACCGACTATACATGTTACAGGGCACCCATAGGGCAACACTGCAGCCCTGCAACATGTATAGTGGGTGGGTGGTGTCTGGTTTGAAAACGCCCAAAGATGATGCATGTGGGACCCATTCTCCTGGTGTACTGCATTCATGCTCCACAGAAATGCATGGTGGGGCTACTGGAGTAGTCATTCCAGCACACAATAAACACAGGAACAGGTGCATATGTAAATCCAGAGCCACGTGAATGCTGATGATGTCATGCAGTTTCCATACCATGTGTTGCTACATGGAAATATAACATGTGCAACTGCCCAATGACACAAGGCAGCCTCCAGTTGCTGTAAGTCCATGGCCTGCCATGAAGGCAAGGCAAGGCAAGGCAAAGTGAGTTTAGCAGACTGGAGAGATATGCCCTTGGATGCCCCTATAGTAAGATTGGAATGATAGTATTCAGCTCTTTAAAAGCACTTTGAGCTCTATGGATAATAAACACTAAATATTAGTATTAGACTACTATATTCACTCAGCAGTAGCTTTCCTCTCCCTCAGCCAAAGCAGAACAGCCAAAGGGAGAGAAAGGCTAGAAAGATGCAAGGAGAATGAAAATCTTTAGGCTAGGGACTCAAAATAAAGACTCTCTTCTTTCCCTCAGGTGTAAGTAACACTGCTTCCTTCACGTGAGTTACTGATGATATACACTGGTGCCGCCAGAGGAGAACTCAGCCCATCCTCCTCAGGTTGGTCAGAGGCAAACAAGAAGAGGTAAAACTGGTGAGGCGGAAAGAGCTGGTATTTGAATCTCTTTACAGTCTTATAATAAATTTTTTAAACACAAAGCAGCTTACTGAACACCAGTGTAGCTTTCTCCTAAAATTTCCAACACAACATTTAATCCACAGATGATGAGTACACAGTGTAGAGAGCGATAACTTTTTATTTCTCCTTCATATGTCAAAGCAATAATTGTTTCAAGGCTCATACTAGAGAGGAAAGAGGATTTACATCTTCGTTTCCACTATGAGGACAAAGGTTAAGAGAGGCAGCCTATTCATCTATTTAATGAGATCTTCAACAACTCTCGTTTTCCGTCGCTGACTGTAGTCACTTGCATGCTGCACGGGCAATGCGATCTTTTCGGGGGGCGGGGGGTGTTCCAATTCAATAAAAGAGAAAGTCTTACTTTAGCTTTGCCTCCGAAGACCCCTCAGCCCAGATTTCATTGCAGAAGGTGTAAAGAAATGGCGGGAAATTACATGAACCTTGAAGAACTTGTTTCCGTCAGGTTAACTCCCACCAGGCACTGACCTTGAAGGGAAATGCTAGTGTCCTTTAAGCAGAGCCTAGTTAAAATGTGGTCAAGTGGAAGCAGAGGAGCAACCCCAAATAAATAATTATTTTATTTTTATAGTGCCCCCCCCATGTGAATTTTATTTAAAACAAGCCAATTTAAATTGCAATTTAAATCAATGCACAGAAAGCCTCGATTTAATCATGATTTTAATAAACTTTTCCACATTAATTTTTTTTTTAAAAAGAGGTGCCTTCTCATTGCTTGATATAATTATTTAAACATGTTTGGCCCAGCTAAAAGATAGATGTAAAATTTCAGTCTTGGAAGGTACACACTACATTTTTAAGCAATGATTTAGTTTCATATTTTACTTTACAACTACATCAGAAAACTGAACGATGATTTAATTATTTTATTTACCAGAGTTCATTGATGCAGATACTTGTTAAGTCAATGAAGGAAGAAAACCCTCTAATTTAATTCAGCGGGACATGGTCAGGGCCTATATTGGTAATGGATCTTTTGAGGTTATCTGCCAAACTGTATTAGGATGGTAGTTGAGATTTAATCAAAATCAACAACAACAAAACATTTCAAATTTTATTTAAACAAAACAAGAGCATGTATTTTGGAAACTCAAATGTTTCATCAAAACATATTTCACATTTATAACTAAAATAGCTAAATAGCTAAATAGATTACTTCAGCCAGGTCAACACGAAAAAGGGTGAAAACATATGTGACTCCCCATCATGTTGGTTTCTTTCTGGGCCAACACACGTGGGCTCGCTGTTGTCCTGAACCGGGTAGGTGACTGACCCGGGTGTGGTGAGCCCATTATTGACCGCCATGGCTGCCTGTCATGGTGATGGGTCGGGTGCTTCAAGGTAGAGGTGGGACCCCGGGCCCATTACCGGCTACCGGATTTACCGGTTACAGGTTCTGCAAAAACCGGATTCCCGGATTAAATCCGGTATACCAGTACCGGATTTATTTCATTGATTTCAATGGGGCGCTGTGTCCCCATTGAAATCAATGAAATAAATTAATTCCCTCCCCCTCCCCCTCCCAGGCTGCGCGGGTGGAAGGGGGGACACCCCCCACCCACCCTGCCCAGCCTGGATTTTTGTTTAAAAAAAGACCCAGAGGCGAGCCCACCCCCCAGCACCAGCGGCCGCGGCGTCCCCGCAGCCGCCGGTAAGTATGACCCGATCCCTGGGGGGGGGT
>QEPC01008233.1:4239346-4252071 GCA_003113815.1 Sphenodon punctatus | reverse complement strand
TTTTTTGCTGGGGCTTTAAGTTTTTTTACATTGCAGCCATTTTTAAATGGCTGCAATGTAAAAAAAATCCGGTACCCCGGAATCCGGTACCCGGTCCGGATTACCGGGTCAAATCCGATAATGCCGGTACGCCTGGTACCGGCATTATCGGATACCGGATTTTACCGGTTTCCCGCCCCGTGCCACCACGGACCAAGAGCTTGTCAGATCCGATAATGTAAGCGAGTCTGAATGCTACTTGCATCAGAAACCCCCAGAGGAAAAAGAAAGGAAGTAACCTCTGCAGTAATACATGCATGTCTCTGTGCACTGGAATGCAACTATTCCTATTACTTTGTATGAAATCTCATCCTAGAGATCTGTCAGCAGAGCTGCCTCTGGTTTATATACCAGTTATTTATTTTTAAATTAAAAACAATAACAATCAATCATATCTCCCCCACCAAAAAAAACACTACTGACCAGAAGTTTCTACTAATATTGAATTCCTCAATTTATGTTGTCCAGAGTTGAGACAGAATCATTCACACACAACCCCAGGATATCCTCGAGGAAACACATTATTCTGAGGGTTACCTGGAGATCAACCCCAGTGCATTCACCCAACATTAAGCCACCTTTGGGACAGGGGGAGGGGAACGGTAAGGACATAGCTATAATGACAGGTAGGAAGGTACTGCAGTTGTACCGAGCTTTATGAGCCTGAGGGGGACCCACATTCCCTGGTGCAGCTGCATCCCCTAATGCCGAGAGAGGGAGTGATGGGGCATTCCATCTTCTGTAACAGGGCCTATTCCAACCAACTACACTTTTGGGAAATGTCAGAAGTAGGGGTGTTCCCATAAAGTAAGGGTCATTGACTCCTGTCCTGGAATGTTTGCTTAAAATTCCAGCCGCCCTGAATCTTTTTTAGGGAAGGGTGGGATGAAAATTTAAATAAATCAAATTTAAACCAACAAACACATAAAGGCCTTTCTTTGGCAGCTAAGGGTAGAGCTACTCCAGAGGTAGCCACAAGACTGTGCAGCTGTGCGAACATACCAACGTTATTGAGGTTTCCCTGAGGCTCGTGAAGGTATAGATGTAATCAGAGAAAGATAAAAGAAGATGGATCCTCTTCCAACGATCAAGTAGGAAGGACAGCCCCTCCCCCCTCCCCCCCCCCGGTCTCTTGCTTAGACAAGCAGGTCGCCATCGCGAGACCTGCTCACGCGATATTTCAAAATCCCGTGATGCAGGATTACACGCAACGGACACTGGGGATCACGCGCATGAAAGACGGCTGTGCATTATTTGCCAACCGCGAATTAAATACCTCGATTGTGAGGTATTTAATTCGCGGTCGGCAAATAATGCACGACCACCTTTTATGTGCGTGATCCCCAACTTCCGTCACGTATAATCCCACGTCGCAGGATTTTGAAATAGCGTGCGAGCGGGTCGCACAACAGCGACCTGCTTGTCTAAAAGAAGCCCAAGATGAACACGTACAGGAGTAACAGTAGCAGAAAGTAACGGTAACAGGAAGCAGAATCCCCCTCTCTTTTGCAACGTTTGGCAGGTTAGTTCCTTCTGCCTGGCCAGGAGCAGCCCACACTGCAGCAGCGATGGGTGGAAAGAGGCCGCACCTGCAAAGATCTCTCTCTTTATTTATATATATAAAAATTTATATCCAGCCCCTTCCCATCAACAGATGGCTCGGGGCAGCTCACAACGACTACATTTTAAGATCATTAAACAATAAATGCAATAAAAAACATAAAGAGGGAAACGAAAACCAATGAAATAAGGTAAGAACAGTCAAACTAACCCCTCCTCCTCTCCCATCCTACCCACTCCCTTCCCCAAAGGCCTGGACGAACAGCCAGGTCTTACAGGCCCGGTAGACGGCCAGCAGACCCAGGGCCAGTTGAGCTTCCTCCAGGAGGGAGTTCCACTGCCGCGGTGCAGTCACCGAGAACGCCCTCTCCTTTGTGGCCCCCCCAGCTAAACCGGGGGACCTCCAAGAAGGTGCCCCTGGCAGACCGCAAGGATCACCCCAGGGCCCGAGGAGTGGGGGGGGCCCTCTCTTCCCTCAAGATGAACACGTATAGGAGTGGTCCTTTGGATGCAAATTTGCATGGGTTTGTTTTAATTTAGTTTCCTAAAGTTATCAGATTTAAATACGGATTTGTATTACAAATCCCTATTAATCAATAAAAAAATAAAAAAATTACTGCACATGTGGAAAATGGCCACCATGCAAACAGACTGTTCTCTTCTGTGTATGTGCAACCTTTTCCAAAATGGCAGTGGCAGCATCGCCGCCATTTTGTAAAAGGGAAGCTGGTTTGCACATGCAAAAAATGGCCACTGTGCATGTGCAGACAGAATGCCCTTTTCCAAAATGGTAGCAACACTGCTGCCGCCATTTTGGCAAAGGGTGTGCATGCGCAGAACAATCCAATAGCCATTTTGTGCATCACAGTAATTTAAAAAGAAAAATTAGAAAATGACTATGCATGTACAAAATGGTCACAGACCATTCTGTGCGTGCGTGCCCTTTTGGAAAGGGAGCAGCCAGTCTTTGCATGTGCAAAATCGCCAGTGTGCATGCACAAAATGGCTGCTCTTTTCCAAAATGTCACTGTCATTTTGGAAAAGGGTGCACATGCTCAGAACAGTCCGGTGACCATTTTGCACAAGCAAAGTTTAAAATTTTTTAGAACCAAACCAAAACAGGCTTATTGGCCCTTTTTACACGGAGGGGTGGGGTGGGGATGGGTGTTTTGGTGCGGTGGGTGGAGGTGTGCGTGTGTCCCTTTACACGGGGACACACACACACACACACACACACACCCCCCTCCACCACGGAGCCTCCTCTGGTTTTCTGAAGGGCTCCATGGGTGGGTGATGGGTGGAGGTGGGTGTTGCACAGGAGCGCGCGCACACCCCCACCCATCCCACTCAGTGTTCACACAGACGAACACCAAGCAGACACCCATCTCCCCACCCACCGCTGGCTGTTTACACGGATGCCTCCCCAACCCCGCACAAACACCGAGCAGGGTGGAGGGTGGGTCCGTATAAAAACAGCCAGTGCCATGCTCTTCCACTACAGTAAAGATTAATCCATAATGGCCCATTCCGTGCAATTACAGATTTAGCTCCACAGAACGTAAAGGATGCTCCATATTTCAGAACTCCACAGCTCCTATTTTTTGAAATTCCGATCTGGTAACCACTCTCATTTTCCCCCAAATGCCAGGGTGGCAGAGAGCTACTCAGAGTCTTGGGGCAGCTGGAGGATGTAATGATGGCTAAGCTGATACTTCATGATACAAATAAAAATTATGGAAGGGAACAGCATGCCCTTGCATGTGTACAGGCCAAAGATCAGCAGGAAGAGTGGAAGAGTCTAGTAATGGAGCATTTGGAAGTCTTGCATGTAGTGATTGATTATATTAGGAGGTATTTTTTAAAACTTTTTAACCATTTATATTGAGATTATAGATATGAGGGGTGTGGAAACCTTTACCGCCCCAGGGGCATTTTGAAAATTAGTACAAACTCCAAGAGCTGCACAGACATTGGGGGTGGGGATGCTCAAGAGGTGCACTCAGGAAGAGAAGGGTCCAAATCATGGATCTGGGCCATAGATCCGTCTCCTATCCTCAGGTGCCGACCTTCTTCTCCTCTCCCTTACCTCGTGCTCAGCTTTTTGGTGCTAGGGGTGTAGGAAGTGGATCCTGGGGCCAGATCCAGGAACTAGAGAGGGGTCAAATAAAACTAACCGTAGGCCACTTTGGGCCCCTGCCTCTATTGCACTGAGCTGCATACATAGTACAAGCATCCAGGAAAGAAATCAAAGGGATGGTGTGGATAGAGGCAGTGAGGCCAAAGGCATAGCTAGGCTGGAACAGGTCCAGGCACAGAAGATGGAATAGGGGCCACCCCACCCCACCTTGCCCTCGCAGGAGCAGGATATGCAGCTGCACCAAGACGTATGAGCTCCCACTCCCCTCGACTCATGGGCCGTGGTACAGCTGCACCATCTGTCCGTATTATAGCTATCGTCTTGACAGTGGCTGTGCTTGGATTTATGTCAATGCTTATGAACACTTAATTCTATTAAATCCACTGACCAATGTTAAAAAAAAAAAGGGGGGGGGAGGGAGAAAATGACAGCCACGATCCACAAGCCATTTACTCAGGAGACAGGCCATCACCCCAAGTCCCCCACTGCCTCAGCTGCAGCTGGCAGGAGGAACAGCATGAACGGTTGAGTTCACTTGGGATGCATCAAAACAAAACAGTCACTTTGGAAACAGCCTTTAAAGTTTTATTCGTGTGCGTGTGACGTTCACGCCAGGGCTAAAGTTATCTGTGCTCATCATAATACAAACCTGACTAACCTGATTTGCTTGGGGACTGCCTGTAAATGTTAGGCAGTTACTGCAGTAGGGATCCTCTCCCACAAACCTTAGGCCTTTCCTTTCAAACATGGAATTCCCTCCCTAGTCCCTTCTCCGACCACAAAACAGTGGATATGCACAGGTGTGGGGTGCAGAATGCTCACAATTAAGCCATGCACCAACAATTAGGTTCCCGGTTCTATATTCCCATAAGCCCTAATGACCTGGAAACAAGTGCTCATAGACCAATCTGGAAGAGGGAAATTCTTCCTTACTGGTAGATGCACCAATTAATTTAATTCAAGTCTTGACAGATCACAAAAAACTGGATCGTCAGCACCCCGTGTTATAATCTAGAGGAAATGCACTCAATTTTGGAAGTTTGTGAAATGTATTAGCAATATTTGTTCTGTGCTTCTGGGACCAGCTGGACTCACGTGGGAGGGGGAAAGAAGTCATTCATTAATTCACTCACTAGCTCAGTGCTTCTTTCATGATCCATTGTAGAGAATCCCGTTTTGTTCTCATTTCCCCACATTTTTTGCATTCCTTTACAATTAGGGCCAGCCCTAGAGCAAGCAACCAGATGGGTCACAAAACTGCAAAATGACATAATGCATCATTTGTGTAGCTCCTGAGGCAGAGGGATGAGATCATAATGCAGCCAACTACAGTATTGCTACTAAGACCATCCACAACTAAAAGCAGCAGGGTTTGTCTCCTACTGGAGTGACTGAGTTCACAATCCAAGTTTCTATTAAACGGTTCCTGGGTTTATTTATTTAAACAATTTTCTATCCCGCCCCTCCTGCTCCAGGCAACCCCGGGGCGGCTCAGATCATAAAAAGACATTTAAAAAAACACACACAAAATCCATAATACAATAAAAGAGAAGGAAAACAGAACCCGCAACCCACACCCTACACCCCATCTGCCTCGCCAAAAGCCTGGAGGAATAGCCAGGTCTTACACATATGGCGGAAGGAAGGGAAATCCGGGGCCAATCGGGCCTCAGCTGGGAGGGAGTTCCACAGCCCAGGTGCAGCCACGGAAACCACCCTTGCCATAGTGGCCCCGAGGCCACACGGGGGGGACTGCAGAGGTCGCTCCAGGGTATGGGGAGGGAAGCAATCTCGCAGGTAAGTCGGGCCAAAGCTGTATAGGGCTTTATAGGTCAAAACCAACACCTTGAATCAGTTCCAGAAGACTATCAGCAGAGCCTGGAAGGAATTGGCTAATGATCAGCCTTAGAAGCAGGTACTTATTCTCGCACAAGCACACCCTGAGGGTTGCGAACCTTATTTTATAAATGAGAAACTGATATTTGTCATACAGTTCTTGAACTCCAGGATGGCTGCGCTAGACCATCTGGTGCGCAGAGTACAGCAGTGTGATCTTAATGTATGGGCCTCAAAAGCCAGGCCCTAGGCCAGGGGTTGCCAAGAGGTAGATTATGATCTACTGGTATAGACTCACAAGCTAGTCTCCAGTAGATCACAATGGGGGTGAGCAAGGAACCAGCCTCTCAGAGATCACCTCTGGGGAGGAGAGTGGGACTGGCACCCCAGGGAGCATCTCTGGGGAAGAGATGAACTGGGAGAGCTCCTCCTTTCGCTAAAAGGGCAGTGCTTCTCTCTACTCCTAAGACAAGTTGCTGTAGATGCACCAATTAATTCAAGTCTTGACAGATCACAAAAGATTGGCTCATTAGCAGTGCACACAAGGTTATAACTGAAGTGCCCTAGAGCTGGGAGCCAGCAGATGGGGTCTTGGCCTGGAGTGTTAGAGCCACCAGGAGGGATCCTAGTAGATAGATTGCCAAAGGTCAATGCCTGGATCAAGTGGATTGCATGCACCATACGTCTGGTCACCCCTGCCCTAGGACCTCAGTTTGAAAGAACCCCAAGACCTATCAGCCATTGCCAAAACAAGGGATATGCAAACTGACCACCTCAACCCAGTGGATCAGGTATCTATTTAAAGTTGAGTGGAATGGAGACAATCATCCAGCATGAGACCTAACAGGACTTGAACTCACAAAATTCAAGTTTGTAGAGGGGTGCTTTTATCATTGAGTCACCATGCCCGGTCTCTGACTCACTTCTGCTTATCAGGGCTTGCTAATGCTGTTTGCGCAAACCAAATAGATTGTAATAGGCAAAGAAAGCTAATACAATCAAGTGCAGAAATTGTGAAATAAGTAGGAAGATCCAGAGAGCACCTCCAGAAAACATTTTGGCCATGGGATGAAAGTCAGTCATGTGCAGTAGTAGGCCTCCCACAAAGACCCCATACGGCTTTAAAGTTCTACTTAAGGTTTTTATTTTAGTGGAATTTAAGTGGTTGACAGGCTGTGGGTAAATTTCACCCAAACAGAAAAAATAATTGTTGAATTTAGAGTTAATTTAAATTTCTGTCTATGGAAAAGTCCTTATGAAATCCTACTACACCATTCAGGGGTCCATTTATAATACAATTTTTTTTTTAGCTGCATAAGAATTATGTTGTCCCAGTGAAGTACCCATGACATTTCACAGCATAAAAGTGTTGAAAATGGCCTCTAGATACTGCTCCTCCTCCCCATGCTGGCCTCACGCACCCATAGCCCTGTCAAGTCACTGTTGTCCGCTGTCAGAGATATACCCTGTCAAGCTATTATTGGCCCACGTATGCTTATTCATCAAACTGGCTGCCTTCAGTTTCCACACCCTGATGGGTTATGTGAACTGTGTTGATTGTGACATCAGAAGCAACTAAGCCAATAACTCTTTTTCCTCTTCCAGCTCATCTGCATGCTTGAAGTCTATTGGTTGAAAGCTTCTTCAGGCAGTTTCAAACAGATAAACATATGCTTTAGATGGTTTATCAAGTGCATGTTTGATAAATTATGGGTTTTAATTATTAATCTTCTTGTAGTAATGGACTCATCATAACCTATTTTGAGAGTTAATCACCTTCCAAAGACTGTCACACACCATGACTGCATATAATAAAATAAAATAATAAAAATAATATGCTTTATTGTTTGGCCAATGGCTGTAACAAGTTCAGTACAAAATTAATACAAAGGACTGCATATAGTTTCTTTTTGTGTTTTGTCCAGAATCCTGGAGCTTACTCTATGCTGCTAACCATCAAAAGAAAAAATAATCATCATCTCAGACTGCTTCACGTGACATTGCTATTGATGACTAGCTGTGGTTGTTAAAGAAACTCTAATAATTCAATTACCTTTATCCAAGATGAAGAGATTGTTCCCTTGCAAATCTAGTCAAAAATCAAGATCTGCTACTTGGATTATCAAAAGCGATCTTTATTTCAGAACAATTCTGACTTCTTTAAAGAGTATAACTTTTGGTTGTTTTTCAGACAAGATGCTACCCTTCATGACCACCCAAGATCCACAGAGCCCACCACCCACATGAAGGTGGAGCAGGGGGATGCTGCACACTCACGTGAAGCACGGAACACTCACTCACGGCCGTGCACAGAGCACTGCCAGGAGATCCAGAGTGCTCTGTGCAGGGCAAGCCAAATAGCTCCATGCTAACAGCCAGCCAGAAAGCCCCTGCCCATATGAACGGCAGCAGCTACTGATCATAGGCACTGTGGGCGAGGGACATGGCCTTTGCAAGTCACAAGAACTGGCTGGGAGTTCCGAGGAGCCTGGGTTCCCATTGCTCACACCAGGGACATGTCAGTTGCAAAGGCCAGCCTAGCGTGCATCCCCCTCCCCCATGGTCCATTGAGGGAGTGCATGGTGGTTTGCCTGCGTGGCCGGAGTACCTACTCTGGGAGCCACCTGTTTGAATCCGTACCCATGCACTCCAGCTGAGTGGATGCTCCACGGCAGTGCCACTCAGCAAACACGGACACACACAAACACACACACACCCCAATTGCCTTGCTCATTTAAAAACACCCTTTGAAGCAAGATACTTTTCTTTATAATGTCTCCGATATTAAGTTACTCCATGCAAGAAGTACTTCTGTAGACGAGATGTATGACTGAGTGACAGGCAGAAGCATAACAGGTTTTTAAAAAAGTGTTCAGCAGAACAGTTTTTAAAAGCAAGAGAGAGGAAGGAGACAGGCTTTTTCAGATTTTACATGCTGGTAAAAAATGAACTTATCTAAATATTGAACAAAACCCCATGAATTCCCTATGCTGTTCTATCTTATATGCATTGACATCTTCAGAGAAAAAAGAAATAGGTTAATATATTGTTAGTGAAAAGTTCTAGACTAAAAGCCTTGAAGATCGTAGCCCTTTGTCAGTTCTGAACAGCCACAGTCCTGAACAGCAGGGAAAGTGCTGACATACGTTTAGTATGGTTCCAGTTAAACAGGGAAAAGACAGTTTTGTGTATCTAGAACCATTCATATTATTCTGAAACTAAAAATTACTTGTTAAACTCAAGGGGAGGTGGAAATAGAATTTCATATAAGTTGCATGGCTGTATTGCTGACCATTTTTTAAACAGGGCCTTGAAAGCAGGACTCCAGAAATTTTTGAGAAGAGTCCAAACTTTTTAAAAATATATATAACCGAATTATTTACGCTTTCAGTTGCATAACTCAGCAGTTACTCTTGGACGTTACACTGGAAAAAGACTTATGAGAGGCGAATTTGCCCCTGTGACAGAAGTAGAGAATTTGCAGCACGTCTTATTTAGATGTCCCCTCTATGTGAGTATACAACAAGTTTGGCTAAAGCCATTGTGGGAAGGGAAGGAACATTTGCCATTACATCATAAAATAGAATTGTTATTGGCCACACAATGAGAGAGACATGAGATTGATAGCATCCGTCGCATTCCTAGCTACAAGAATAGGTGAGGAAGCTGTGGTATAAGAGAGTAAGTGGGGCTTTGGTTGTGGAGGAATGCAAGGGTATAGTCTAAATATAAATGTCTTTTATTACTAAGTTTTATTATATGGCTTGTTTTTTCAGTTGTATGCTGGACCATGGCACAGGTTAATGGCCATAAGCAATTATAATTAGAAATTTTGGCCATGCTTATAAAATTGAATGTATAAGATTCAAGTGGTTGATGAGTTAATCGCATTCTATTGTACTGTTTAGTGTTTATTCCGTTTACTGTTTATTTTCATTATTGGCCATGGTGAAAGCTGGTACCTTAATAAACTACTACTACTGTACAAGAGCATATTTAAAAAAAATTATCAGATTTTAGGTGGAAGCAATGGGGTTGGATTTCTTTTCTCTGTCCCCTCCTGACCGACTGTGACTCAGTTTTCCCCACTTACAGTGTCCACTGGCCAAAGCTCTCTCCAGAACCGTCCCGATCTGTAAAAGGGTAACTATCCTGCCACCTGTTGTCAGGGTTTTCCTTAGCCAGGCTCCCTCGAGAATCCCTGTCTGATGCCGTAGAGTTTCCCTCAGCCCAATTCCCGGGAGTCTCCTTTCTCGGCAGCTGTGCAACGTTACCATGGAAGAGTGAGCCAGCTGAAACACCTACAAGGCGCTGGGGCTTCCTCATTGGTGGACAGGATTCCCAGCTGCCCTTACAGCTGCTTGCCCACATTCAGTAAGGGGTGGAGACTGCCGTGAGTAAAACTCATGTTAGCGCGGTCATGTGAAATCCCCGGTTGTGAGCATAGGGGCTTTAGTGTTAATTTTCTGTTCTCCCGTTAAATTAAATAATGTGAGACAGGGGAGCCCTATCTCGCATTATTTAATTTAATGGGAAAATGGAAAAATGCTAAAAAAAAAACATGCACGTGACCAGGGATTTCATGTGACCGTTCTAACGTGAGTTAAACTCATGGCAATCCCCACCTCTTACTGAATGTGGGCAAGCAGCCTAAGAGCTAGCCACAACCCCAGTTTCCTCAGAGCAGCTCAACATCTCAGAGTGGCTCTACATACTTTGTCTGATTCTTGCACCTCCTCTTGGTCTCTCTCCTGGTTCCCACTCAGCCTTTCCCTCAGCCCAGTCTCCTACCTGCAGCCCCCTTCCTACTCCTTACCTTTCCATGGACTGCCTCTCCAACTTGACCCCTGCTTGGACTCCGACCACAGCTGGCTGGCCTCTTGAATGATGTCTATGCTCCTGACTGCCTCTTCAGTTTGACCCCGCTTGGATTCTAACTATGCCTGGCTTGCCCTTTGGGCAACACTTCCCCGACTGTCTTCCCCACCCTTATCCTGCAAAGGCTCACCTGTTGGCCCCAATCCTGCAAAAACCCACCCGTTGGCCTGATCTAGCAAGCTGCCCATGCCCTGACCACTCTTACATTCATGTCCCTGGACGTTCCCAGCCACAGAAATTTTGTAAAGGTTTGCCCAAGTGTTGTAACCTGGGATATCCCTTCATCTTTGTTACCCAATGCTCGTATCACACAAGCGCACCAGTGCTCCGTTAAAAGAATTTGTATTTATAAATTCAGATTAATTACGAGACAAAGTTGATTCAAGAATGCAAGTCTAATAAAAGGATTTTAAAAGTAACACAATGCTAGATTCATGAGAAAACTCCCTGACTAATATTTTACCCTACTCAAAAGTCCATGTTACACAGCTAGATGTCTGTAGCTGGGCCATCATCTTGATCTCCTTCGATGCTTCTCAGTCCATGTCTCAGTTGGGTCTGGTTGAACGGGTGTGTCTTTTAGCTTCTTTTTGTCTTCTTAAATACTTTCTAGATGGCTCCCCTGTCTTCTGTTTCTGAGCCATTAGCTCAGTCTCTGGAAGCTACCAGTAAACTCAAGTACCCTCCAATAACACGTCATCTACATTACAGTTGTCTTCCGTACCTGTTCCCAAACCTGCCCAACTTGTTTTGGGCTCACATTTTCTGCTTTCCAAACTAAGCTTTTCTATATATTGTCCCCCACATACAAATTGTCTCCTCATTGGACTCAACATTTCTAGACAACTCCCAACACCAAACTTGTCATGTTGTACATAATGGTTTCAAATGAACAAATATATTGTTCATTCACATGAAATCCACGTTACATGTAGGTTACATATCTATTGTTTTCACAAACCCTGTTACATGTATCATTCCTATTTTTGCCCAAATAGATTTCATATTATGGAATTTTATCATGCTGATTTGAATGAGGCATAATAGGAAGACATTTACATAGTAACCGGTGGTGATTCATGTGACTTTCAGGGAAAACAAGAGAGAGGTGTTGACAGAGTGAAGCACACTATAGAAGCGATGATAATGCAACTCATTTGGAAACAGAGCTATGACAACAGCGTGGTGCCCTAAGCAAGATTACAGATATGATCGTCTCCCTTTGTGGGAGCTCACTGCAAATAGGACAATAGATTTTATGGATAGCTTGTAAGGCAGGAGTTGTCTTTGGAGACTCTTAGGCAAAACAAATGTACCCTCTGTATTTCTAAGGCTATACTTACACAAAAATTCAGGATGTAATCCCCCATCCATTAAAGTCAATGGTTCAGCTTCCATTTACTTTAATGGGGGAGGACTGCACCCTTAGTAATATGTCGTTGGCTGTGCTACGAGCAAACTGTACGTTAGCAGCTGCCAATATGGAAAAATGAGTCTGTGTGAACAAGGATGGCAGCAGAGCACCTTTGAATCACTCTATAGCAAAGTCCTACGCAGTAAAGTTATTGCACAACGATTCTGCAGTGCAGCACTCCTCATCCACACAAACTAATTTCTCAGCCGCCACTAGCCTTCAGTTTACCTGAGCGCAGACGTGAAAGAGAGCTCTGTGACGCTCAAAGGCTGGCACACACTCACCAGCAAAAGCTAGTCCAACCAAACACAAATATTTCTAGCAAAGACACTGGGTCTGTTCCTAAACTCATGCATGGGTTGTACGTGATGCATGCACTTTGGGCACACGCTGCATTCTTTGCACAGAGATTGCACGCACATTGCACAGGCACTCTTTTGCATAGCGTGCAGGGTTTATAATCTGGCTGATTAATAGTACTTCCTTTAAAAACAAGAATAAAAGTCTCCTCATTTGTCTGTGCAAGTAGCACTTGGAATACCATGTTATATACCTACCATACTCATCCACAAGCACAAAGGATTTAAAATGGAAACAACAGCAAAGCTAATTCACTGCTGAAACCGGTTTCATAGGGACGTGGTAGTTAAGCTTTGCCATTACTGAAGCCTTCCTAAAAGATAATATGCTGTAGCTTGTTGGGGCTTGATGCATGAATTGTCAGTGGATCTTCTACACCCATGTTGTGCACTGCAGGGGGAGACTAGATTATCATATTAGCCTCTTTTGACTATAGAATCCATGTATTTGGACCAGGCCTGTATCTAAGATATCAGCATAAGGAGGGGGGGGGGGGGGGGG
>QEPC01008233.1:4204043-4230959 GCA_003113815.1 Sphenodon punctatus | reverse complement strand
ACTGAGCTCAGGGGAAGGAAACAGAGATGGGGGGGGGGGGGCAAGGGAATCCAGAAGGGCAGCTGCCACAGGCCCTCCGCACTGACCTACACTTCCAGTGGTCAAGGTGTAGGACTTTCAGTGTGAAGTGCAGAATTTCCAGGGGAGGCTTTAGTCCTGACACTTCTCTCTCTTTTTAAGATTAGGCACTGCATGTCACTAGCATCAAGCCTTCCACACATGGTTTACAAAAGTTACATGCATCAAGAATGATAGTTTGGATAAGGATTGGGAGCCAATTTGCTGAAAGGGAAGGAATGCCCTAAGGATAAAGGAGCAGCATAAATCCTGAAATTAAATGACAACTTCTTTCAATTTCTTCTATTTAGATTTATCCAATATTCTTCAGTGGGGATAGAATAATTGGAACTAGAACTAAAAAGGACATGTTATCTTATCTCATGCAATCCATCCTGTGCCAGTGACCCTGCTTAGCAGCATATTTTTAGCCCTGCTAGAGTAGACCATCTCCATGTGTTCTTGCCACCCCAGGATCCCTTTCCCTTATGCATTTCTCCATCCACAACTATCATTCCCTAATACAGGAATGGGGAACCTCTTGTCCATGGGCCAAAACCAGCCTGTGGCTCTTTTCCAATTTCTGGATCTGACCCATGGATCCAGCCCCTTCTACAAGCACTGAGTGAGCTGTGAGGAAGGGAGTGGGGACAAGGTCATGTACTCAAGAACCGGGGATGGTTCTATGGCATAGATCCAGGATCTGGACCCTGCTTTTCCTTCCCCTCTCCCAAGCACACCCCATAAGCACCTTCATTCCAGCTTCTATCTGGTCCACAGATAGGGTTGCTACCTCTCATGGTTTTGGTTCCAACATTTCCACTTTGGCCTGTGAGAGTGTCAGGGTCAAAACCTTGGGAGATGGCAACCCTATCTGTCGAGTTTGTCCTCATTTTCAAAGTGGCTCGTGGGTAGGCTGGTCATACTTCCCTTTTAAAGCGGATTTTGCCAGAAGTCCGACCCCTATTAAGCAGTGAGAACAGGGAAACTTTTCCTTGCCCTTCCCACTAATAAGTTAGTAGTTTTTCTTCCTTCAATCCCACTCCACCCCTATTCTTGTCCCTAAGAAAGAAAGAAAGAAAGAAAGAAGCTACAGCAGTGGCTCCCAAACATTTTCCCTGAGTGATGCCATTTTGAGACAAATATAATCCCATGATTCCAGTTTATGCCACGCTTTTTCTCTAAGGTGCGAGGGATTTGGGTAGAAAGAGGGCAGAACTACCCCTGTGAAAAGCTGAGTTAACCTTAGAACAAAAGGCTAGATCCAGTCGCAACACCACTGAGTTCTCCCAAAAGGCACAAAAAGCTTGTTCCATCGACAAGGCACCCAATTCCGACACACTCCTAGCCAAGGTGACCCCCTTGCTCCCCACTAAGAAAGCTACTTTGAAATAAATAACACAAAGAGACCTCCTGAATGGAACTTTCAATAAGGCATTGAACACCAAATTAAGATCCCAATTCAGAAACCGATGTACCATAGAGGAAAAATTTGCCTAGCTGCCCTGAGAAAATGATTCAAATGAGAATGATCATTCTCATTTGAATATTTTCTCAGGGCAGCTACTCACTGACAGTGTATTTATTTATTTACATTATTTTTACCCCACCTCTCCTGCTCATGCAGCTCGAGGCAGCTTACAAAACTATTAAAATATCAATTAAAAATAATAAAAAGTAACATATATAAAATCCATAAAACAAATAAAAAAGGGGGATAGCATAAAATACTAACCCCCGTTCCCCAAATCTCCCTCACCAAAAGCCTGGTGGAACAGCCAGGTTTTGCACCGACGTCAAAATGAGGCGAGGTCTAGGGCCACCTGGGCTTTCACCGGAAGGAAATTCCATAGCCTAGGCGCAACTACCGAGAATGCGGCCCCCCGCCATCATAGCCCCCCGGACCACATGGGGGATATCAAGAAGGGTACACCCAGCAAACCACAGGGGTCGATCCAGGACACGGAGAGTGAGGTGATTCTACAGATAGGTGTGGCCTAGACCATTTAGGGTTTTATAAGTAAGTACCAACACCTTGAATTGGGCCTGAAAGACTATAGGCAACCAGTGCAGAGCATGGAGCACTGGTGTAATCTGCTCACAGCGACCTGTCCCCGTAAGGAGACGGGCCGCCGCATTTTGCACCAGCTGCGGTCTCTGGACCATCACTGAGGGTAGCCCCATGTAGAGCACGTTGGGATAGTCTAGTCTAGTCTTGAGGTGTGGAAGGCACCTCAGACCCTTACTGAGACCTTCCTGGTGTAAACCTAATGTTTTTTTATTTTTGCTTTAAGAGGTATGATCTTCTTCCTTCGCAGCACTGGGAAAAGATTCTGCAGGTGCACTGATAGATGTGCTTCATGGATTGCCACCTCACTTGCATCACTACTGCCGAGGAATAGCGCAGCTTTCTCAGTGCTCCCCACTCAATCTCCAAGCTGTTAGCTTCAGCAGCCCCAGGTTTTTGTACCGGATCGGACCCTGCGACAGTAGACCTGGCAACAGAAGAAACTGCAAGGGAGCCTCTACCTTTAATCCTTGAAGATCCACAAACCAAGGCCTTCTAGGCCAAAAGGGCATCACCAAAATGATTTCCGCTCATTCCTGACACATTTTTGCGACTGTCCGAGTGATCATTGGAAAAGTGTGTGTGTGGGGGGGGGGGGGCGGAATGCATACAGCAGTCCCTTGGGCCATGGCAGGTTCAATGTGTCCTGAGACACTGCTTGACATTCCTGAAAGTGCAACGTAGCTGTTCACCTTTGCGTTGTCTCTTGTGACAAAGAGATCCATGACTGGAACCTGAACATTGATGTGATTAGCTGAAAGGTATCTCTGCTCAGTGACCATTCACCCATTGGGCTGGGACTAGTCTACTGCACTTCTTTGCTTGTTCCAACACAGCATACCCCTGGGCTGACCTCCCCTGATGGCATGGTAATTTCTCCGCGTGTTAGCCTGGGAGTAGGTTTCTGTGGTATAGGTACGAAAGGACCGCTTTTGTGAGCATACGCTCTGTTTTTTGTTTTTATCAGAGGCATCAGCCAGGATCTTGTCTAGGCATACTCTGAACAGCTTTGCGCCTTGGAAGGGGCCTGCAACTAAAGTATTTTTTGCCATGTTGTCTCCCTTTCAGGACTTTAGCCACAAACATCTGCAACATTTGAAGCTGCTGCCCATGAAGCTCAGCAGAGGATGTCTATAGACGCAGGTCTGTTATGAAGAAGTATGCCAACTGAATTCTGGTGGCCAGCACCTCTGTCAGCTTGGGGGAGATGTTAGGGTCCCAACCCTGTTTGATCAATTTTATAAGGGCTTTTATGAAGTAGGAGGTCAGAGTGGCCATTTTAATTACCACTGAAATTTCCTAAACATTTCTGCCAAGGCTGACCTCAATCCCCTTATCTGTAGGGTCCCTGGGGAAACACTCCTCCATTGGGGAAATGGATTTCCTGGCTAGCAAGGCAGCAGTCACATCCACTTTAAGCATAGCCAGGAGGGAGTCTGTTTTTTGTCAGGATGTAAAGGGACTCTTACGTTTTGTTATTATTATTATTATTATTATTATTAACAAACATTTATATAGCGCCAGCAGTGTACCTGGCACTTTACAAAGTAATAAAATAGACAGGGTCCCTGCCCCTAGGGCTTACAATCTGAGAGACAGGAGCTGGGGGAGAGACTTAGGAAGGGGAACAGAGGGAGAGACAAGGGGTCTAACATTCATGAAGATGCGAGGTCTCAAGTGCACGTACTTGGCTTGGTTACGATCAGAATGACTTTAACTTGTTAACTTTAAACTTGTTAACTTGTTAACTTTAATGACTTGTTAACTTGTTAACTTTAAACGCTCTGGTAGGGTGCTGCCATTCAGCCTTTATTATTCTCTCAAAGGCCCTATCCAGCAGCATGCCGCTGTTCCACTATTATGCGACTATCTCTCAGGAAGATCAATGGCTCACCTTTTCTTTTCTACAAGGCCATTTATTCTTATAGGATTGGAAGGAGGAGGAGGACCCCTGGCCTGAGTTCACCTCTTCTCCCAATGAGCATTGCAACTATTAGACCCCTCACCTTCCAACCCTGAGGGTTGCAGGAACACTAGCAGGCATCTGTGCCTCTTAGGTGCTCTGTGGGCTGGTTGCTTTCCCTTTCATGACTCCTTGGAGTTAAAAGGAGCCCTCTTTTTCTTTGTGGCTTTCCCGTGGGGAGGGTGTGTGTTAAGGGGGGTTGCTGCACTTGCTGTACTTCAAAGCCTTCAGGGAGTGGAGAATCTCCCTAAGGACCATCATACAATGTGGGTCTGCTATTGGGCTATCGGCACAGGTGGACCTTACTGGGTCTTCCTCATCTCCAGCTGGTTTCAAGCTGTGTTCCCTTCTGCCACCAACCATTTTACACATTGGCACAAAACCACTCCAGGCAGGATGTGGCCTGCCCCCACTTTGGCTGCTACTCCAGTCTGCCACCACCCGAGTGCTCTCAGCCAGATCTCTGCTCGTGCCCCTGCTGCGCTTCCTCTTGGACTGCAAGGCTTCCCACCACCTCGGCCTGGTGCAGCTGCCGCTTGAGTGCTCCCAGAGTGTACTGGGGGGTGGGGGGGAAGACTGCCTTTCTCTCTCTCTACTTTGTTTCCTCCTGGACAGAGGATGATTGTGCTGGAGGCAATCAACTGGAACACTGGGGAGGGGGTGGTGGTGTCAGATCCCCCTTGATCATGCTCCAAAACTGAAGTCTGCCTCCTGCTGGTCAAGGTGGGATCTAACCCCATGGTAAAGAGCTGGCCCTGCAGGAGGAACCCCTCAGAGAAAATTATCCTCTCAAGAAACAACATGGGTTTCATTTTTCTCTTGAGAGCATCTACAAGCTTTACCTTCATCCATATGTTTCTCCTATAAAGGGGCATCTGTATCTCCTCCCTCTGCTCAACCACTTTTCGAGATTATTTTCTGCGGGCCGCTGGGGGTGCCTTCCTGGAGGTCCCTCGTGTTAAGCGGGGGGCCACAATGGAGAGGGCATTCTCGGTAGTGGGGCCACGGCTTTGGAACTCCCTTCCCGAGGAAGCTCGCCTGGCCCCTAGCCTGTTAACATTCCGGTGGAATTGTAAGACCTGGCTGTGCGCCCAGGCCTTCGGGAAGGAGAGGTAGGGAGGGGGTTTTAGTTCCCCCACCATTGGAGTTTTTATTGTATCCTAGTCCTGTTTTAACTGTTTTATAATACGATGATGATTTTAATTATTTTTATTGTTTTAATGTTTGGAAACCACCTCAAGCTGCATGACAGGAGGGGCGGGGTAGAAATTTGTAGAAATAAATAAATTAGTTCCCCCCACCCACCCTTCAGTTATTTTATCCTTGTAAAATAATAAACTATAGGATTCCCCCCCGCTTGCGATTTTGACCCAGACGTTCCCCTTTTGACCTATGGGCATATCAGGATCAAAACTGCAAGAAGCAGCAACCCTATATGCCCACTAAGTCCCAGTAAGGAATGCAGGAGATTAAATGTGGTACATAATTATGTGGGGACTAAACCTGTATGTTCGCACTCAAGGTTGGATCAAATGCTCAGTCATCAACAAATACTTCAAAACTTTGGCCATTTGCCCATTTCATTATTCCTCTTTTCAAGCTTAACTACATGCTGAAAAGTGAATGATTTGTTGGCAGTCACCTTTATTACAGCATCACAACTCACCTGCTCTCCCAAAGTAAGGGGCTATCTACAAAAGAAATTTACAACTAGCCATGTTGGTTTGACAGCATATTCAGTGCCTCTTCCACAAACCCTCCACCCACCTGACATCTCAGACCAACCCCATGTCTATTGCTTCACGCAGTTACCTTTGATGCCATAATCTCACTATCTAGCAGCCAGCTGTTCAGAGACACATACGAAAAGGTGGAGGGAAGAGAGAAGAGGGAGATGGACAGAGGAAAGTGGAGAGGTGAAGGCTGGAAGTGTAAAAGCTATCTCTGAAGTCACAACCTTATGAATTTTTCATGGATGCTAACGCATTTGCATATCCTTAAGACTCACTTTTGCAAACCTTTGCCATTAAACACATTTAAAATCCATGTCCTTTTATGTTTGCTTGCTTTTGTCCCCTCCCCTCCCCTTTTTAAAAAAAATTTCATAGCACACTTTAGGTAGGTTTTTTTCTCTAGGTATTTTATTTCAAAGCAGCAAGATCGATGTAAAGTTGAATTCGATGCCAACAGGCAGTTCTGGCTCAGGCCACAATGAAAGGTTAATCTGTGTGCAGTTACAGCCAACAGAGATCTTGTAATGAGTTACTTAGGGGTATGCAGTTTCCTTCTTACTGCCCAGTTTTTCTCATCTGTTGTCAGCACTGGCAATGTGTCAAGAGTAAGAAATTCCGGAATGAAAACCTTTATTGCAATGAATGAATTTATTCATCTAACATTGAAAAAGGGAACCTTTTCCCCGTCGGCAGGCCAAGCTGAAAGTTAGTTCAAGCTGGGAGCGGAGATGCATAAGGGATGTGCGCAGGAAAGGTGAAGAAAGGGGAGGGTTCGGATCACAGATCTCTGCCATGGACCCATCCCCTCTCCGTGAATGTAGGCCCTCATCTCCACTCTCTTCCCCAAAGGGTCACTCTTTTAGCGCTTGGGGGCAGAGGCTGGATCCACAGGCCAGATGCAAAAACTGGAAAGGGGCTCCAGAGCTTGATTTGGCCCATGGGTTGGAGGGCATCCCAATCCCATCCCTGATCCACATCATCTTTCCTCAAACTGATCGAGACTGACATTGCCCACAATCCCAAACCCCCTCTGCATGGGTTCCATGCAGCACAACGTACTTGCAGTGGACATGCACGCAAACACACTGGCCCCATTGATTTATGGTACAAGGTGGGCAGTTTTCCAGTTAAAAGCTACATAAGAGAACTAGATTTTGAATGAAGAATTAATCATTATAAGGGGAAAATTAGTTACATTTATCAAAAAGCCCATGGCCCCTAATGTTGCCTCTATCCTGCTGAGAAAGCTGCAGGAGGCTAAAACATGTGAAAACTATCATGGCTTTTGCCACTTTAGTCCTTTCAAGCAGCACAAGATCTTTTTATTTTATTTATTTCAAATTTATATCCCACCCCCCCTGCCCACAGGGCAGCGAACAACATTGATTAAAACAGTATAAAATTTTTGAACAATTTAAAAATACAATATGTGGGGAAGACCCCCACCCCTACCCCTCGCCAAAAGCCTGACGGAACAGCCAGGTCTTACATATACACCGAAACAGCAGGAGAGTGGGAGCCAGCCGATCTTCATCATCATCTGGGCAGAGCAAGGCTATTTTAAAATGAGACGTAACCACCCATGTCCACCCACCTGAATGCCCGTGCGAACGTCAGGTGGTGGATGGGTGTGCGCTCCTATCACCCATGTAGCACTCACTCTTGACCACTCCGAGCACTGGCAAAAAAGCCAGACTGCGTTGTGTGGGGGCAGCCAAAAAAGTCTGTGGGAGCCGATGCTCATGAATCCCCAGCTCGTACGAATGGCAGCAACCAGCCCTGTCAGCCAAGCAGCCCGCCATTCAGAGGCGTTGTGGGTGGGGAAACCACCTTTGCAAGGCACAGGTACTGGCCGGGAGTGCTGGGAAACCCGCGTTCCCCATCATTCAGTCAGGACATGTTGATTTCAAAGGCCAGCCCTGCCCGCTTCCCCTCTCCCCCAGTCTTGCCTTGGTACCCAACCAAGGAGCCACCTGTTAGAATCCCTCCCCACAGACTCCAACGGAGTAGGCACTCTGTGGTTGTTCCACTCAGCAGACAGACACCCCAACCGTGCTCATTTAAGAACAGCCTAAGTTACATGTAGTGAAGAAAAGCTTATTAAAAGGGTACATATTTCCCTTCCATGTGAAAACACAGGTTTTTAGGTTTAGGCGTTGGCTGTGGTCTCGGTCCCTGTTGAAATAGGGCCAGAAAACACAAGGAGGCTGCGGCTCTGCAGAAATCTCAGCTCCAATCCCTCCTATCCTATAACTATGGAGGGGCTGTAGTTTTGCAGTGCTCTCAGTCTCCGCACAGCACGGCTAGCTCTGGGTTAAGCTGCTACTTGCCACAATTAATATTAGTTCTTTATAATTCCAAATGATGGGATTTATTACAAAAGAGGTTACAAGTAAATGTACTTCAAGAACAGCACCGATTTACCTGCACCTTTTCTCACAGTGACTATTGTAGAGTTTGGAGAGGGGAGCTACTGCGGTGAGCTATGGAAGATGCGCTATGTGAAAAAGACAGCAACACAAAGAGGTGGCCATGTCACTTTGTTGGACAAATAGACACTTTACATTATTCCTATTTATCAGTTCTAGTGTCCTTTCCAATCCATATCAAGTTCAGCTTGACAACAGCCTCGTGAGGTAAAAGGCCATCATTATTCCCATTTTATAGATAGGGAACTGAAACCGAGACAGCAATTTTGCTTAATGCCACTCAGTGAGTTCATGGCTAAGACAAGATTTTAACTCTGTTGTTTCCCAAGGTCCAAGCAAGCACCTTACTGGCCCTCCCATCTTTACCCAGTGGATTTCCCCCGTTTTGTTCTCCTCCACACAGCATAGATGAGAGTAGCATAGGGACCATCATGGGAGAATTAGTAGCATGCAAACAAGAAATAGCAGTTTCAGTGTTGAATTGAAAAGTAGCATTTATTCTTTGGGAATTATGCCAGAGTAGAAAATTTATTCTTTGGGAATTATGCCATTCCATGGATGAAAATAAATCGAGACAATATCAAATGGTCATCTTTATCCTACCATAGTGTTTCCAAAATCCTGGGAAACGAGATGCATCTTGCAATATGCCTAGAAGGTCAACAGACGTGAGGTAATGGAGGAAGCTCTAAAGTCAAGTATTCCCTATAAAAATTACTCTGCTGGCAGCACTCTGGTTTTTGTTGCTGATTTTTTTGCAATGAGTAGAATACACCTTAAATATCAGCAACAGAGGTAGTGATTTCATATGGTCAAAAGGTGATTTATAAAGCAGGCAGGTGACAAGTGGCTAAGCCATTTGAGGCTTCAAAGATAAAAAATAACCCTCAGGAAACCAACAGACAGCTGAAGCAGATCATGTAGCACTGATGTTCTGTGCTCCCAGAGAAAACCTTAAGTGACAACCTACATTCAAGCTCGTACACTGTAGTATTCTAATCTGGAGAAGACAAGAAGCATGGACTACAGTAGCAAGGTATGAATTTTAAAGAAAACTACAACCCTTTGGCCTGTGAGATACGGCAAATAGCCTTCCCGATCACTTCTTCTGCCGTGGTGTTCAACGATGCATTCAGATTGCAACTTGTAGTCACTCAAAGAAAGAAAGAAACATAAGTCATACCGTATATTCCCCCAAGTCTGCCAGAATTATATTAGTTTTATTCAAGCCGAAGATGCAATCCTCCAACCACTGAAGTCAACGGAAGTGGAGTCATTTACTTCAATAGACAGAGGGTTGTGCCCTAACTTTCAGAAAACTAATTTTCACCCATTCCATGGTCTCAACCAGGCTTTGGTTAAAAAAATCCAACTAAGTTACTTGTTATACACAGATAGGACTGTGGCAGGGGCCCACTGGTTGTGGGTAAGGGACTGCAGAACCCAGCCCAAATTGGAGAGAGACTCACAAGTTCAGTCTTAATTATCTGTTTATTTACACTCACAGTTATTTCCTAGGCCAGGCACCAGACCTCTGGCCAGTCAACAGTATCTTCTTGAGCTTAGCCCAACAAAGTCCAAAACTAGCTCCTCCACTCACATTCCAGGTCCAGACCTCCTTTCTTCAGGCTCCAGGTTGGGACCTTTCAGACAACCACTCCAGAAACATGCCAAGCAGACTGCCTTTGCCTTCAGGGTGCCCTCTCTTTTATACAGCTAGCCACACCCACCAGCTTCCGCTTCCTGTTTGGTGGCCATTTTGAATTGTCTTCATCATGGCAGGTGCCATCTTGTGGCACAGCCCTGCCATAAGGACTTGCATCAGTATGATGCAAACACTGCAGTTGAGCACTCTTCACTAAATTTTCCAAATGATTCTATACAAACATTGAACAGAAGAGGAGACAAGATGAACCCCTGGGGCAACTTTCCTAGGGGATGATGAGCAATTGTCTGATACTACCCTCCGAGAATACTCGGTAAGGGAGGAATGGGGCCACCCAGCGGCAGCCTCCTCCACTTCTGCTACAGCATTTATACAAAGTAACACCAACTATTACCAAAGGAAGATGACAGAACTAACAACTTTTACAAATCAATAGTCATAGAATCGTAAGTTGGAAGGGACATAAAAAGTAGTCTAGTCCAGCCCCCTGCTTGATGTAGGAAGTATACAGCTACAACATCCCTGACAAATGGCTGTCCAGCCGCTTTCTGAAAACCTCAGTTGATGGAGAGCCTACAACCTCCTTAGGCAACTTGTTCCATGGCTGTAAGGAAGTTTTTCCTGCTACTAAAAAAAAATATTAAAAAAAAAATAAAAATCTAACTTTTTCCAATTTAAGCTCATTATTTCAAGTGTTGCCCTCTGTGACAATAGAGGTTAGTTCCTTGCTATCTTATTTTTGGCAGACCTCTAGATATTTGAAGACTGCTATTATGGGTAAAAACTAGGAGTGGGACTCCAGGCAAAATTTCAGTTTCAGTTTAGTTCTCATGTACTTAGGTACGGTTGTTTTGGATCTTTTGCATTGATTTCTGATTGGGATTTTTAACACAGGGACAAACCGCAATGTTAAAAATCCAAAACAAAAATCAATGCAAAAGATCTAAAACAGCCGATAATAAAAAAACTCCAAAATTTCAGATCAATCCAAAGTGGCCATTATCCGGTACTTTAGGTTCTATCTGAAAGCAAAATTCCCATCTTTCAGACATGGCAGTGGTCTGCTTTGTCATGTTTTGGCCCAGACCTCACCTGCACATCCACGCAGATGCTGCTAGATGTTGGCCCGGGATTGCCCCAGGCCATGTCAGTGGCTAACCCAGGCTCTGACCTCGGGAAACAGCCAAAGTCACAGCCTGGGCTAAGGCTTGCCAGACTGTGCCACAGCAGGCTATCATCTCTGTTCAGGCTGGCAGACATGGTCCGGATCAGGTCCCCCATGGCTGACTGCCACCAGCTGCCCATCAGGATGCGGGCAGGGCTGGCCGCACATTGGTGGCTCTCCCTGTCCAGGCTTCGGCCATGGGCATGTCTGTTCTGCAGCCTGACCCAGCCTGGACTGTGTCCACCATGGCTTCCGGACCTGACCCAGCTTGCCACTGCACGAGCACCGCTTCTGTTTTTACCCTATGTCTTCTCTTAATCTTCTCTTCACTAGGCCAAACATGTCAAGTTCCTTCAGTCTTTCTTCATAGGACTTGCTTTTCCTACCCTTTATCATTTTTGTTTCCCCCTCTGAACTAACTCTAATTTGTCAATGTCCTTTCTAAAATGAAGTGCCCAAAACCAGACCTAGTACTCCAGGGGATGTCTCACCCGTGCAGAATAGAAGGCAATTATTACTTTGTGAGACTTGGTAACCATGCTTTAGCTAATGCAGCCTAAATCTGCATTAGGCTTTTTTGAAGCCACATCCCATTGCGGACTCATGCTTAGTTTGTGATCAACCACAACCCGTAGATCCTTTTTACATGCCAAACCAGGTATCCTCCATCTTATAATTGTACACTTGTTTTTTCTTTCCTAAAGAAAGAACTTTACATTTATCTTGGGTTGGAAATTAGATTACCTACAGCATACCAGGAGTGCCTGCCAGTTTTCTTCTGTACTATGGTGCTGGCTAATTCTTGGGCTTTTGCTCCTTCTATACTATACTTCTGACTTATGTTCAGCTTCACAAGAGTCAAGGAAATCCAAAGCATCTAGGTACCCTGGAATAGTCTTACGGTAACCCTCCCTATCGGAAAATCATTGGAAGATTAGATACTGGACAATAAATGGCCTGATTGCTCCATCACTTGAGGGTTTTGTGAGGAAAGACCAGACAACAGTAGACGACAGCAACCAGTCCTCCAAGGCAAAATTCGCCCTACAGTACTGATTTTGCTCCACTAGGAAAAAAGCCTCCCAACATCACCTGTGAGTTGTACTGGTCTCAACTCAAGTAGAAAACACTTTTGTCCCCTTGGATCCTGTCCTGAGAACATGACAGACAGCATGAAGGTTGTCCTGAATCCCCTCAAATTTATCTGTGAACTAACTTAGAGGTTTCCTCAGCAACTAAAGTAACTTAAATTAGTGACTGAGTCCAAGATGCCTTGGATTAACCCAGTTGTTTTCATACATTAAATCAACAGATCTAAGACTTTGCAGATGCTGTAGAGGCAAACAATCTTATCCCACAGTGATTTGATTAAAAAAAAACCTCCAGCCACTGAACCTCTGTCTTCCCTCTCACTTCATCTGTAATGTAAGGCAATCGGCAAGGACAGAGATGAAGAGGTCAATGAGGACTCCATTAGTTCAATGGCTAAGAATAAAAGATTAATGTAGAATCCTACCAAGTTCTCAATAGTGGGCTGTCAGATAATCCACAGCTTCCCTTAGGGCCTTCTGGAAGAGTGCCAGTCCCACTAATCTCACAGAGTGGATTAACAAAACAGGTCCCTTATTACAAGTGTGCCCCAAATTCAGACTACAGGAGGTAATGATTAGTCTACAACACATGCCCAATTTCAAGGAAATGCCTAATTTCCAATCCTAGTTCAAACATTTCCAAATTCCTCTCCAGTCCTAGCCCAAATATTGCATTAAACATTTAATCACCTGAGCCAATAACTACCTCATAATTTTGGGTCATCATGGTACCCATCAGCTCTGGAGCTGATGGGTACTACAGTGAAGACTACTACAGTGAATTACTATCAGCTCATGCAGGGATTTCACAGTTCAGGAAGAAGGCTGTCCCACCATAACTAGTCTTAGGATTCACACACAAGGTATAACATATCTCCACCCCTGAGATAGGATTGCATTTCAGGCTGGATGCAATAAGGGCAGTCCCACCATTCCCGCTGTATCTAATAACTGAATGAGAGTGTGATCTCATGGGGTGCGCTCCCTTACCCCAAACTTCATCTTTTCATGGTAAATGTGCATCCTAACAGCGTAGGCAAAAGTCCAATTCACGTCAATAGGCTAACTGCTAGAAGGTACTATCCCACTGGAAAATTACTCCCTAAAATTAACTATATCAAAGTAGGTCCAGCAGTGTTTTACTTCCCAGTTAATATCTGGGAAATGTTTTGTGTTGTAGACCTTGGGGGGGTGGGCGGCTCATAATTACATCATCGATAGAGGACACTTGATTAGTCAACAACAATACATTTAACAGCTTTAACCTGAAATTGGGGTCTTCTATCACCCACACCACCACCTCGTGGGAATTAACTTCAGGCAATTGCACTGCAATAGAGCTAAAAGCATCTTTAAACCCAGTTTATGTCAAACTATAGGATTTTCCCAGCATCACAGGGATGAAGGAACCTTAACTTTCACAGTCCCATCCCAAACCTGCATATTCCTAGTGCACAAGTGGTACTGTGAACTTGTGGAGATAAGAGTATCTGTGGAGATAAAAGAGTAAGGATCTTTAGAACCGTCAATGTGACCCTAAACCCACTAAAGTCAACATGAAAACTCCCATTGACTTAAGTGGGTGAAAATTGCACCCTGGATATAAAGCCATCTATAATCATTTCTTACCTCCCAATCAACAAGCTCGGTTGGCTCCCACTCTCTTGCTGTTTCAGAGTGTATACAAGACCTGGCTGTTCCGTCAGGCTTTTGGCGAGGGGTAGGGGTGGGGTGATCTTCCCCACATATTGTATTTTTAAATTGTTTTAAATTTTTTGTATTGTTTTTACTGAATGCTGTTCACCGCCCCGGGCTGCCCTGAGGGCAGGAGGGGCAGGATATAAATTTTAAATAAATAAATTAAATAAATAAACAAGGAGAGAACACTAAAACACTCATTCTACCCTCCTCCCATTCTTGCCCTTACATAAAAGGTTATCTTTTTTTGTTTCTAAATTCCCTCACTAGATTAAGAAATTGGAAGAGGTTCCTCAGTCTCACTCCTCCCAGTACCTCCCAAGCATCTCTGATCCACAGGGAACTCTTCCTACTCCAGACCAATAGCTCCAAAAGAACACAGTGTTGTGCAATCATCATCATCCATAAACTAGGAGCTGAGCCACTAACTCCAGTGAAAACAGGATTGAACTCCGTATCTCTCAGTAAAAGTGAGGTTCTCATCTGCAGAAATCATATCCCTCTGCCACCGAGACTGAAATGATAAGTGGGTGGTTTAGAGTAAAGGAAAATTCATTCCACTCAATCTCTTGCTTTGGGGAACCATTTCCCTCCCGGGGCCACTCTGAAAATTAGTACAAGATCTGAAGGTCGCACAGAAGCTGGGGAAGAGGTGCTTACCAGATGCGCTCAGGAAAAAGAGGGTCCAGATGGTAGTTTTGTGCCATGGATCTGTCCCCTATCCTTGTGTGCATGCCCTCATCTCTACTACCATACTCTGAACTCAATCTTATCAGTGCTTGGGGGCAGGAACTGGATCGAAGGGCCAGATCCGGGAACTGGAAAGGGGCTAAATAAAAGCTAGCCATAGGGAGCATTTGGCCTCCAGGCCTGAGGTTCCCCACCCCAGGACCACACCCTTCTTAAAACACCCTCTCACCAGCTATGCTACAATCAAAATAAAGGGGGTGGAGCCACTCTGTGCCTCCCATCTTCAAGAATGGGTGGTGGCAAAAACAAGCAGCAACAGCAGGGTTTGAACAGGAATGGTGGAGCCACCTGGCCAAGCAACGCAGCTGAGTGGGGCAGACTAAGGCTGTGGAGGATGAATCAGTGGGGGAAGGAACTGGGAGCAAATAAGAGTGAAGGGGTGGCCTAGAGGCAGCATGGGGTTTAAGTCAAGAGGATGGGGCTCCCAGGGGGACCATAATTCTCTTCCCCATGTAGGTTCCTGGTTACACCTATGACCTCAATGACAGGACCTTAAATTCCCTCACATCTCTACCACCTACCCACCATGCAATAATCACTCAACTCCATGTTGCCTAGTACTTACCCATCATTCTCTGCCAAGTACAAACTACACAGGCCAGTAGTACAAGCTCCAAGGCCCAGATAAGTTGGAGGCGGGGATGTTTAAGGGGTGCACTCAGAAAGAGGAGGTTCCAACTCCATATCATGAATATGTGCCATGACTCTGCCCCTATCCTTACATTCATCTCTGCTCTCTTTACCCCGAGCTTAGCCTTTCATTGTTTAGGGCAGGAAGTGGATCCAAAGGGCAGTTCCAGGAGCTTGAAATGGGGCAAACAAAAACTAGCTGAGGCTGTGACATTTCCCACAGCCATCCTTCCCTTTTATGCTCCCCACCCAGGCTTCCTGAAATCAATTCCCAGCAGCTCACAACCACTTCAGCATCACCCAAAATTAAGTGCTCCTCCCTGGCGTCTTCTCTCTGTCCTCTCTCATATCACCAGATTCCTCCCCCACCCAGCACTGCCTCCTCCTCCCCAGCAACACCTGTACTACTTACTCCGCAGCAGCACCTATTTCCTCTGCAATATCCCTTCATGCGTTGGAGATGGAGGGACCTAGACCTAAGGAAATTGACCCAGGATCCCACTATCATCAGTACACACTTCCCCCCCCCCCAGTAGCAAGCTATTCCCCAGGGATACCCACTCACTAACGCCTTCTATCACCAGCACACACAAAACACATCTCCGCTTGCAGCCCCCAGGGACAACCGACCAACCATCCCAAGGACTCCAATCAGGAACACACACCGCCCCTCCCTTTGCAGCAAAAACTATCACGAGATACACCCTGTAACCCCCATTGCCAGCACACGCTCCTCCCTGCCGTGCCATCACAACAGACTAACCCCCCCAGGTGCACCCACTCCCTGTAACCACCACCATCAGCAGCACATGCTTCCTCTGCCCTTGCAGACCCCATACCGTGGAACACCGACCCGCCGGCCTGCTGCCCCCTCCAGACCCTCTCCCGCTCTCCTTTGTGTCATCAGCACACGCTGCCCCCATCTTGCAGCACCTCCCCGGTCCAGCCGCCCCTCCCTCAGCAGTAGCAGCGCTCCCTCTTCCTGCAGCCCCCTTGTCCCCCGAGCACAGCAGCAGCACCCCCTCCCCCTTGCAGCAATTGCAGTAGCACGAGCCACTCCGACCGCGCCTCCGCACTGTCTCGTGCCGCGCCCAACCCAGGCTGCTAGAAAAAAAGGGAGGGGGGGGTTGTAGCAGCATCACCATGACGACAGTGACGTCATCTCACCCTGGATCTAATTGGAGGAAACCCCGTGGCCCCAGCCGCAGCCCACGGGCCAACCGAGCTTGTGCTCCGATCGCGTCCGCCCCCGTGGCGGCGTACTGAGAAAGTGACTGGCTAGGTTAGCGCAGAGGGCGGAGCCTACTTGGAGAGCCGGCGTTGCGATTGGTCTCCTCGTGCGCGGGTCTGGCAGCGGGTAAGGTTGCCTGTGCCAACGCCCTTTAGCAGCGCTGGCTCTTGCTTGAGACGGGAGCGGCTCTTTCTTTTCCACACGGTCCCGAGCGGTGCGAGTAGACCGACCCAGCAGCGCTAGCCGGCCCAGCACAGCCCCAGTAGACCCAGGTGAGAGTCGGGGGGGTCGCGAGCTAGTAGCGCCGTCGCCGCGTCCTCAATTTTGTGAACGCGGAGCCGTGTCCCCGCCCGGCGGCCTCGGGAGGCGCCGCCGCCGCCATTTCACACCCGCCGCGGGGGGGCATCGAGCTTCTCTGCCTGCTTGTCCCTGGAGCCACCCTCTCCCTCCCAGCACGGAGACCCCGGGGACACAAAGGAAGCCCCGGCCGCAGCACGCGGGCTCTTCCTCCCTCCCCCAGCCCCGTGGAGACCGGGTCTTCCACCTCCTTCCCCTCCCGCTGGGGAGACACGGATTCCTCTCTGGGGCTTCCCATCCCCACTCCGGGGGGGAACTCCGCATCGTCTCGTTCTGTCGCCACTTCCCCAAGTCCTCCCCATCCGGAAAACGGGTTCTTTCCCGCCCCCGGCAGCTTCCTGATAGTCGCCTCCATTATTCCCCCTTCTCCTAGCTGTGGAATCAGTGTCTCTCCCTTCCTTCCACACACACGAATCCTGGGTGACTCCTCCTCCCTCTGTTCCCGAGATCGGCTTTCTCCGCTGCCCTTCAGGTGGGTGAGGGGCAATATCTCCTTCACTCCCCCCTTCCAAGCTCTCACCCTGGGAGTAAACTGCTTGCCGCGCACACCCACCCGCGGGGAGAGGACTTGAGAGGTAAGTCTCCTGGAGTGGCCCCCTCGGGTTGCTCGCTCTTCCCCTCCCCCTGTCTAGTTCCTTCATCAACCGCAAACTGCAGGCCTTGCTGGTGTGTGCACACCCATGGGGTGGGAGGGAAGTGAAGGTGGAGACAAAAGCAGCTCTGAGGCTGGAATGAGGTTCCTTTCCCCTAGCCGGCTCCTGTATTGGGCCTTCTCTGAGCTGGATTGAGTGGGTGACTTTCCTTCCCAGTAGGTTTAGACTATCCCTCTCCACTACAGGCTGTGGTGGCTTTTGTCCCTCTTTGTAATTCATGTGGAATGGCTGGCTGTATAGACGTGGTGTTATGGCTGTTTGTGTAGATGTGGAGTTACACTACTGCTCTTGAACTGAGGGTGGGTTCCTGTAGGTTTCTTAGGGTGATTTGCTTCTCTGACTAGGGTACAGGCAAAACGTTATGGTATGTAACTCCTGGCTTCCAGAATAATGGCTACTATTTGTTTCCACCTGAACAGGTTTTGAGGTGCCTTCTCCTTTTGCCAGCGTGACAGTCCTACCTTCTCCTTCTGCTGCTGTTGCCTTGCTTCTCTTACCCCACTGCCAGCCACCATGGAGAAGACCGAGATGATCCAGAAAGCCAAGCTGGCTGAACAGGCCGAGCGCTATGATGATATGGCCACCTGCATGAAGGCCGTGACCGAACAAGGTGCTGAGCTATCCAACGAAGAGCGTAACCTGCTCTCGGTGGCTTACAAGAACGTGGTGGGGGGTCGGCGCTCTGCCTGGAGGGTCATCTCCAGCATTGAGCAGAAAACCGACAGCTCTGACAAGAAGATGCAGCTTGTCAAGGACTATCGGGAGAAGGTGGAATCTGAGCTCAGGTCCATCTGCACCACTGTACTGGTGAGTTAGGAAACGGGATATCATGGCTTGCCTTCCTGCTGGAGTGGGGAGTGAGGGAAACAGTGGAGGGGAGGGTATCTCTGCACCACTTTTAGGATGTGGTGCATCTACCAGAGAACTGTATGTTTTTAAGTGCCTTTTGCTCTGCTCTCTTGGAGAATAGGGGAAATCAGCTTTGTCTTCTCTCCCCTCCCCCTTTTCCCTTGGATCCAGTGCCATTGTCATGCTAAGAAGGAATAATCAGTTCAACTGTTGTCAGAGATGCTATCCAACTGCACCACTGTCCTGGGTATTTGAGGCTACAAGAGGTCTTGAGCCTGGGTCCACCTACAACATTGTTTCACTAAGTTCAAGCATCTGCAGTGAAGTGGTTCTGAGGAAGACTAGAGGCTGCTTTTTTTTCTGTAGCTCTGGATTAGAAACAACTATTGTATGGTGTCTGAATTATCTTTTTTAGGACCAATCTTGTTTGTGGTGGTTGTCACAAAGAATGGAATCTCTATTCTGATGTTTCAGCTCAGCAGGAAATATGGATGCCTTCTGGGGCTCTTGAAATACAAATGTAGTTTACTTGTTATATTTCTGTAACTCAGAACTGGAGTTTCTGTCATTTGCAGGTCCTTTTTCTGTTTTGTGTGGAGCAATACCCAACTAACAGTATAAATACAGTAATAGGTGCTGCAGGAGTGCCTCAAAGTGTATGAATACTCTTGATGCTCCTAATGCAGCAGCATACCTGCACCATCATGGTGAAGGCTGGAGCTATATAATCAGTGCAGAAGGGGGTGCACCACCTTTTTCTAACTCATCAATGATTGTTTAGCTTAGAAGGGGCAGTGCTTTAGTTTCATTACTGTGTATTAAAGTATCAAAGGTTGTGTTTTCCAAGCAGTATCATGAGTAACTGTGTAGTAATTTGGGTTACAATAGTGTTGAATAGTCTTTTAGTAGTAATTAAAAGCCAGTTCAATTTGAGTACCAGCAAATCTAGTTGAAGGACACTTCTTCATGGAGTTTACTGAAGTGTCTATGTAAACGTCCTTGTTCTACACCACTTTTCTTAAATCTAAAACCTTTTCTAATTGGGAACATTCAGCATTTACTGGTTTTGCAAATCAGACTGCTAATGTCTTTTTAAAATTCTATTACAGAGAGGTATCACTTCAGCAAAGCTGCTTCTATAGCTTCAGACTTGGTTAAAACTTGCTAAAGCTTCAGTCTTATATAGCATGGCTTGTTTGAGGGGAGCACAGATTATTTGTTTATTTCAATTTCTAGGCCACCCCCTCCTGCTGCTGCAGCTTGCGTCAGCATACAACATAGTAAAGACATGAAATATAAAACAGCATCAATAAAAAATATATAAAATTAAAACTAAAATATATCACGGCGGAGTTAAGACCTCCCAGGTCTTACATTGTCTCTAGAAAGAGGGAAGGTTCAGTGCCAAGTGGACCTCCATCGGGAGGGAGTTCCACAGTCTCGGTGTAGCCACTGAGAATGCCCCCTCTCATCATCACCACCTGAGAAACTCTGGGAACCCCGAGGAAGGCGCCCCTGGACAACTGCAGGGGCCGATCCAGAACCTGGGGGGTGAGGCAATCCCACAGATAAGCGGAACCTGGACCGTAGAGGGCTTTATAGGCCAAACCAACACCTTGAATATTGCCTGGACAACTATAGGCAGCCAGTGCAGAGACCAGAGCACTTGTGTCATGTGCTTGTGGCAACACGTCCCTGTAAGGAGGTGGGCCATCACATTCTACACCTGCTGCAGTTTCCGGATTGTCACAAAGGGTAGCCCAGTGTTTCAGTAATCCAGTCTTGAGGTGATGAAAGAATGGATGATGGTGGCTAGGTCAGTCTGAGACATACAACCAAAGCTATTGTACCAGATGTAATTGGCAAAATGCTCCCCTCACCACAGCCGCCACCTTGGCATCCAGGCGGAGCTGAGTGTCAAGGAGCATCCCTAGACTCTGAGGGACCAATGGGTGGTGGACCCCATCAGTGATTGGTGCCACCACTCCCTCTAGCCCGAACCACCAACATCACCTCCATCTTGTCAGAATTCAGCTTCAGATGACCCTCCCTCATCCACTTCCCCACAGCTGTCAAACACTGGGTAAGCACAGAGACTGCTGAGCCTGGTTCAGCTGAAAAAGAGCGGTAAAGTTGGGTGTCATCAACATATTGATGACACCGCTCACCAAACCCTTTGACGACCTCACCCAAAGGTTGCATATCTAATTAAAATGAATATGGCCAGTACTAACAAGGCCATTGATCTTCCCTCTTTTTCTAGGATTGGTGGAGTCAATCCTACAGGAAGGCAGATTTTAGAAATTCTGTAACTAGCTTCCTTTGAAACTGAATGATCAAGGCATGCCATATAACAAACTTACTCTGATTGTTCTCCTAGTTGACCAGAGTGCTCTTTATTGTAAGGAGTTTGGGATTGCTCTAGAACTAAGTAGGACATGGGTGGAATGTCCTTAAAACATTGTGTAGAGATTAATCCCAGTTTTTGTAACTGGGGGCCACCAATGATGTAGTTATTGGTATTGGCAAGAAAATCTGTTAACAGTGACTCTTACCCTTTGTGCTTAATATCCTCTGCCAATCTGGAGCCTGGTTCACAGCTGTCTGTTCTCCCAGTCATTTGCTCTGAAAGTTGAAATAAGGAGTTTAAATAAACCAAGAACACTACATGTTTTTCCTATTTCATAGCAACCCTACAGTCCAAAATGTCTTCTGCTGCAGCAAAAGCAAGAATTATCTTTTTTTTTGCCTCTTTTGATATTGCTGTTTTTTCTCCAACAGCCTCTGCAATTTGCCCCCATTCTGCTCCCCCCTATACTGTACCACATTCATTTGCCCTCACTGCTCTGATCAGTGAGTCAGCAACTAATTGAAAGGGATGCCATTTTTATGATACGGTTTTCTGTTTGGATATGGAATTCAATAACAACAAAGTGATGTTGGAAGCCTTATTAAGGATATCATAGTTTGGAATTTCAAGAAAAGCTAACTTGAGGCTAAGCAAAGCTTCAGTTTGGTAAATTTTAGTATATTATGACTTAAAGTAACTGTTAATTGCTGGCAAGCACAGTATGGAAAGACTGCTTCATCAGTTCACCTGTTCTGATTTTACAGATATTTATAATGAATGGTTAGCTGTATTTTTAAAAGATAAATAACGTAATAATTCTAGCGTATTCTAAATTAAACTTCACTGAATCTTTCTTTAGGTGAGTTACTATCTAAATTGTCAGAAATTGATGTACTAGCTGGTTAAAAGGCTTTAATATTGGACATTCTTTTCTTAAAATGTTTTTGTTTTGTTTTTTTCTTAGTGTGCTTTGAGTTTTTGAAGTGGTCCCACATCTATAACTAGAAACACGTTTTGGTTCTCGAAATTGCTGAAATGTAACTATTTTGGCCCCTATGTTCAAGTTTACTTGCTCAGTTTGAAAGCCAGTCCATGCAACTGTTCTTAGTGGACACAGAGATTACCTTAATTCTGTTGCATCAAGGTGTGATAAAGCATCATTTAAACTTGCTCCCCAAAATGAGATGATTCAGCTCATAAGCCTGTTGTGTGGCTTATCTTAATTTGGCTAACAGTGGGGGCTGTCTCATATAATAAAGCAACTTTGACTCAGTTGACTGTTCTGCTTTGTTGGTTTGAATAATTCATACTCTAGCCAAGAAGCTGCATTTCTATATTTACTCTAAAATTCAGTGCTCATTTTAAGACTAAAAGCCAATCGGCCTATGTATAAGTATCCAAAAATATCTGTAAGCTTAAAATACTTGGTGTGCCATAAAGAATTTGTAAGGAATTTATACTTTACTGCTTTCCTATGCATCCACTTAATGTCAGTAACTCTCACAAGTGTATACTGCACAACAATTTTATAGGATTGAGTTTGCAATCCTTCCTCCTAAAGAAAGAACGTTCACACTGAACTGATTAATATAAGATTACAAAATTGGTAGCTGAAAAAGGTGAACATTAGGATTTCAATTAAGGGTGTGATTGTACAACTGTTGAGGGCTAGCTTTTTCAGCTGATGCAGGTCCCATTGAGATGAAGGGACCCCACTTTACCAAGTTGCTGCTATTCACAATGTTTTTCAAGGTGTGGGCCCTATAAATCCTGGTTTGGGCTTCTCTTTTTGTCTGAGCCTGCTATGGATGACAGTCCAATCAATCTGTGAAAGAGCTCACGCTCTGCTTAGACCCCCTGAGGGACAAGAGACTTGACTTGGGGGCTGATGTTGCAAATGGCTTTCGGTTGGAGTTCTGGGGCTGAAACTGTGTGATGTCTAGTGTTCTTATGTCAAATTCATTGCAAGTGCATGCTGTAAAGCATTATTGCATCTTATGAAACTTGTATAAATCATGCGAATGAGAACACTTCTTTTGTGCTCATGGCAAGCATAGATAATTTGACTTTCCTTGTTGTGAAATTTGGGTGTTTGGGGGCTTTGGTGTTTTTGTTTGCTTTTTGCAGAGTAAATACTGGTCCTTGTAGGACTTGTGTTGGTGCCAACAAGAATAAGTGCGAAATGACTGCAGAATCAAGCCGCAAGTCTCTTCATGGTGAATGGAAAGTGGGTGTAAAGAAGCATGCCATGTAGCCTCTGCCAAGTGCAGTTTACTGCGCATGTAATGGATCTTGCATTCACTCAAGAATCTTTTGATGGAACTGCTGCTTGCTTGTAGTAAACCAAGTAACTGTTTAGGACAGAGTTCGAGTAGAGCTTGCTTCTGCTCCTAAGGGTCTAAACATGTTGCCACAGACGGCTGAGTTTTGTAAAGGTGGATTTCAGAATTCAAATACAGGCAGGTGAACTTGCATCAGGCTTCTAATATTTGTCTTGTACATTAAAAACAGTTGGAGGTTTTTCTAACGAAAGTAGCATCCTCCTGACTGCCAATGTATTACCAAATATTAAATGATCACTTAATCAGATGCTAAGAGATCTGCTAGAGGAATATTGCATCTAGCATATCCACAGAATGAAATGGCTTTCAGTTCTTAAGCCTACAGTTATGATAATCCATCCTACTACAGCTTGGAATTCTTGGTGTGAATTCTGCTGTAAAGGCTCTGTGCTTCAGAAACCACTAACTGTGTTAATTTTGGGGCAACAGAAAAGGTTTTGCAGTGAACTTAAGCTATTGAAATTCATGAGTTGTGGCTATTGGGTGTGTTAACAGCTGAGTAGAAAAATGTGAGTTAGGCACCTGTAGTGGTGTAAAAAGCAGCTTGTTATTCCTCAAACCCACACTTAGTGGATGCTTCTAAAATAAGTAGTCAAATACCAAAATTGACATTAGGGTTCTCCCAACTACCCCATGTAATCTCTTTTCACCACTGATAACATACCTCAAAGCTGTTCCATGGCAGACTGAAACAGACTTGAGTTGATGTTTGGCAGAGTCTTTCAAAAATAGTTCTAAAGGCTTTTTAGACTGGGAAATGTGATTCTCTGGCAAATTATATAGTGGGTAAAACTGAGTTTGTAAGATCCTAAGAGGATTCCTTTAAGAATATTTGCTAGTTTCAATTGAAAAAATAGTAAACACTGAAAAACTTGGAATGAGTGGGCTAGCAGGGATTGGGGTTGCACTTAACGTATAGCAACTCTAAAAATAATCCAAGTGCAACCAGCACAATGTGGCTTTGTTCTGAAGTAAATTGAATTGAACCAGGAAAAACTTGCATTTACTCAGAAGCAATTTTTGCTTTTAAGCTAAACCTCTTCTCCCTCCTACCTCTCCCCTAGCCCATGGAATCTAAATTCCATCAAGTTTAGGCTTCTTTAATATGTAGAGGATGAACGCATACATTTAACACTTGAACAGTGTGTGCATACTTGTATATGGGATGCTTGAGGAAATACTGGTTCTTTTTGGAACTTCTTGGGCAAACGGGGGGGGGAAATACTTCACACCCTGGTCCACCAGTGCTCTCCATTCTGTCCATTAGTACCTAGCTACCTATCGCCACCAGAAGCTTCAACAGCAGCACAGTTGGGACGAAAGTGGGCCTGGGGCTTGTACTGTGGGTAACATGTTGTTTCCTGCCAGTTTGCTCCTCTCTCCTCCCCCCCCGCCCCCGGCAAGCTCTTGTGCTATTTACTGGCTAGCAAGGAGCAGGGATGCTCTACACCCACCAGTAGCATGAACCCCAGCCCTTTGGGGTGTTGGGGTTGCACTGCTGACTAGATGCTGGAGAAAGGGGATTTTTTTTATTTTATTTTTTTACAAAAGTGGATCAGTAGGTTTAAAGCAAGCAAAGTGTTTTGGCTTTTTTGGTCATGTAAATATGGCTTTGGGGAAAAATACTTCTCAAAGCATTGCATCTACCCAAATAACTTAAAAGAAAAGCATAACCACTCCGTAACAATATTAAAACTTATCTGATTCTTGAGGATTCTCAAGATCAGTACTAACATTGGGCTTCCTGCTTTAAATTACTCTGTATTTAAGAGGACTTGGACTAGCTGCCTCTGAAACACAGAATTCCTGCTTGTAAGTAGAGAATCCCATAAAAGGATGGGTTTCATCCATCTGGCAGGTAGGTGTTGCTGCTACCTTTTCCAGTTAGAGACCAATAATCAGCTGTTGGAATTCTTGGTGCATCCTTCCTCTTTTTTCTAGTAACAATTCCTCAAAAATTAGTCCAGCTTCATTGAAAATGTTGCTAATCATGAAACCATAATGGATTTTAAAATTAATTACATTATATACACATACCCAAAGTAGAATTCTGTGTGGAATTCTGGACTGTTAGAGCCCTGTGCAGAAATAATTTTACAGGTAATGCCAAATGTTTCCTACTTAGAATTTCCAGAAGTCTGTTTTCTACCACCAGCATTATTTGGGTGCGTTTAGAAGCATGGAAATAGAGAGTTATGCTCCGGGTTACATAGGAGGTACTAATTACTTGGAAATCCATTCTGATGAAGCTCCAGAAAGTAACTAGTTTCCCTGCCCCTTCAGCATTCCAGGGAGTTTCACAGCTAACTTTAAAATAGCTACAAAGCATAGAGGGGAAGTGCCAAAGGAACTATGCATTGATATGTTCCATAACGCAGTGTAGTGTAGTGTAAAGAAGGAGACTTGGGGGTGGACAGAGCGCTAGGGTGTAAAACAAGGCAATAAACAAGACAATAGCCCAGACAAGGTTGGTGTCCACCTGCTTTTTTATTAGGTGTTCACCCCTATCGGCCATGCAGCCCATACTCATGGTAGGGTCCAGAGGATGCGCAGTCTGGCGTGCAGGTAAATGTACGCCCACATGTCTGTGTCCCATGAGTTAGGTTGCATGCAGCCTCCTCATGCTCAGGTTCGCCAGTACCATTGAGTCATGGGCGAAAAAGCCTAGAGTGCTTTGCAGAGCTGTCACTTCCAGCTCCTCTCTCTCTCTCTCACTGGCATGCATGTAATGTCCATCTTAAAAGCTTAGTGTGCCACTTTCAAACATGCATTCTCCAAGCTCTTTCCTTGCTCTTTCCCAGCCATTGCATTCTCCATAAAGATTTGCAGAGGATTACCATCACTCACTGGCACCATGGTTCAAACCAACAGCCAGGCAACAACCAGCACCCCTACAACCACCGCCCAGTCCACTGCAGCTGGATACTAAACATACCTTCTTCCCCCCCCCAATTGTTCCCATGAACACTCTGCCACAGTCAGCTCCGTGGGAGAATTGGGAAAATGTCCCCCTGCCTGTCCCGTCACCCAAGTGATTGTGCCAAGCTATTCCCCAAAGGAGCAGGTGCAGCTGCTTTGGCTGTTCGTGCGGGGTGCATGGAGAATGGTGGTATGACATAGTGATATGTCGCTTTGGGGGCTGTGGATGGGGAGGGGGTGAGTGGATCCAAAACGGTTGGAGAAGAGGACATTGGGGGCTGTGGACTTCAAGGGAAGGAGGGTGCGAGTGCATCTAAAAGTGTGTGTGGGGGGAGGCCGTTGACCTACACTTGAGGATGGGAGGGGCTTGGGGAAGGGCCGTAGTACCTCTACCTGGGTGCAAACGGAATGGCCCTGGGTGCTGGCCATTTGCAGAGTAGCCGCCTGCATATCTGTCCATTCACTTCCTATTGCCATTCCCATACCTGGCTAGCCTGAGAGTGCCGATAGGGAGCGCACAGGCAGAGGCTTTCAGCAGGCTACTATGGGAATGCCAATGGGCAACATGTAGGAAAGCCGCTGGCTGGGTGCTAAGAGGAAGACGGATGGGCCAGAGGGAAAGGGTGACAGATGAGACATTTTAAAAGCTTATTGATTTAAAATCGTTCCCCTCCCGGAGTGGTAGCCCAGAAGAAAGGAACAGCTTGTGCAGCAGCTTTTCCCCCATGATTCTCTGCAGCTGTACTCACATGGCAGGGGGCAGGATATTGAGAAGGGAGGGGTTTAGTATGGAGAGCGTGGCATGGAAGAGTGCCTGCCTTCTCACATGTTTAGCGTGTAGAGCCTAGCGAGTGGGGCTGCATGGACCGAACCCTGCCTTCAGCGGGTTATCATCTCGTTTGTTAACACTCTTAAATGTATTTCTGAAACAGTTGCCAAGTAGTAAGTTTATGCAACAAGCCCTA
>QEPC01008233.1:4187559-4201711 GCA_003113815.1 Sphenodon punctatus | reverse complement strand
GGGGGGGCAAGAGAGTCAAGGGTCGAGGAGAGAGCGAGAGGTGTTGAGAGTGGAGATGGCAGAGTCAGGGGAGTAGAAGGAGAAAACTGAGGGGAGGAGGGGGGATAGAGAGGAGGCAAACTCCATGGGGGTAACGGCCTGCATATTGAGGAAGGGGCGCAGAGAGTAGGAGGAGGGGGGTTGGTGGGAGAGGCTGAAGGAGGTGAGGAAGTGATCAGAATTATGGCAGGGATCAAAGGAGAGGTCAGCAAGAGAGCAATTTCATGAGAAGATGAAGTCGAGGGAGTGACTGTCAGTATGGGTGGGGGAGTAGGTCCAGAGTCAGAGATCAAAGGAGGAGGTCAGGGAGAGAAAGCGGGAGATAGAGGGCGTGGAAGGTGTGTCGACGTGAATATTGAAATCACCAAGAATGAGAGCTGGGGTGTCGTCGGAGAGGAAGAAGGTGAGCCAGGATTCAAAGTCTGGGAGAAAAGAGAGGGATCCCGGGGGGGAGGAGGGGGGCGGTAGATGACAGCAACACGAAAGTGTAAGGGGGAGTATAAACGCACAGAATGGGCCTCAAAGGATGGGAAGGAGAGGGAGGGAGGAGGGGAAAGGTATTGGAGTTGGAATTGACAGGGATTGGCAAGGAGGAAACCCATGCCATCCCCCTGACCCTCAGGGCGGGGTCAGTGAGAGAAGAAAGGCCCCCGGAGCATAGAGTGGCCGGGGTAACAGAGTTGGAGGGCAAGATCCAGGTTTCTGTAAGAGCGAGCAGTTGAAAGGGGTGAGAGAAAAAGAGATCATGGATGAAGGGGGCTTTAGTCACGGAAGAGCAGCAGTTCCAGAGGGAGCAGGAGAAAGGTAATTGGTTTGGGGGAAGGTATGGGATGTGGATGAGATTGGGGGATGTGGAGTGGCCGGGTTTGCAGGGTTTGGGTCTCGCAAGGGCCTCACACCGGGGTGCAATGGACTGTGAGTGTCTGGGTGTGCAAGATTTGAATGAGGGGGGTGGAGGGGGCTTACAGGGAATGGGCAAGGAGGGGGAATGGACATGGGTGAGAATAAGGGGTGGGTTGGTTGGAGAAAAGCTATTGGAGGAGGGAGAGAAGGAGGGGAGCCAACAGTAGGGGCTTTTGAAACTGAGTGTTGTGGTGATCAAGTTCTTTCCCGAGGTGGCAGATTCTACATAAAAATAAAGAGTTTGACTTGTAGGACATGATAGTCCTTTATGATACGTGGTTTTAATAGCACATTGAACAATTGTGTTGCGAAAATAATGGAGAAACTCTCCTAGATGTGTTTGGCTCTAGTTTTGTAAAACATTGGGTCCTTAATTACATAAGGAGCATGAAAGTGATTCTTTTTTTTGAGGCTAACTGAAGATAAAAAGAGGAAGCTAACTTACCATAACTTCTATAGAAATGAGTTGAAATTTGTAGATAAAACTAGAAACTGGGCAAAATGGCTTCAGTGGAAGCAAAAAGACCTGTCAGAATAGGTCTGTGATACCATTTATTCCTAATTTTGTCTCTTCTAGCTGTTTTTCAACAGTACAACTGATTTTTAATTGAGTTATTGCATATTGTGAAGGTATTCTAAAATGCCATGGGCAGATATAACCTGAATAGGCAACACTACAAACATATTGCTTAAATGTTTAACTAAAAATCTGTAGATCTGTTCATAGTCCTTGTTCTATGCTGTTTTCACCAACTAATACAAACATTTCCCACTCAAAGCATGTTGTTAAAATTCCAAAGACATGGGCATATTAAGGCAAATAAGCACCCTAGAATGTTAAATATACGATGGTAGGAAGGACATAAGGCAGACATGTAGATGCTTTGTCTAGTGAAAGATTAATATTTGTAAATTTATTTATTTATTTAAAACATTTATACCCCACCCCTCCTGCCAGACAACCCGGGGCCACTAACAGTATCAAAATCAATAAACTACAATAAAACATAAAAACATTGCAATAATAATCGTAAAAGTGAGGCGAGAAACCCGACCCCCCTCACCCTTCTCCCTCGCCAAACNCTCATGCTCAGGTTCGCCAGTACCATTGAGTCATGGGCGAAAAAGCCTAGAGTGCTTTGCAGAGCTGTCACTTCCAGCTCCTCTCTCTCTCTCTCACTGGCATGCATGTAATGTCCATCTTAAAAGCTTAGTGTGCCACTTTCAAACATGCATTCTCCAAGCTCTTTCCTTGCTCTTTCCCAGCCATTGCATTCTCCATAAAGATTTGCAGAGGATTACCATCACTCACTGGCACCATGGTTCAAACCAACAGCCAGGCAACAACCAGCACCCCTACAACCACCGCCCAGTCCACTGCAGCTGGATACTAAACATACCTTCTTCCCCCCCCCAATTGTTCCCATGAACACTCTGCCACAGTCAGCTCCGTGGGAGAATTGGGAAAATGTCCCCCTGCCTGTCCCGTCACCCAAGTGATTGTGCCAAGCTATTCCCCAAAGGAGCAGGTGCAGCTGCTTTGGCTGTTCGTGTGGGGTGCATGGAGAATGGTGGTATGACATAGTGATATGTCGCTTTGGGGGCTGTGGATGGGGAGGGGGTGAGTGGATCCAAAACGGTTGGAGAAGAGGACATTGGGGGCTGCGGACTTCAAGGGAAGGAGGGTGCGAGTGCATCTAAAAGTGTGTGTGGGGGGAGGCCGTTGACCTACACTTGAGGATGGGAGGGTCTTGGGGAAGGGCCGTAGTACCTCTACCTGGGTGCAAACGGAATGGCCCTGGGTGCTGGCCATTTGCAGAGTAGCCGCCTGCATATCTGTCCATTCACTTCCTATTGCCATTCCCATACCTGGCTAGCCTGAGAGTGCCGATAGGGAGCGCACAGGCAGAGGCTTTCAGCAGGCTACTATGGGAATGCCAATGGGCAACATGTAGGAAAGCCGCTGGCTGGGTGCTAAGAGGAAGACGGATGGGCCAGAGGGAAAGGGTGACAGATGAGACATTTTAAAAGCTTATTGATTTAAAATCGTTCCCCTCCCGGAGTGGTAGCCCAGAAGAAAGGAACAGCTTGTGCAGCAGCTTTTCCCCCATGATTCTCTGCAGCTGTACTCACATGGCAGGGGGCAGGATATTGAGAAGGGAGGGGTTAGTATGGCTGTCTCTTATACACATCTAGATGTGTATAAGAGACAGCCAGGAGGGAGTTCCAAAGGCACGGTGCGGCCACCGAGAATGCCCTGTCCTGCGTGGCCCCCCGGGAACCCGGGGAGTGAGGTGTCTGCCTGTAACTCTGTGGTAGCTGCCCGAGGTTGCCTCTCTGTGGAAGGGGGTGCTGGGCAGGCCGTGGGCTGGGGAAACAACTGGGTCCATCTGAGAGAGACCCAGGTGGGGCTGCAAGCAGGTGGATGTGGGGGTGCACCCCGGAGCCGTTCTGGGGGGTAGGCAGCCTCTGTATCAGTCTGTTTACACCCAGTGTGTCATTCAGCAGGTTTTTTCCGTAAAGGTCAGACAAAAAACCAAAGAATGTACCAGTGTGCGGGAGCTAGGAAAAGAAGGTGGATGTGGGGGTGCACCCCGGAGCCGTTCTGGGGGGTAGGCAGCCTCTGTATCAGTCTGTTTACACCCAGTGTGTAGTTGAATGGCTGCTTGGAGGAAAGGGGGGGGGGGGGGGGTCCAGATCATGGATCTGGCCTGTGAATCTAGTCCCTGCATTTGATTAGACCCCTCTCTGCTGCCTTCCCCAAGTAAATTCCCAACAGTCAATGTGGCCGGACCCTCGAAAGATCCAAACAAACTAAAATCCAAACTAGGAAGAAGTCATACAAAAAAATAGCCATGAGCAATATTTGTCTTGTGCCCTAAGGCTCCCTTTGTCTACAGTTTCTCCCTTCCAGCTTTAAAAAGGGAGCTCTTGTCTCCATGAATGACTGTAATTACTATGGAATGCAGGTTATAAAGTTGCCTATTGAAATAGTAGTCAAGTGAGCTATTAACATAATGTTGGAAAGCTGGTTCTCTTTCCCTTTGTCCTTCCTTAACTTAGCTACTCACTAGAATTCTTCTTTGACTGTACTTGTGAAACCTTGCAGTAACGCCCCCTTTTCTAGTGGTATGCGATACAGGAGTTGGATAGTATTCGTGTGGCAATCTTTGCATGAATGCCTCCTCCAAAAATGGAACTCATTCTCATTGAGGCACCACTGGCTAATTGTTTAATGTAATCTCTCTGGAATTTGGGCTTTTTTTGTACTCGCTCTTGTATAGCATGAAGCACATTGATACCTGGGAAGGATCCTGAACAGAAAATCTCAGTCATTTAATTTGGCAATAAACCTGTCTCTAATCACAGCTGAAGCTATAGTGTCTTGAAACTTGAAAGCCCAGTGTCACTGACTTGGGAAACAATTTTATTAAAGCTGTCCTGGAAAGCTTATAGTATAAAAGGTTGGTTTAAAGATTGTTCTACTAGCATCTTTGGAGATGCCAACTTCCCCTCCAGTCAAGGAGCAGTCCAGTATAGCTCCTGGGCATAGTCTTGAAGAAGGAGCCAAATTTGAGTAACCAACAGGAGTAAGTGAAGCTCATGTTCATATTTTGAAATTCTGCACTGAGCAAAATCTTATTCTGGTAAGTCAACCTAGGCAGAGCTAGGAAGAGAAGTTATGTTGGCTAGATAAATAGAACTAGCAACTTCTTCCACCCTTTGTACATGGACTGTGGTGCTGGGGGTGGGTGGGTGTCGGTGTGGTTCGGGTGCGGGAGGTTGTAGATGGGCGCACTAGAAGGAAGGTGATCTGAAAATATTTAGAGCAGAGATGCCTTTCCCTCCCAATGACTGCTTTGAAAACTAGTACAAGCACCAAGGACGGCAGAGAGACTGGAGGCAAGGATACTTAAGGCGTGTCCTTGAGAAGAGGAAGGCCCAGATCATGAATCTGTCCCTTATCCTTATGTGCATGTCCTCATCTCTCTTCCCTTACCCTGGGCTCCCAGTGCTTGGGTATAGGAGCTAGAAAGGGCCTACAAACCTCTGCAGGATGTATTTGGCCCCCAGGACCAAGGTTTCTGACCCTTGGTCTAGAGGTTGTAAATACCAATGAGGCTTGATCAGTAATAGTATTGAGATTGCATTTAAGACAAATGTGTGTTCAGAAGAAACAAAAATCCTGAAAACTCCCAAGCTCTGCACTGTTTTCTACCAGATGTGGTTTATTATTTAACATAACCAGAGTTGTGTGTAAACTAAAAAGTTCCTTCCTGGCTGGCATAAATGCCAACTCATCGCCAGCAAGAGGGGAGGGACGGGGGACTCCTTGCTGACAATCTGATCAGGGGAATTGTAGGAGAGTTCCATCTGCAGTGTTGAGCGGAAGCTGCAGTAGGGAGGGAGGCTCTCTTAACCGTGTCCCCCTGCCTTCCCCATGTGAGAGAGTCAGCAAATTGGGACCATGGGCTTTTTTGCCCTCTATGCAAGCTCAGATGAACGTTGTTGAGGCTTGGTGAAATTGATCAGGGGAAGAGATGCTTTGTTAATCCTGGTAAGCTTCTGTTCATATTGTGTATATATCAGGGACTCAAGCTGACTGCGTTGTTGCAATTTGCAGTGATTCTTTTGCAGAATCAGCCAATCCTCTCAGTGCCATGCTGAAATTGCAGTTGGGACTGTCTGCAGGATCTTTAAATCCTGGCTCAGGCATAAACTTGTTGCCTTACCCCAAACTAAAACTGCTGCTGCAGCTGCCTTCCGTCTGTCCAGGAAGTGTGACCATGACTCAAGGGTAAATAGGCCCCTGGGAGATAAATTGTGGGTGGGTGGGGTCTGAAGGCCCTATGTTTGGGTGAGGGAGGTCTGGGGTTTTAATATGAGGTGGGAATTCTGGGGCGCTGAAATTCCAGAGGATTTGAGTTGTGTTTGATTAGCAAAGTTGTGATTCTATGTCAAACCTGTTGCAAATTTGTTTCCCAGCATGCATAGTTATGCAAATCAAGTTAATTATGCAAATATTAATGCTTACAGTGAATTCGCAGAATTTGGCTTCGCTGGTTGCAGAATTTAAGATTTTTTGGTGCAGTGAACTCGGGTCCCTGGTATATATACACCATTTATCCTAAAAGGCATCTAAATTGCAGCATTCATTGCTTGTAGTCCTTACTGTAAACAAATATTGGAAAGGGAAAGTGGGGGGGGGGGTGCCCATGACAATTTTCAGAGCTTGTACTTCGATTTGCTCCTGGTGGCAACACAAACTCCAGACCCCCTGGGTTTGTACTGCTGGAGAGAGGGGATGCTCTTGCTCCCTTCCAGATAGCTGATTGCTGGGGAACAGGATAGCTCCATCTGCAGTGCCAGTCTTGGACAGAGATGTAAACTGCAGATGGGGAGGAGGGTGCTTTTGCTCCCAGTCACCCAGCTTAGCAGAGAGCAGGGGGTGGGGTGCAAAAAAAACTTTTCCACTGAGAGTACTTTCCCGGCAGATATTTGCTACACAGTAACTGATGTTCAGCATGAAATGGGGAGTGGGAATGTAGTTGCTCCTGGACTGAAGCATACCTAAAAGCTTTTTGAATACAGCTTTACAACGTGTTAAACAATTTAGTGCCATTCAACTATTTTAAATCTACTAATATACTTTAGCTTAGTGTTTTTATTCGATCACTCTTTGGGGTGACATGGGACTGAGAAATGGGAAAGGGCTCTGACATTTTTGTATAGCATCAATGCTTAACATCGTTGGTCTGATTACATGTGCGCTCTCACAGCTCCCAGGCATGAGTGAGCGGTCCTCTGCTCCCATTTCCTGTAACCCTATGTTGGAAATCTAGGCGGGGGTAGCAGGCCAGAAGGGGGCAAGGAAAGAGGAAAGGGGGGGGCAGGAACTCAGGAGAGAGCTCACAACAGAGATACAGCAAAGTCAGAGAAAGTAAAGTTGCCATGTTGGTCGCAGATACAGGCATTGGAGATAAAGTAGTACAGCATATCTTTTATTGGACCAACTGTAGCATGGGGGCCAATCCCAAGCCCTGTGAATGCCACATATGTTGCAGGCAGGCAGGCATGCATGCACCCCCATTACAGGGACTGTGTGGTACACACAACCAAGCCACGCAGGGTCTGCGCGTGGACTGCGTGCAGGGGGTTTGGGATTCCACCCATGGGCTATAGATCATCACAGGGAACTATCGGGGAAACAACCCCAGCTGTAAGGAGACTTGGGGCTAGGTCCAAGCCTAGCCCCAAGCCACAATAGAGGGCTGGGGCTACAGACACTTGCAAGGCACGATGGAGGAGTGTGGTTCCAGGAGACTTGGGGGAGCAAGACCACTACAACAGGGAACCAGACATTCACAGCTAAGGGAGGATCAGGGCACCAGGAGACTGAAAGGTGAAACCCAACAAGGCAGAAGAAAAATCAGGATGGGAAAAGGTGGTGTGGGGAGCAGGAGGCCAAAACAATAAGGAAATAAGCCATAAATACAGGGTGTTTTTAAATGAGATGTTACCACGCATGGCCACCCATTAACCATGCATCCAACTGCTCGTTTGAAGGTGGAGTATGGTGATGCTTGCCCCCATGAGTCACACATCACCTACTCATGGGGCACTGCTGAAGAATCCAGTGTTCTCCATGCAGGACAAGCCAAAAAAGTACGTGGAGGCAAGTGCCTACACATCCCCTCCCCAAATGAACTGGGGTGCCCACCCATGCCAGCAAACAAGTCACCAGCCAACTGCCTCCCCATTTCCCACCCACAGCCCTGCTGGGAGTTCTGTGGGGAGCTCTTAAACACATGCATGAAATACAACACTGTGGTGGCTCAAAGCACAACAAACCCTTCTTGTGATGCATGAGAGAAGGGCCAATGGCATGGAGGACAGCAGCTTCCTGCATGTTGCCCCTCACCCACAAGTTTGTGCCTCCGTTGTTGCCTGGGACTAGAGTTGAAATGAGAGTGCTGTGTGTTCTCACGAGAATCTTGCTGGATTCTTTCAACCCCAGTGAGATCTCGCTAGGATTTTTGAGAATCTTACAAGAATCTCGGGGGGGGGGGGAAGAGAGGCAGTTGCTCTGCATGCATAAAATGGCTGCTTTGGCCATTTCTGCACATGCATGCCCCCAGCCCCCATTTTACACACTTGCAGAACCTTCTGGGGAGTGGGTCTTTTTTCTTTTTTTCAGCGCTTGAGACTCTCACAAGAATGATGATGCAAATGGGTTGAAATCTCATTTCACCCCTACCCAGGACAGACTGCCAGCTGCTGCACCATCTCCTGGGTAGGAAAGGGTTACTGGCTGATGGAGCTTCATGTTTCCATGGTGTCCGTGGCTGTGTGCCGTGGCTGTGTGCCGTGGCAGAGGATGAGCAGTTGGGCGGGACCTGGAGTGGGTTTGCGGGGGGTGGGGTGGCTGCCTGTGAGTTGTTTTGCGGTTGGTCCTTGGGGGAGTGTGTGGAGGCTGCCTGCGTGGTCGGCCACCGGTTAGAATCCCTCCCCACTCACTCCAGGTGTGTGGGTGTTCCGTAGCCATGCCACTCAGCAGCCACAGACCCTACTCAAGCCTTGCTCATTTAAAAACACCCATTCTTCGCAAGACAGGCAGGACCATGAGGAATCTGGGACACATGGGCCAAGCACCACAGGAACAGAGAAATACACAGATGCTCTGGCTTCCTGCTGCTTCCAGCATGCCCTTGTATACAACTGTGAGCCCATCAAGAAGCCAGGCTGGCAGGGCCATAACCACAGGACTGAAAGGGAAATACACAAATGCCCTTCACCAAGACAACCAGGCAGCGATGCGGTAGGGGAGGGGTGGGAAAGGAACCAGCACCCTCAAGGGCCAGGAGTTCACGGTCCAGCTCTGACACCCTGGAACTTACCCAAGGACAGGCACCAGGTATCTGGGATCTGAATTCCACTTACAGTGATGCTGCTTCCTATAGTTAATCCTCTCTCTTTTCAGCCAAAGCCCTGCTCCACAAGGAGAAACCAGGAGCTGCTACCTCACTTTACAAATATGCTAGTAGAGAGGTGATACAGGGACACAGTGAGGAGCAGGATCCAGCATCTCAGCATGGTAGGTCCAAAGTTGAGCTATTAATCCGTATAGCTAATTCTGCTGCAACGTCCTGGTGGTTGGCTACTTAACTTACCAGGGAGTATGTGAAATCCTTCTCTAGTGGCTAGATTTTGAAAAGGTTATGTGTTAAAGCTTCAGAAAGGAGGTCTGAAGGTCTAGTGCTCAAGTGTTGCTTACATGAAGATGTTTGTGTTTTCAGGGTTTTTTCCTTTTGATCTTTGCTTTCTAAAAACCAAGGCTGAAAGTCTTAAGCATTGGACCGAGTGAGCTTGCAAATCCATATGAATTTATATATGTACACATGCAAATCAAGAGGTGGAGGTGTTCTTTTGCATGTACATATGCAGACCTGAAATGTGCATGGGATTACTTCTCATGCTGGCAAAAAAGAATCATTGAAAATCTCTCGCGCACAGCGCAGGAAAACTAGCTTGCCTGTAACAAGTTTAAACATTAGATAACTGAAAACTTGTTGCTTCTGCCCAGATCCAAAGAACGCTGCAGAAACTGGTACTTTACCTCTTGAAAAGAAGTTACCAAATGATGAGTCAGGAGGACCTCAAGTGAGGTCACAGTCCCAATTGATTTTTGATACATTGTGTCTTTGACCCCAGACAGCCCAGGATTGCTTTTAAATCTCAAAACTGGGTCAGAAAACTGCTGCCTTTGAGGAATATCAACAACTGACTGATTGCTGTCTTAAGCCTGTCTTTTCTGATTGCCTGGCCCTCCTGAGCTTCCTCTTTTTCCTAAAAAGGAAGGGTAATAAGTTTGAGTGATGAAAGCTTTTTTTTTCCTTTCTGTCTGCCAGAGTACAAGAAACGGTACAATACTGGGATTTAAAATTCAGATTATTTAATTTAAGATGTTAATTCTTAAGTCAGACGTTAGGTAGGGCATCCAGCTCAGTTGAACACAATGCAAATGATTTCAAGTCAAGCGCATCCCGTATGAGCAGTTAAGCTTCAGAATCAAGCTTTAACGTTACCTGGATTTCTTTTGGAACATAAGTAAATTACACCATGGATTTTGAATGCTGACTATTGTTAGAAGTTAAACGCAAATTTCAACACCATGTAGTTTTAAAATGTTGCATTGTAGTTAACATCTGTACTGTTACAAAAACAAAATTATTCATTGCATTTTTGGAGGTGAAAAGATAATGTATAAAAGCTGAGGTGCAGAGAAGTAGCCTGGATCCGCTTTTATTTGAATTTTTTAAAAATCAAACTGCTGGTAATGTGAGACTGTAATATGTATCGCTCTCATAGCAGCTTATTGATATCGCACCCTGGTGCAACATTTGCAGGCACCTGGGAGCCATTGGTGCCCAGAAAACTGAGGCTGGTGGCTGGTTCAGGGGGCTGTAATGGGGCAAGAACGGTTTAATATTGGAATAAAGCCTGGTGACTGAATTTATTTTTATTTTTTCTCCCAGAGTTCAGTCTGAAATTTCATACCCTGTGTCACACGATCATTCTGAATGTTAAAATGAATGAAGGTAGTTCTGTGAGAGGCGAGGTTCAGAGATTTGGAATGATATGTGACAAGCCAAGTGTCCACTGATACCTTGTAGTTGGGGCCATGCAGGTTTTAGACCAGAGATTCGTGCTGCCACACTTTACAACATTTCTAGTGATGCTGGCCAATCCTCCTAGTGAGTGACTTAAATAATGGTGGAGCCTCAGAGCGAACCGTTTGCTGGCCCCCTTAATCCTGGCTCAAACTTCACCTTATTCCCCAAGCCTTATGAGGGCCTTTTGCAATCTGTGAGGGAGCTTGAGCTCTACCAGAGCCCCAACCTTAATGAATGGGGCCCTCTGTGGGCTCATATATGGGGGAGAAGGCTGTTGGGACTGAAAACTGACTGAGTCTAGAGACTGGAGATTCAGGCATGGTGGGGCTCTGGAAATGGGGGGGGAGGGGGAGCAGAGTGCTAGGGCCTGAAAATTTAGACTTAAGAGGCCCCTGATAACTGGGAGTTGGGGGAAGCAGGTTGGGGGGTTCTTGAGTTCTAAGCAACAAAGCTTAACCTTTGCTCATGGTGAACTGGCAGAATTTGGCTCTTCTGCTTGTAGAATTTAAGATTTTTGACATGGTAAAACAAGTCTGTTCTAAATCTCCCAGCTGTAGGAAGATAAATGCTTGGCTAAGTGCCTATTGATTAGGGAAGGTGAGTGGGGAAGGAGGTGGAAGAGTGGCTGAAATTTTGCACCAAAGGAGAGTAGGGAACAAGGTAGGTAGCCGCGCACATTGTTGTAGCATGAAGTGGTGTGCCTGAGATGGTGCACAGGAGACCATGAGTTTGCATTTCACTTCTTCTACTTGTGGTTTCTAAGTGCACCAGCCCATTTCCTTTGAACCAAGACCCTGCTCTACAAGATAAGGAACTATGAACAGCTACTTTGTGTATTAACAGGCAACACAAGATGGCTGTGTGGCGTCGAGCATGTAAAGATACCAAAAAAACATGCATTGGATTTAAACATGAGACAGTCTTCCATCTTGTGGGCCACATGCTCCATTCACGTTTTCAAGTTCTTTGCAACTCTGTAGTCTAGAATTTTTTTAATGAGTCCTGAAATTGTCACTTAACTGCAGGTGTTCTGACTTCAGGTATAAAACAATGTATTGACAACTTTAAGAATGGGACACCCAAACCATAGCTTCTTGGCCACACTGCAGATTCTTCTACAGCATCTCGACAGATGGCTGTTCAACTTAATGGAGGATACGTAAAATTACTCCTAGACTACTAATAGCTGGCTTATTTTATTTTAATTTTTAAAAGCCAAGAGTTGCTCATGGAGATCTAGTAAAGCTTTGAAAAAATAGGTTTTACTGTCCAGGGTTCAGTTGTGGCACTTGGAATATGGGGTGCAATCCTGTACCCTATGATAAACTGCGCCCATTCTGGGCTCAGCCAGTGCTTGGAGTGTGTCTAAGGATGAACTCCCCTTTCCCCATAAACTCCCCTCCCCTCTCTCCTCTGTTTCCATTGATGGGTGTCACTCGGAGCATGAAATTTCAGGTCTAACTCTGGGAGCCAAAAAAAAATATTAAGTCACCAGACTTTATCCTGATGTTAAACCATGCTTGCCCCACTACACCCCTGAAACCGTTGCCAGCCTTTGTTTTCCAGGTGTCTGCAGATTTAATGCCTTGGGTGTCACCGTCCAGCCTGTCCCTCAGGCATGTTGCCTGGGGTTCATCTTTGACTTCTACCTCTCCTTTGCACCTCAGATCCCATCTGTTGCTAAGGCTTGTTGCTTCTCTCTACGTAACACTGCTAAAATCTGACCCTTCCTTGTAAAATACTGCATCCACCACCAAAACTCTAGTCCTTGCATGTGCTAGTCATCTCTTGACTTGATTACTTCTATCTCTTTGTTACTGGCCTCTCCCATACCATGACCCTCTCAATTCAGTTCAACAATCTGCTGCCAGAACCATCCATCTTGCCTATTGCTTTGATCATGTTCAGCCCCTCCTGTCTCCACTGGGTCCCTCAACCCTTTCAGGTTCAGCACAAACTCCTTGTCTTCACCTTCAGGACTCTTTATGTCCTTGCTCCCCTTTACCTTTTTGCACTGGTTTCCTGCTGCATTCCCACCTGGAAGAGCTTTGCTCTTCCTCTGCCACCACCTTCATCGCGCCAGTGTTTCCAGCTCCTGGAGATGTCCTTGCCCCTTCTCTCTTGCAGCTGCCCCCTGTGCCTCGAACTCCCTTCCTGAATGCATTATCTCTGTTCCCTCATAAAGATCTACCTCTTCTGCCAGGCTTTCCCTAGCTTCTCAGCCCCATAGATTGTTCGCTGATGCTCCATCTACTGTCATTCAAGGTCTCCTCTTCCTTCCCTATAACTAAGCTACTGCTTTGTAAGCATTAATATATACTGGCTGAGCATGTATCTACAAAGGCAAAAAGGTGCCCATTACCTCATGTCTGAGCCATATGCTAGAGACTATCAGTGCTTGATAATAGTGATACAATGCTATCAATGTTATATAGCATTGAGACAATAAAAGTGCACTTGTGACTTCTCAACATCCCCGTCTTTCCTAGGCTGGCAGCCCCTTTGAACAGGAACCTCTTTCTACCAAGTGTACAGTGTGGTACATTGCTGGTGCTATCCTGTGCTGGGTGGTGGGGAAGGGAACATTGTTAATGTCGCTAATGTTCACTTGGTATATGGGAACTGGGAATTTATTACGGCTATATGCCATTTAAACAGAAATACAATTAGTACAATCAATATAACGAGAAGCAATTCACTTTAAGTCAAAGGAGACTTTGTTTAAGGCGTAGAGCAAGCACAAAGAAAATTGAGATGGCTCTCATAAGAGAGGGGTCCTTTGAGTTCAGCAAAAAAGTTATCTTTTGCGCCTGGGAGCAAAGCACCTTTTCTCCATACAACGGGGTCATCCAGCAAGCCCTTAGCACCTCCAAATGTGGACAGGTAAACAAAACATGATCTATTTCATCAAGGAAACAAGTACATAAGCCCCTGAGGACTGTAGAATCAACCAGATGAAAACGAGGCAGTGTCATGTGTCTTCGTAGGTGAAATGAGGGCAGCTGAACCAGATATGATTCAAACTGGAATGGAGACTTAAATACTGCATACCATGGGGCAATTTTTCTAGCAGCAATCTTTGCTAACTCTTCCTGAAAAGCAATGTCTAGGATCCTTTGCTTGATACTTTGCATTAGTTGCTGACTGAAAGATAGAACACAAAAATCTAGTGAAAATCCTGCCCTACAGAGCAATCTCGAAACTTCACTCCACCATTGGTATGACTTGGCCCCTTCATGCCTAGCGTGCTCGATCCAGCATATCGCTGGCTGGCTATCAAGTAGAATCCATCTTACAGATTTTTAGCCAATACCTAATAGCTCTTAAATTGACTAGAAACGATAACTGATAGGTTCTGGTCTCAGCCCTGAGCGTGGCTGTTGGTGTGGCAATGAGAGCACCCAATAAGCCTCTAAGAAATTTATTTTGGACAGCTCCGATCCATATAAGACCTGTGGGGGTACCTTGGACCTGTACACCTCATAGATTGAGCGCATAACGATATTTTTAGTAGATCTGTATAATCTTAACATCCC
>QEPC01008233.1:4171804-4186360 GCA_003113815.1 Sphenodon punctatus | reverse complement strand
GGGGGGGGGGGGAGGAGAGATACAACCCCACAAATTATCTAAAAACCACCTATATTCATACAGCATCTTCTGCTTTGAGTATATTCTTCAAAATTGGAGTTTTTCAAATGCTCCAGTACTGAACAGTCTGTTACTACACCACTGATTTGAACCCTCAGATGGACTTGGGGGTCGTTTGGGCCTGATAGGTGTACAAAAAATTCATAATGTTTAAAGCAAACCTGTACCACTTCATACTCCATGTATTCTTCAACAGTAATGGGGTCAAATTGTTCTGTTTTGTTTTTTTTAATTTGAGAGATTTTTTTTTAAAAAAAGGAGGGAGAGGGATGAACCCCCCCACACACATGTATATGTATGTGGAATTGGGGGTAAATTGGACCCCAGTTGTAACGAATGAGAAAATGAAAGCACTAACTGCCTATGGTACTGGGTGTTGTGTTCACCCCAAACATACACACACCGCGTTTACACCACAACCTGTTCTTTCTGTTAAGCATTCTCAAAGTAGGATAAAAACAACAAATTAGCATTTTGTCTGTTTTCATAAATGTGGTTTTCTTTTGTACAGAAAACTTAAGGGCATTGGGGTCCATTATGCGCTAGGATGAAGAGTTCACTTACCACCTGCCACTTACCACACAGCATTTAACACCTTCACAGTGTGAGATTTCAATACTGTTCTTGCACAAACATGCAGTTTTGTGTTTGGGGAGGGGGTAAAATGCACCACTTAGGTATATGGGGTCAGTTCCAGCCCTCCATTATTTATTATGCTCTCAGGCTTTTGATCCTGTCAGACGGTCTGCAATTACCCTTAACAGCCCTTTAAGTATTGTGTATGTAGCAGTTATTACTATTCCTAGCAGTTATTACTATTCCTAGTGTTTATATATAGTGCCAGAAATGTACCTGGCGCTTTACAGAGAATAAAATAGACACGGTCCCTGCCTGAGAGCTTACAATCTAAAGACAAAAGAAGGGGAAACAAGGAAGAGGGAACAGAGGGAGAGACAAGGGATGCAACATTCACGAGGATGCGAGAACTCAGGTACGTGTTCTTGGCTTGGTTACAGTAAATAGGAGTTTGCAGATAACAAGTAGGGGATAATCCTCGGTGGGGGTGATTAGCAGGAGTTAAGAAAGGCAGAGCAGATCAGAAGAGGTGGGTTTTGAGGAGAGACTTGAAGGTGTGGAGGGTGGGGACAAGGCAGACGAAGGCAGGGAGGGAGTTCCAGGCATATGGGGCAGCATATGGGGAAGAAGGGACGAAGGTGGTTGGGGGAGCAGGGGAGGGGATGGAAGAGGAGCGGAGTGCTCAAACGGGTTCGGAGGGAAATCAGGGCAGAGAGGTAGGGGGAGCAAGGTTGTGAAGGGCTTTGTAAGTGAAGATGAGGCGCTTGTGCAGAATATGCTCATGAAGGGGAAGCCAGTAGAGGGAGGAGAGGAGAGGCTGCACATGGTCAAAGCGACGGGCTAGGTGGATGATTCTGGCAGCAGAGTNGACATATTTTCCTGCATTGCATGGCCCTTGCTGGGCCCAGGCAAAGCCCTCTTGGGTAGATTTATTGGTGGTTCAATGGACCCCGGGATCTTGGTGAGGAGGCTTCTTGATCACGTGGACTCGGAGACATCAAGAGCAGCTGCAAAATTCTGCCAAATGTTTATATGATTAAGGAAAGCCTGCCTGGCCAATTGTGTTAAGGGGCCGTGTTAAGTTGTGGGTTACTGGATTTATTTTATTCTTCCTTTTCTGATACTGTATTTGTATGTTGCATGCTGTGTTGGATGTTGTTGGAAATTTTAATAGCCTTTGACGTCACAATAAAAATACTTAACTTGACTATAGCCTGATTCAAGGGAAGTGCTGTAATATGTCAGAAAACCCTAAGTTGTTAAGCTTCTGTTTTACCCCAGCCCACCATGATTTCCTTGGCTCAGCTTCTTTATACTTCTCCTCTTCTAGACATAACCTTTCTATCTTATGTCTCACTTTATGATGTGTCTTTATCCAAAATATTAACAGCAAGCTATCCATTTTTAATGCTAGCGGCAAGCGCCCCAGCTCCAGATTGATTATTGCTGCAGCTGTGCATCTTGGTACAGCTAAAAACACTCTCCGATATCTATTCGGTAAGGGTTCCAACTGATTGCCCATATACGTCTCATGTCCCCATATGTGGGCCCCATATGTTAACATATTGCCAACTTTGGCATCCTAAATGCTCATAGCTGGAATAATTTGTTGCCCGCCTCTTATAAAGTAAAACTTTAACAATACTTTGATTACTAATTTTGCTGCTTGTTTTTTTTGTGTTCAGATGCACCTGCCAAGAGCCATATTGGGAAAATGTTATCCCTAGATAAGTGAAGGATGTTACTTACTCGATTTTAGTATTATCCATGAACCAGCTGTATGTTTTCCTCCTACCCGAAAATACCATCACTTTAGTTTTCTTACAATTTATATACAAATCCTCACTCTTACTTTGTACACTGAAATCTTCCATCAGCCTATTCAAGCCCAACCTGGTAGTTGAGATCAACAAAGTATCCTCTGCATACAACAAAATTGAAATTCTTTTCTCCCCCACTTTTGGGGCCCCATAACACCCTGTATCTCTCATATTCTTCTATCAAATTGTTCACATACAGGTTAAACAGCATGGGAGCCAGCAGGTATCCTTGTCTCACTCCTTTTTGAATATTAATACTCCCTGTCAGTAAACCTTTATTATTCATTCTTACCTTTACAGTGCTGCCTGTGTACAGTGCCTTAATTAGCATCAGCAACCTTCTATCTATACCCATCTTCAATTTCTGCCATAAGCTTTCTCTATTAATCATATCAAAGGCTGTGGAGAAATCAATAAATGCTACATACAAATCTCTTTTCTCAGCTCTATATTTCTCCACCATATGGGCTAATATAAAACAATTATTAATGGTACTACTATTCTCTCTAAAGCCTGCCTGCTCCTCAGCCAATATNTCTGTCACTTGTCAGCTATGTGTCTAAGAAGGGGAATGCAGTAATTCTGCTCTAGTCGCATCTTGCAGCATCTGAATGCATGGAAAAAGCGAAAGCCAGAGATAATCTATTACAACAAAACTAAAGGTGGCGTGGGGACACCTGTGACCAAATTGTGTCCACACGTACCACCAAACAAATGAGCAAGCGATGACCAATGGTGGTGGTTGCTAATATCCTAGACATCACCGGTCTGAATGCCTTCCTTGTTGGAGTATTTCACATCCAAGCTAGAAAAGGAACAATGTCCATAAGACGTATGTTTCTATAGGACCTGGCTTTAGAAATGATAGCTCCCTGAATTGGTACCAAGAAGATACCCAGCTTGCCAGGGCCTTCCAGAGAGGCTGCTTCTAATTGGCAGGTCCTGTCCCTGACACCAGGGAGAGGAGCAGGTTTCATGTCTGTACTCGGCAAAACTACAGGAAATTTACAGTACCTGTAAACTTTTTGTTTGTTCTAAACATGCAGTAGTCAACTGCTGTACTTGTGCAAATGTAGCTCACAATTAATAGGGCTGCCTGCTGTTCCTGACACAAGGAAGACTATTTTTTCCTTTTATTCATAGTTGGTAATTGTACTGTTCAATACTTAGTTGAAAATATTGTTACTCTTGCAGTTTCTGTACACATTATGTTCCAAAAATGGGGGGTGGGGGGCAATTCAACTCCTGGTACCATAATTGTGGAATTTTACACAAGAGGTATATGTGGTCAGTAGTACCCTCAGTGTTAAGTCAATATTGTTTCTCTACTGTAAGCAAGAACTCTTAATAAATGTTTGTTAAACTGGAGTCATTTTCAAATTGATTATTTTTTTCCAGCTATGACTTGATTGGGGTCTGTTTTACCCCAATACCAGAGTAATACAGTGGATTTTTCACTCATCTGAGGGTTAGAGGTAGTAGTGAAATTCACAAAATTTCTTTCTATTCTAGCTGCACAATTGTGGCATTCCCTGCCACTTGTCTCTCCCTCTGTTCCCCCTTCCTTGTCTCCCTNGTGGAGAAATCAATAAATGCTACATACAAATCTCTTTTCTCAGCTCTATATTTCTCCACCATATGGGCTAATATAAAACAATTATTAATGGTACTACTATTCTCTCTAAAGCCTGCCTGCTCCTCAGCCAATATGTTTTCCACTATCCAAGTGTTCAGCCTATTCAGTAAAATTTTACTATATAATTTGGCCGCCACACATAATAGCATTATTGGTCTGAAATTCTGGGAGTTGGTGTTATCCCCCCTTTTATGTATGGGAACTATCATTCCTTTTTTCCATTTTTCTGGGATATTCCCTGTCTGATTGATCAGGGTAAATAATGCCTCCAAAGCCCCTACCCACCATTGAGGGGCCAATTTAAACAGCTCCCCAGGTACAAAGTCTGGGCCAGGGGCCTTTCCTCTTTTCAGCTGGTTTATTGCTTCAGCAACCTCTTCATTTGAGACTGATTCCCACTCTAATTCTTCCCAGTTTATATGGGACCCTTCCTCATTTATGACTTTTTTTGGCTCAGAAGGCATGTAGTCAACACCAGGAGCCTTTCCTGGCCTCAAGGCCATGATATAAGTATAAATCTTATCTTCTGTTGTTGTTGACAGCAATGTTCCCTCTGCATCTTCTCCATCATTCTCCAGTTGGGAGCAATCTGTAGGAGAAGCATAGATACCTTCTGAGGGATTAAATATAAATAGAAAATGTGTAAACTAATCCCTTTCACTGATGGAGGGTGTACAGTTTGGCACCCTAACTCTGCCCCTAAGGGAAGCATTTATAATTGCCTAAAACCTCTGGGAGTCTTTGAGGCTGGTTGCAGTTTTCAGCTCTAACCAAATTTGGTCAGCTTTAGCATTTCTTTTGGCATAGAGGAGTTTATTATATGCTTTCCGGACATTACTAAAAGCCTCACAATTTGAGGTAATCTGCTGTAGAGCCATAACTTCCTGAGTTTGAGCAAGTCATGTTTAGCCTGATGACATTCATCATCGTACCAGCCTCTACGGGGAAGGGAACTGTATGGTCCAGCTGTATTACGGCTAGTTCTAACAGCAATTCTTTCTAGTATGCTTCTCAACTTCCTAAAAGCTTCATCTACAAAGATGGAAAGGGAGGTAGATTCAGTTTCCTCTTTCAGATTAACCACCTTTTCTGTGTGTAATAAATCTGCCATTTTTAGAAATGTCATTCGACCATTTCACACTAGACTTCCCAGATTGTTTCCTCTCAATTAAGGGCTGGGGTGCAGCAAAATTCAATGCCTGCATTATGCTGTTAAAGCCCACTATCAAGGGATAATGACTACTATCAGGTCTAGCTACAATTAAAGGGCCAGAAAAGTCTCTAAAATGGAAGATGTAAGCGATTAAAATCAACTACACTAGCACCCGGTGGAGAATCTAATGTAAGTTTGCCGAATAGATCTAAATCCGCTCTCCCATTATGGATAATCAAAGTAAATTTGCCTAAGATATCCAACAAAAAGGAACCTGCTCTATATGGAGATGCTTGGAAGTTCTAGAGGGAAAACCAATGCTATACTGATTAGATCCTGGTTGGATATTCCTTGAGTTTCCATTCCCATCCTAGCATTTAGGTCACCCACTAAAATGAGGATGCCTTTAGGGAAGGAGCTCTCGAGCGCCTCCAACCTCCTCTCAAGTTGGGACCAAATGTTCCTATCGTTTAAGGGGGAAGTTTCTGTTGACACATAAGCATTAGTCAATATGTATGTCACTAGCCCAGACCAGTCTACAATGATAACATTCTGAACTTCTGAGGGGATTTGTTTACATATACCCGGAAGATATGGAGAGGTCAAAATAGCCACTCCACCGGAATAACAGCCTCGTTTCTTTGTTCTAATGCCAGATAAGGAAATAACCTGGTATCCTATAGTTCCGAGTACCTCATTCTCCGCTTCTGACACCCAAGTTTCTTGGAAACAGAGAATGTGATATTTGCAAACAAAACCTAACCAATCTTTATCCAGGAGCTTGTTTTTAAATCCCTCTATGTTCCAGGAGAGTAAAGAAATAGACACACCAGAATTCCTCTTCAGTCAGGAATCCTCCCCCTGATTATGAAGCGGCTCACTCTCCAATTCCTGCTCTGTATTCCATTCACCAATTAGGGACATTTCATGAGATTGATGAAATACATTATGGGAATAAACCCATTCATCTGGTGAGCCAGTTCTGTCACAGCTATACCACCCTGGGGAGGCCTGATCCATTCTCAAACGCTCTTTAAGGGAGACGTACATATTTCTATTTGAATTCTTAGATGTAAGAGAGATGGAGTGAAGCTGATAGATAAGCCATATTGGGAGACGATCTGTCCCTAGCTAGTAAAATAGCTCTGGCCAATGAGTTTTCTACTTTTTAAACAAAAATACCTGTTGCCTTCAGGGTCCTGCAGGCCTCCCAAACCCTCATTGCAGTAGCCATATTTACAAAATCTATTTCCCAGTGCAATAAATATCGCTTGCACCGAGGGCGCAAGGACTGTAATTCAGCGGGATCCAAATCTAGTCCTATATGCTGTCTTGAGTTCCTTGAAGGCAAATAGATCAAGGTTCGAGTGTGTGCAGTATGCTGATATTTTCTTTTCTTGCTAAGATTAAAAACTATACAGGAGACCCATCTAAGCTGGGTTTCTTGTGCCATACCTTAGGAGATAAATCTGGTGAAGTAGGAACTACCTCTACCTTATTCTCTTTGGGGATAAGTCCCCTTAGGTCAGAAATACTCTCTGATGCTCAAACACATTCTCCCTGCAACCTACCCCTATTTGGAGGAATCCCGACTCAGGGCAAGTGGAGTGGGAATGACCAGTGGAAGCGAAGCTCCTGCCAGAGGTGTGCGAGAGGCCCCCTGGCAAGCTCCGAAGCCTAAATCCACTTGAATAGCTATAGAGGCTTGGTAGCCTGCAGTTTGAATAGACTCCTCTTTACACTCAGGCAAGGCGGCTACTGATGCAGTCGAAGCTTCCAGTGTCTTGGAAAATTCCAACTACAAACCCCCCACCAACACCATCTGAAAAAGATCACCAAATCCCTCCAAGTTTTGGCTCATCTCTCTAAATCTAATGTCCAATAATGACTCGTCGTTGAGTTTAAGAAGTCTAACGTCACCAAGGAGGGATTTAAATGAGCGATCAGTTTGGGAGAATTTTCCTTCCAAATTGCAAGTACACCTACAAGAGGCAGAGGGCTGCTGATTATCAGGGGGAACGTCATAATCTGAAGGTTCTCATCTGTTGGGATCTGGCACGCCTGGCTGCACACAATAAGATTGAGTTAGCTTAGGCTGCATAAGGGGAATATTTTTAAATACTGCCCCTTGAATTTCTACTACACCAATTTCTTCTACTACATCTCTTTGAGAAATAGTGGAGGGGGGAACCAGTCGGGGGTGAAGTTCCATAACAACTACTCTTGGGGGGAAATTACCAGCTTGAGATCCTGAGAGCTTTAAACATATCACAATAAAGATTTTCTCTGCCTTGCCCCAGCTGGTCCAATGCAATAAATATGCAACTTAAAAGAGCTCTGGTCATAAACCAGCCATAATAGTAAAATCCAATAATAACCAAACCCCACATTTAGCTACCCCAAAACTTAAAACACCTTAACCTTAGAGACAACTTTGCAAGAAGAACTTAGAAGCCTGATGGCCTGAGACCTTAGAAGAAGAACTTAGAAACCTGTTCCTGAGACTTGAGCAAAATGACAACACAGATGCAATGTCTGGCTAGGTAACTCTCCAAGAGGGGGATTAACACCCCCTTAAATAATCTAATTAAACAATAATTTGACAAAATTAAAACACAACTAAAATACACAAAACTAAATTTCGACAGCAACAAGAGCAGAGTAATCACGGTTCATGAAAATTCCTGAACTGCAGTTTTTCTTCTTGGAGGAAGGGATGGCTGGGTGCATAAAACAGGTAGATGGCAAAGCATCCAGGGGAGTCCAAGTGGTCTTCACAAAAGGAGCCTGGGCTCCACCACCACGTCCGTCCCACGAACGGCCACACAAACTGCCAACACCCTTTGAGTTGCCATTTGTGTGGCCATTCAGACTGGGGCCACCTCCTGGGGAAATACCTGTAAGCAGAGGAGGGCCAGGTGTAGGTGGGTAATTGGCCCTTTTCACCAAGCTGGTTCTTCCAACCAAGCACCAAACACAGCCCCTGCCAATCCTGGCTCCAAGGAGTCCTCCACTTGGTATATAAACCTTCAGCTGTGAGGCTCTTCTGTTGTTGGAGCGCATCAGTAGTCTCTAGAACATAGCTCAGACATGAGGTAATGGGCACCTTTTGCCTTTGTAAATACATGCTTAGCCAGTATATGAATGCTTACAAAGCAGGGGTGGGGATGGGGAGGTACAAGGATGGGACAGTTTGGAAAATAAAATAGAGAAATGGAAAAGGGAACACAAAAAGGACAACTCTGGCAGAAGGTGTCAATGTAAAAAGTGTGTACTTAGCATTAATAGCAGGGGAAAAGGAGATGGTTGCCACCATTCCAACTTCTCTCAGTAGCATCTTCAACAGCTGTGAATCTGCTGTAAGGGTCAGAAGTCACGTTACAACTGAAACTACTTGATCTTATTAAAAGCCAAGCAATATTGAAGCAAGTGGCTGTTCTGGAAGAGTAGGTTCTATTCTGTGAATGTCAGGGAATTGTGCTGTGGAAAGTTAGGAAAGCTTTGTCTGTGACATCACCTCGTTGCTGCCCAAGGTTAAGAACTGCAAGGCTTGCACAGTATATTGAGTATCGGGTATTGCTAGCTGGGTTATTCAACAGGTACCAATAGAGGTACCCAAAAAGACTGGTCAGGACCCGCAGTGGGACTCTGCCAGTAGCAAACTGATTGAAAACCCACTGATACTCAATATGCTGTGCATGTCTGAGCCTTGCAGTTCTGTAACCTTGGGCAGCAACAAAGCTTTCCCAACTTTCCACAACACAACTCTCCAACGTTCACAGAATAGAACCTACAGTTTACATACTATGGATCAGGGCATAGAATTTGCAGGCGCCTGGGAGCCATTGGTGCCCAGAAAACTGAGGCTAGCACTGGTTCAGGGGTGTAGTAGGGCAAGAACAGTTGAATAGCAGCATAAAGGCTGGTGACTGAATTCTTTTCTTTTTTTTTAAAATGGGAAAATGCATATAGGGCAAAAGTCCTGGTCTAAAGGCTTGATTTCTGTTGCTATCTTGTGTGAGGGTTGGCAAGTCACCCAACTTTGCTTTTAAGTTATTACTCTTATGTTCAGGACCCATGTGCATCTTGTGCTGCTGTTGTGGAATTTGACAGCTGACCAAATTATTGTTGAAATAGCTTCCAGCAATATAGAATACCAGTCTTGAGTAAGGAGCAGTGGAATTGCAGCTGTGAGCTATTGACGGATATTCTAATCTCATGCCCTGGCTCAAGAGATGAGCCCTTTGCCAAGAGGTTCTTGTGGTCTTTTCATAAATAGGTGATGCACATAATTTACAGTATTCTGCGAAACTGCATGATTTGTTCTGCTTGCAGAACTGTGGCTTCCTGGTTGCAGAATGTACAGGGACCTGGCCATGTCCTATGTCATGACTGGCAAGAAGAGATCTGTAACAGCGGTTTTTCAACCACTATCTGACTAGCAATTCAAGTGTACTGTGCATAATATAGGAATGCTTGTGTCTAAGGATTTGTTCACCTGTTGCTGTAGAGCAGTTCCTATGTTCTCCACAGTATCTGTTAACCAGGGAGGTAAAATGTTGAACATTTTATTGCAGGTTGTTGGGAGATGCTCATATTGAACAGTTACCACTCTGATTTCAAACATGCTACTGTCTCCCCCTATCCTAAAGAAGCCCTCCAAATTCCCCATCTCTTTCCCTTTGCCTCCAAGCTCCTGGAGTGTGTTGTCTACTCCCTGCTATCTTGACTACCTCTCTACCAACTCTTCCCATAATCCTCTCCACTGAGACTGCTCTCACTAAAATCACTAATAATCTTCTCTTAGCTAAATCCAATTCCTCTACTCAATTCTTGTCCTCCTTGATCTCTCCTCTGCCTTTGACACTGTTGACAATGCTCTGCACCCTTGGTTTCTGGGACTCGGCCCTCCAACTGGTTCTCTTCCCACCTATCTAACTGTTCCTTTAGTGTATCCCTTGCTGGTACCTCCTCCACCTCAATTCCCCTCTTGGGTGGACTTGCCCAAGGCTCTGTCCTCAGACTGCTTCTCTTCTCCCTCTGCACTCTGTCCATGGGCAAACTCATTGAATCGCACGGCTTCCAATATCGCCTCTATGCTGACGACACTCTGCTGTATCTCTCCACACACACTCTGCTCCAGTCTCGTATCACAAACTGACACCTCACAAAAGAGAGATGGGAAGTCAGTCCCCACAAAGTGTATAGCAAAATAACCCACAGGGGACCTAAACTAAAGGGGATGGTTAGTGTTTCAATCATCCTACTGTAAAAATCATACGCAATGAATTGTAAACCATGTAATTATGAAATCCTACATTACTAAACATAACAGTAAAAATCATAAAGGGAACACAAAATCCAATAGAGATAAGTAAAAGGAAAATAGTCCCAAAATGCAACCAATGAAGTTGAAAGAAGTGAATCTAAAAAAACCGAAACTACTAATGGGCAACGTTGATCAATCCCAAAAGTGCATCCAGTAATGATGAGAGGAAGTCCGTCTCCAAACGTATTTCAAACAGTGGTAGATACAACTTAAGTCACCACTTCTCGTTTCATATAGACTTCATCAAAACTCCAATGTCATCTTCCTCAGACTGAAAACAATCATTATTTTTAACATTGCCAACACCAAAAATACCATATCATGTATACCTGGGTGTAGAAAAATAGATCACAAACAAATCTTTCATTCACAATGTATTGTAAACATGCCTTCTGTGGACTCAGTCCAGTTATTTGGACTCGGGGAGCAATCTACCGCACGGCCATCAGGAGGCAGCACCAAGCTTTCAGCTGGGCATGCATAGGGACGTTGCTCCCTTGCTTCCCCAGTTGAAAGTCTGCCTCCGGCCAAGTAGGCACCCGTATAGGCCTTATATTCCTGTTTTATTGGGGGTTTTGCTCAGAAAACATCGAGAGAGGCCTTTGATTCTGGTACCACACCTGTAGGCGACACCGGCTGCGACTCTCGTGAACCCCCCGGGTACGGACCGGGGCAGAGCGGGTGCGGGAGATCGACCCACGCGGTATGTGTCCGTCCCCCCGGCTGTCGCCTCGGGGTACCCACTAGTATGGCCAAGACATGGCGAAACACCATGCGCCGAGCCACGGCGGAGCAGGAGATCCGCAGCGGGGAAATTGAAACCAAAACCTGGACCCTGAAACCAAAGCCACCTCTGCCTCCAGCCAAGTAAGGGGGTCCCCCGGCCAGGCGTTCCTACAACTCCAGGACACCTTTAAGTCCATGGTGGGGGTGCTATCCCAGATAGAGAAGAACCAGATCAGGGACAGGCAGAAACAAACGCACTTCCCCTCCCCCCAACTTAAATGATCATTTAAGGGATCTTCAAGAGCCTCGGGCAAAGGGAAGCATAAGAGCTCCTGCATGCCACCACAAAAGAGACCCATTAGGGACTTTATAGGCTCATCCTCAAAGGAGGAAGTAGGGGGTTCCCCCCCCCCAATAGAGAAGAGGGCGAATCCTTTCAGAGGTGGACTCTCCCCCTTCTCCCAAACGCAGTAAAAGGGGCGGACGGACCAGAAGCCCACTGGTCACCATCCAGACCTCCGAGGAGGATTCAGGTTAGTCGGCCGGCACCCACTCCTCCCTGTCCAAGGACCCTTCCGAGTGGAGCGAGGTCCTGTCCAAAAGGGCCAAAGGAGTTGAGCAGGGAGTTGCCCTCTGCCTAAGGGCCAAAACTCCTAAGACGAGCAGAACGGGTCCTTAGAATTAACCCTAGGTCCCTGAAGAAGAGGGAATCGGACTCTTCCTCTGAGGAGGAGGAATACAATAGGGTCTACATCCCCAAGCTCGTCTCGACATCCAAAGACGTCACCCTAGACAGGGTCTTCCTTTCCTTACTGTTTCCACTGCTAAACCTCTAGTCCATGCTCTGGTTATCTCTCACCTTGACTTACAACCTTCTTTTCACGGGCCTTGCCCACTGTCGCCTTGCCCCCTTCTCTGTTCAAAACTCTGCTGGCAACTTATCAGCCACCTTCCCTGCTGCTTTGATCATGTGCAGCCCCTCCTCTCTCCACTGGCTCCCTCTACATGAACACGTTCAGCACCTCCTCTACCACCACCCTCTCTTGCTCACAGCTACGCTGCTTCTCAAAACGTAGTCGACCAGTCTCCCTTGCTGTCCTTCATGCCTGGAACTCTCTCCCAAACACATTTTTCTCTCTCTCTCTCCCAACTTTCAAATCCCTCCCCAAAACCTACGTCTTTCATCAGGTCTTCCCTAGCTCCTCTTCCTTCCCTTAGCTAAGCATGTGTACCTGCAACCTCAGGCCTTTATGAATGTATAACCTCATTTCTCTCTCTGTTGCTTCCCTTCCTTGTTGTCTTTAGATTGTAAGCCCCCAGGGCAGGAACCCCGTCTATTTTCAGCACTTGTAAAGCACCAGGTACGTTGCTGGTGCTATATAAATACTTAATAATAGATTCTGGTGAGTACTCTTGTACTGAATTTGAGCCTTGGGCATTTCTGCAGAGCTCTGGTACCCTTTTCCTACAGATAGCCTTTTCACGCCTGTTCTTGTCACACATTTGCAACCAGTACCACCCATATACTGAGAAAAGTAGGGCAAGTGAATTCCAGTGTGCATTAGTTCACGTTTATCAGCAACGTAATCTTGCAAACTGTCCATTCACCTAACTTCATCTGATTCTTCGGAAGCTTCTCCACCATCTTTTCATTACTAATTTTCTGCCTCTTGGTTTATAATTTTAATCATGGACCAAAGCAGGGTACTTTATTATTATTATTATTATTATTATTATTATTATTATTATTATTTATTTAAAAGCCTGTTGTGAGAAGTCCTGAAGCTGTCGACCATTTCTGCTCCATCTGCTTCCTTCTTAAAAAGGATTGATTTCTTTTAGAGGCACTATTATTCACAGATGTGGATAATATTTGTTCATCTAGGTCTGTTCAACTTTATCTAATTGTCCCTTGAATCTAGTTTAGCTTGTAAAGACATACTTGATTCCTAGACACTTTCAAAGATGGGTACAACATTTGCTACTCAGTCCTCGAGCAGCCAATTGTGAACTCAGGCCGCTTTTATACGAGGTGCTGAAAAGAGCCTCCTGAATCCCGCGTTGAAAGAAAAGCCGCACGGGGAGTGTTTGCATGCTCCCCGCGCTGCCAGAAGTGACGTGCTCCCCATTGCCGACAGCGGGAAGCACGTCCCTTCCGGCAGCACAGGGAGCATGTAAACACTCCCCCGCGTGGCTTTTCTCTCAGCGCGGGACTCAGGAGGCGCTGTTCAGCACCTCGTTTAAAAGCGGCCTCAGTAGTTAATTCTAAGTTAAGATTGTACCTCAAAAAAAGAGGTAAAATGAGCTGAAGGAACTTTTATTTTGCTTTTTTATAACCCTAAGATACTCAGTCCTGTTACTCTTGTGTTTCTAAAACTAACGCAAGATTCTAATTCTTCAAAGTTGTTATATTCTCCCTTTCTAATCTGTTGTCTTGTCTTAACTGTGCATGGTGGAGCAGCAAGTACTTCTGGGACAGAGAACACATAGACAATGCTTCTAGGACCCGGTTCATTCTTCTTTGTGCCTTCTCATGATACTGTGTGTTTTAATACAAAATTATTTATTACATTTTTATCCCACCCATTCCCTTAAGGCGTGGAGTAGGCTTTGGAATAAGGACACCGATGATATACAGATGATTAAAACACAACCATGTTGAATTGCATTGGGGCGCATTTGAAGCTGTTCAGTAGTTTGCTCTAGTAGTGTAGATACAAGATTTGTAGAAACCATGATTTTTTCATATTTTTACTAAACTGGGTGTGCAAATTAAAGTCTGAAGAAACAGCTGAGATTGTCTAGTCTGACAATGTCTCCTGCTGAGTAACTGGTGCTTAAATGAAGTTATCCATGAAGGAGTACTTGAGCCAGAACCTTTATTATTTCAAAAGAGCATCCTTGCTGGAAGCTGGATTCAGTCTCCCACATAACAGATGGGGAGGGGGGGGAGGAGAGATACAACCCCACAAATTATCTAAAAACCACCTATATTCATACAGCATCTTCTGCTTTGAGTATATTCTTCAAAATTGGAGTTTTTCAAATGCTCCAGTACTGAACAGTCTGTTACTACACCACTGATTTGAACCCTCAGATGGACTTGGGGGTCGTTTGGGCCTGATAGGTGTACAAAAAATTCATAATGTTTAAAGCAAACCTGTACCACTTCATACTCCATGTATTCTTCAACAGTAATGGGGTCAAATTGTTCTGTTTTGTTTTTTTTAATTTGAGAGATTTTTTTTTAAAAAAA